>CM074727.1:114894680-115329680 GCA_037306005.1 Rhinophrynus dorsalis | reverse complement strand
TATGAGGATGTAGTGGGAGGGGGGCTTAGGATGTCATGGGGCAGGGCTGATTATGTCATAGGGTGGGGCTTATGAGGATGTGGGGTGGGCCAATTATGTCATGGGGCAGGACTTAGGATGGGGGGGTCCAGACCTCGTGTTGACCCAGGGGCCCTGGGTCCTGTCAGTCCGCCCCTGCCCGCAACGGAACCACACAAGTTGACATCACACGACAAAACGATATATGAAATATCCAAAGAGGCAGCAGACCAGATGCACACAATGACAAAATTTATTTAACAAAAAAAAAAATTATCCTTAACATGTTTCCTGGCCCTTGTGCCACTTCACCAGGAGGAGTATAAACTTGTTATTACAAAGATACAAAATATTTTGTATTAAGTTCCCACTTTCCTCCTCTTGAACAGAAGGAGATTCGAGTTGCGCTACCTGACAGAGGCTCTTCAGCAGAGCTGAAATACCACAATCTAAAAAGAAATATTCCATTGGAACAGGCTACAAGGTGTGCCTGGTTTGCAAGCACTCTTTATAGACCGTTCCAATGAAGTATTTCTTTTTAGATTGTGGTATTTCGGCTCTGCTGAAGAGCCACCTGCCGGTCCTGGGACCAGGATCTTCTTCTGTCAGCTAGAGGCTGACATCAGTTCAAGGGGAGGGAGGGGGAACTTTAAAATGTTCGGAATGGCATCTATTGATTTATTTTTTGAATATCTACAATATAACTTTTTATTAATATAAAACATTACTAACTCTTTAAAGGACAGAAATGTGTTACGGGCCCGGTCCATCACTCAACATTAAGGGGATAAAAGTGCCTAGTGAAGTGTAATGCGTAAGAAGAGGGAGTAGGAAACTGTACTCGGCTAGATTTACTAGGGTTACCAATTTTCTGGATTTTCGAAGACTTACTAGTTTTTAGGGGCTAAGGAAAAAGTCAGCCTTCCTGGCTGGGTAATTGGTGGCTCAGTCATTTTGATTGATTACTGGTGGTTGATTAACAATATCCTCAAGATATGAGATGTTGTCATGAGGACTGGTGCTGAGAATCATTGTGTTAGAGTACCATTAGCACTACCCATTGCCATACATAGGGCCCCACAACTCACAGCAAATGGCCCACTGATTCATGTGTTGTCGTCTGGCACAGAAAAGAACATCCTTATAACATACATGAAAGAACTAAAGAAAAAAGGTGGGGGCCCTAATAATCATTCATTTAATGTAACAAGAATAAAAGGAGTTTACGCAAATGTAACACCAGCTTGAAGGAATAGAAGCCGGTAATAATGGTAGCAGGAACCCCTCCTGACCTTCTAGGGCTACTTCTCACTGGATACTGCTCCCTTTACAGAGATGAAGTAAAAGTGTGGTTGTTGTGAAAATAAAACATGTGTAATAAAATATATAAATAAAATACATGCCAACTCAATGCATTTCTGAGCTCCAAGGCTCATTCCCAGTGGAGGGAGAAGTGATTACAATGACTCTGATTGTTGCTACATTAAATGGATTGTTATTAGCGCCCCCACCTTTTTCTTTTGTTCTTTCATTTAGAGAAGTCCTTGATGATGTCCTATGTTCTGGGTAACAGCTGATTAGATATGAGCAGCTGAATGAAGGAATTTTGAATCCTCCACCCATTCTACTAAACCGTTCTAGAGATTTTTGATGTTTTGAGTATCCTGGTGTATGGTGGAGAATCCTGAGAACTCTTTATCATCCAAGGTGTTAAATAATGGGCAGTAAAGGGGGTATAGGGACTGGTAAATTATGTGGTCAATATAAACCAGAAGCAAACACAGAAACCACTAACGTAACAATAGGGGTTGCAGGAGTCGCACCTGCGACCGGGCCCGTCACTCCAGGGGCCCGGCAATTCCCTGCAACCCCCTCACTCCCGCAATAAGTAGGTATGTGTCGAAGACAGCTGATCTCCCTGTCCGGTGCTCTGGTAATGCAGAGCGCTGGGAGATTACATAATCTGCCAGAGCTCTGCATTACTGAGAACAGCACGGGAGCTGCAGCTCTGTAGATGTCTGTGCAGAAGGAGGCACAGATCTCTCATGCCACTCCGCTAGACCACCAGGGAGGTAGGAGTTGGACATGGGGGTGTCAGTAGGGGCAAGGTGGAGATTGGGGGGCAATGTGGAAATGTGGTGGCAATGTGGAGAATGGGGGGCAATGTGGCAATGTGGAATTGGGGGGGGCAATATGGAGATGGGACAATGTGGAGATCGGGGCAATGTTGAGACTGGGGGCAATGTGGTTCGGGGGGCCATGGAAATTTCTGCACCACGGCCCGGTGGCTTCTAGTTACTCCTCTGACAGAAACACAGAGTTTGATGGCAGAAAAGAACCATCGGGCCCATCCAGTGTGCCCATTTCCCTATCTAATAAAATACACAGTCATACTTACCAGAATAGACATGTTTATCTCAGTGATTTTGAATTTACTCTGCTGGGAGGCTTTTCCATTATTCTATCACCCATTTCTGTATAGTAGTACTTAAACAAATAACTTCAGAACTTTTCTCCCTCTAACAATATTTAGATTATGACCTCTTGCTTCAGTATTCTTCTTTTTCTAAAAAATGTTTCCCTCCTGGACTTTATTAAATCCCTTAAACTATTTAGATGTTTCTATCATATCAACCCTTTCCCTCCTTTATTCCAAGGAAGTGTCTGGTGCAGGGTATTAGGATTGCTCTGACTACAGCTAGATTTCAGGATGTGGGTGTGGCCAACACAGCTGTGACTCCCTTCAGAATGTGGATCTCTAGGCAGTTTCCTACTCTGCCTAAAAGGGAATTGGACCCTGAAGGTAATGGGACATATTACATTAATAAAGAGGAAAGAGCCCCAAAGAATAACTTACATTATGCTTCAGTAGTCATCAACCACAACCAACACTTTTGCTTGTGGGTGCCAGGCTGTGTCCTACAACACTACTATCATCTACTTATGCAAAATGTGTATGAAGTAAGCAAGTGGTACCAAGTATTTTATACATGTGATGATCTTTCCAAAATGGTAGCACTACCAACAGACGTAGGCATCAAGTTGGAGTATGTATAAGAAAAGAGCTAGCACCCAGGGGTATTCAACTTTGGTTTTCCAGCTCTTGGCTGGTTGAGGTTGATAGGAGTTCTAGTTCCTACCAGCCAAAGGTTTTCTACCTCTGTGCTTCCATTTCCAGTCTATTAGTGCTCCACTATTACATAAAATACATTTCCCTAAGGCGCAGATCGCATGAGCAATTTTGCTGTTGTCACTTTGCTGCAAGATGTAGCAGCAACAAAAGGTTGCCACTTGACATGATTATAGTGCATGGACAGCCAACATACAGCCAGTGGGCCAAACATTTTTTACCTAGGAGCACATATGAACTAATAGGCCGGTATGGTTTAACCACCAGCTCACTGTGACCATTGTGTAACTGATGCCTTACACTTCTCGGGAATAGTTCACTCTCTTAAATACCTTGTGCTTAATGACATAATCAAAACTGATCAATGACTAACTTTCATTAAGCTTATAACTGTAACTTTTGCATGAATAAAGTTAATAAGATTTTTTTATATTGATCTTGTATTTTTGCTACCACCCCGTTTTTTATCGTTAAAATTTTATAATTCACCATTGTTATTTAAAACCAAATAAATGCAACCCTTAACAAATGTGAATTTCTGATCATGTAGACCACAACTGAAGAAACCTGGACGTCCCAGTTATAGTGGAAAAAATCATCCATGTGAATTACCTCATAGAAAATAATGATTTGTGTCCTTTGAAACAAAATTACCCATGTGAAATAGACCTTAAAGACCAGTTTGAGAAATCAATTTATCAGCTACATTCAATTATTTTTTTCATCTAGAAAATGGGATAAAGTGTATTTCACTTAATTGGGCAAGACAAAAGAAGAAATCAGTGCCCACATGTTGCAGCACTAAAATCGGTCAAGAATAATCTACATCAAAATCATATCCAGACATCTGTTCCCTGTCACCCAGAATCCTCTGCTCTTCTCTCATATGTGCTCTGGAATGTTTATTCCCGCTCTACTAGAGTCACCTTTGTACATGACCTTTTTCTCTCTCGCCCATTAAATCTCCTTGCACTCAATGAAACTTGGTTCCCTGACTTATATATAATACAATCTGCACTCAGCTGTGATGTTCTTCATTTTCTAACATGGTCCTGTCCTTTAACTTATCTGAGTTCCAAGCAAATTGTTTCTGTTTACACAACTCACAGTTAATATTTATGTTTTCAGTAGCCCCCTCCTCCTATTCCATCTCATTTCTCACTCTGAATGATTTTTGACTCTCTTTATTTCAAATATACAGCACTCTTGCTTGATGATTTCAATAGTCAGACTGAAATTTCCATTATATCATCTGCACCTTGTTTTCTCTGATTTGCTTCCTCTGATGGTGTACACATTTTCACAGAAAAGTCATATTTCATGAGCATGGACAGTGATGACTCTGGCTCCTGAAACCCATTATTGAATACCGTTTATGTCAGATCAATCATGGAGAAGGTCTGGCTCGGTATGTTAATTGACTGACTCTAAAGCTAACACACTGGCAGAGAAACAAGGATGCTTGGTGCAATTCCCATGTCAGTTCCTTGTGACCTGCAGCAAGTCACTTTATCTCTCTGACCCTTGGGAACCAAAATAAGATTGTAAGCTCTACAAGGCTGAAACACATTATGCCTGAACATTCTTTTCTGTGTACAGGGCTGCATGCATACTAGTATCACTAGTTAAAGTGATAATAATGTTTCACAAAAAAACAGCACCGATAAATCTTCATAGTATTCGGGCCATGTTATTTCAATACTATCAGAGTTGTAGTTCAAAAGTAATTGAATGACAAAGTATGCCCCTCCTGCCTCTTTTACCTAGTGTAATCTGCCTCCCCTCAGATGTTATCACGGTGCCCGTGATTGCCTCCAGTGATGCTCTGTGGTACAGGCGAACTTGTTATCCTTCGGGTTGTCACTCTGGTCTAATCGCTATTCTTATAGGCCACTGGTGTGTGTCTCCACCCACATGCTAGGCCTTAGAGGCCTCAGCCTCACCATGCACCCTTGCCCTTTCCTGGTGTATCTGAGCGTTGTTGCTTCTGTGTTCCGATTGCTGATTCCTGTGTATGACTCCTGACTTCATCTGACTTCCGTTCCGGCTTGACTCCTGGCTTCATCTGACTACCTGATCTGGCTGAGACCCCTGGCTTTGTCTGACTACCCAATCCGGCTGAGACCTCTGGCTTTATCTGACTACCCGATCCGGCTGAGACCTCTGGCTTCATCAGACTACCCGATTCGGCTAAGATCCCTGGCTGCATATGACCATTCCTTTCTGCTTTGGTTGCCTCTTGCTCCGCTGCGCTCCTGGCTTTGGTTGACTTTCCGCTCCGGCTTACCCAGCTCTGGCTGACTGTTCCATCTTCGGCCCGCCTGGGCCTACTGTTGCTGCCATGCTTACTGCCTCCAGGCATCATTCAGTATTGTCAGCCTTGTCCTTGGCCTCCTGTGGCCTAATGTCTGGCTAGCCTGTTGTCTCCCTAGTGTTCCAATGGCTATATGGTCATACTGATGATAGTGGACTGATTTTCTAAAATGGTGCATTTTGTTCCACTCCAGGGACTGCCTTCCTCAAGAGAATTGGCCATGGAGTATGCTAAAGAGGTGTTCAGACTCCACAGAGTGCCCAAGGTGTTGGTCTCTGACCGTTGGAGTCAGTTTGTGTCAAGGTTCTGGAGGGCAATAAACTGTCATTTTCCTTGGCCTACCACCTCCAGACGCATGGTACTGCTGAAAGATTCAATCAGGGGTTGGAACAATTCTTGCACTGTTTTATCTCTCACCATCATGATAATTGAACTGACCTGTTGCCGTGGGCTGAGTTTGCCAGGAATTGTGCCATAAACTCCTTGTCTGGGAGCTCTCCCTTCCTGATTAACTATGGGTTCCAACCATCCTTGCTCCTGGACTCCTTTCAGGCTCAAGATATTCTGGCTCTGAATGAGCATATTAGGCAGCTCTGCTCCACATGGGCACAGGTTCATAATGCCTTGCGAAGGTCCTTGAACGCTACCAGAAGCATGCAGACCGCAGGAGGTGTCCTGCCTTTCAAGTTGGGGATAGAGTCTGGCTGTCTTCCAGAAAACTGCACACGCAAGTACCCTGTAATAAGCTAGCTCCACGTTTCATAGGGCCTTTCCGGGTGCTCCACAGAGTGAACCCTGTTTCTTATGCCTTACACCTTCCTAGGAACATGCGCATTCGCAACATGTTCCATGTTTCACTCCTGAAGCCTTTGTTCTGTAATCGATACTCTTCCGCTCTTCTGGTGCCAGGGCCGGTGCGCATTCAAGATCATGAGGAATATGAAATCCAAACTATCCTGGACTCCCAAAGGTTCCATGGGCGCATTCAATACTTTGTATATTGGAAGGGCTATAGTCCTGAGGAGAGTTCCTGGGTTGATCAGTCTGATATTCACGCTCCTATTCTGCTATGCAGATTTCATGTGAAATTTTCCAATAAAGTAGGATCTCTCCCCCGTGGGGGGGAGATCGTCGAGAGGGGGGTACTATCACGGTGCCCGTGATTGCTTCCAGTTGTGCTCTGCGGTACAGGTGACCTTGTTATCCTTCAGGTTGTCACTCTGGTCTAATCTCTGTTCTTATAGGCTGCTGGTGTCTCCACCCACATGCTAAGCCTTATAGGCCTCAGCCTCACCATACACCCTTGCCCATTCGTGGTGTACCTGAGCGTTGTTGCTTCTGTGTTTGGATTGCTGATTCCTGTGTATGACTCCTGGCTTCGTCTGACTTCCGTTTCGACTTGTCTCCTGGCTTCGTCCGACTACCCGATCCGGCTGAGACCCCTGGCTTCGTCTGACCACCTGATCCGGCTGAGACCTCTGGCTTTGTCAGACTACCCGATTCGGCTAAGATCCCTGGCTGCATATGACCATTCCTTTCTGCTTTGGTTGCCTCTTGCTCCGCTGCGCTCCTGGCTTTGGTTGACTTTCCGCTTCGGCTTACCCAGCTCTGGCTGACTGTTCCATCCTTGGCCCGCCTGGGCCTATTGTTGCTGCCATGCTTACTGCCTCCAGGCAGCATTCAGTATTGTCAGCCTTGTCCTTGGCCTCCTGTGGCCTATTGTCTGGCTAGCCTGTTGTCTCCCTAGCGTTCCAATGGCTATATGGTCATACTGATGATAGTGGACTGATTTTCTAAAATGGTGCATTTTGTTCCACTCCAGGGACTGCCTTCCTCAAGAGAATTGGCCATGGAGTATGCTAAAGAGGTGTTCAGACTCCACAGAGTGCCCAAGGTGTTGGTCTCTGACCGTTGGAGTCAGTTTGTGTCAAGGTTCTGGAGGGCAATAAACTGTCATTTTCCTCGGCCTACCACCTCCAGACGCATGGTACTGCTGAAAGATTCAATTAGGGGTTGGAACAATTCTTGCACTGTTTTATCTCTCACCATCATGATAATTGAACTGACCTGTTGCCGTGGGCTGAGTTTGCCAGGAATTGTGCCATAAACTCCTTGTCCGGGAGCTCTCCCTTCCTGATTAACTATGGGTTCCAACCATCCTTGCTCCTGGACTCCTTTCAGGCTCAAGATATTCTGGCTCTGAATGAGCATATTAGGCAGCTCTGCTACACATGGGCACAGGTTCATAATGCCTTGCGAAGGTCCTCTGAACGCTACCAGAAGCATGCAGACCGCAGGAGGTGTCCTGCCTTTCAAGTTGGGGATAGAGTCTGGCTGTCTTCCAGAAAACTGCACACGCAAGTACCCTGTAATAAGCTAGCTCCACGTTTCATAGAGCCTTTCCGGGTGCTCCACAGAGTGAACCCTGTTTCTTATGCCTTACACCTTCCTAGGAACATGCGCATTCGCAACATGTTCCATGTTTCACTCCTGAAGCCTTTGTTCTGTAATCGATACTCTTCCGCTCTTCTGGTGCCAGGGCCGGTGCGCATTCAAGATCATGAGGAATATGAAATCCAAACTATCCTGGACTCCCATAGGTTCCATGGGCGCATTCAATACTTTGTACATTGGAAGGGCTATAGTCCTGAGGAGAGTTCCTGGGTTGATCAGTCTGATATTCACGCTCCTATTCTGCTATGCAGATTTCATGTGAAATTTTCCAATAAAGTAGGATCTCTCCCGTGGGGGGGAGATCGTCGAGAGGGGGGTACTATCACGGTGTCCGTGATTGCTTCCAGTGGTGCTCTGCGGTACAGGTGACCTTGTTATCCTTCAGGTTGTCACTCTGGTCTAATCTCTGTTCTTATAGGCTGCTAGTGTCTCCGCCCACATGCTAAGCCTTATAGGCCTCAGCCTCACCATACACCCTTGCCCATTCGTGGTGTACCTGAGCGTTGTTGCTTCTGTGTTTGGATTGCTGATTCCTGTGTATGACTCCTGGCTTTGCCTGACTTCCGTTTCGACTTGTCTCCTGGCTTCGTCCGACTACTCGATCCGGCTGAGACCCCTGGCTTCATCTGACCACCTGATCCGGCTGAGACCTCTGGCTTTGTCAGACTACTCGATCAGGCTAAGATCCCTGGCTACATATGACCATTCCTTTCTGCTTTGGTTGCCTCTCGCTGCACTTTGCTCCTGGCTTTGGTTGACATTCCGCTCTGGCTTACCCAGCACCAGCTGACTGTTTCATCCTCGGCCAGCCCGGGCCTACTGTTGCTGCCACGCTTACTGCCTCTGGCAGCATTCAGTATTGTCAGCCTTGTCCTTGGCCTCCTGCAGCCTATTGTCTGGGTAGCCTGTTGTCTCCCTAGCGTTCTAGGGTTGTCACCATTGCCTGTCAGACTCCTAGCATTCTAGGGTCTGTCCTGTTGCCTGGTTATCCCTAGACCATTCTGGGGAATTCTTGCTCCTTGTAGGTGCTACAACGTTCTGGGGTAGTGTCAGTGATCTTATTCACCTGTCTAGTGAAGGGTTGGGAAAGTGTCGTTACACTGTTCCATTACCTGGTCTAGTAAAGGTTGAAGTGTTGCTTTTGCTCCCTATAGGCTATCTTACCACCTGTCTAGTGAAGGGTTGGGGAAGTGCCGTTTCACTGTCTCCATACCTGGTCTAGTGAAGGAGGGATAGGTAGTCTACTTACTTTTATTTGTTATCTGAATAAATTTTCATTTTATTGTATCTGTACTTGACAAGTGTCATTATTTCACAAGTCCCCCTCGTGACAGTTGTGGAATCTGGTTCCTTAACCGGATAGGTCGCAGCAAGGGATACTCTTCTTACTGTGAGCATAAGGAAAACTATGCCCCCCTTGACAGGTTTTTTCAGGTTTTTCCTTATGCTCACTGAAGATTGTCTCTCTCTGCGATCCATCCAGACAGTCTTGCTGCACTGAGGTGAGCAGTGTTACATCAGTAACAGGGGTGGGAGGGGGATACTTTATCATTTCAATTACTCTTGAACAACAACTTTGACAGTATTGAAATCACACTCTCCATGGCCCAAAAACTATGAAGATTAATTGGAGCAGCTTTTTTTGTGAAATATTGCTATCCTTTAACTCTTTGAGTGCAGAGTTGTGTACAATGTAATGCACTGGTCACCCTCCTGCTTCTCAAGAGGTTGAGAATATAGTATTATTAGTATTATTATTATCATAGTGTTTATCAATTGGTTGCTTCTGGCATTAAGGTAAGAGATTTATCAAAGGCAAAAAAAACTTTAGTTAAAGCCAAAGTTAAAGTTCTCACTCATACAAAGGGTGGCTAAATCCATTTGTAATGAGATTAATAAAGTTAAAAATTATGTGCCGAGTAATTGCTCACAAAACTTTAACTCTAAATTTCCCATCTTTTGTTTGTTTGAATAATGACTTTAAATTTAGCTTTAAACCTTTGAGTGTAAGAGGGGTGCAAAACAATGCTTTACGCACACCACTGGCGCTCAGTAGGCTAATAAAAGCTTTTTCCCTTTGAAGTTCCATCACTTTTACTACCAAAACTTAAGTCAATTAAAAACATTTGTGTTTTTAAATAAAGTTGTGCTTTCAATTATAAAAAAATATTATCATTTCAAGTGGAGTCACGTTTGATCTGTCTAAATCTGCTCTGTACATGCTCATTAATTACAATCTTTTTTAAAGGGATAGTAATGTTTCACATAAACAGAAGCTCCAAGTAATCTTCATAGTATTTGGGCCATGGAGAGTGTTATTTCAATAGTGTCAGAGTTGTAGTTCAAGAATAATGAACTACACTTTTACCTAGTGTAAGCAGCCTCCCGTCAGATGTGGGATCTGGTCCTGGGACCAGACAGGTCACAGCAAGGGACAATCTTCTTGCTGTGAGCATAAGGAAAACCCTACCCCCTTGACAGGTTTTTCCTTATGCTTACTGAAGATTGTCCCTCTCTGCGATCCATCCAGACAGTCTTGATTTTCTGAGGTGAGCAGTGTTACATCAGTAAAAGGGGTGGGAGGGGTATACTTTATCATTCAACTACTCTTGAACTACAACTCTGACAGTATTGAAATAACACTCTCCATGGCCCAAATACTATGAAGATTATTTGGAGCTGCTTTTATTGTGAAACATTAACTGTTTAGGATCAGAGGCAGGGGAGGGCAGGCACCTCGTGGCCAGGGGGGCAAATACAATTAACCCCTTAAGGACCAGCTGTGCATGCACGCGGTGGTCACTTAAAGACCACGGGGCATTTTTTTTTTTTTTTTTGAGAATCTGATTCCGAACTCCACGAACGGTGTGCAGCCGTGCGAGGTGCCCGGAATTCCATGACGTATGTGTACGTCCTTGGTCCTTTAGGGGCCGCAACCTCATGACGTACATGTACGTCATGGGTCATTAAGGGGTTAAGTGGCCAGTTTCTACTATTTTATGAGCCCACTGTAGCAGCCCACCCCCTTTTGTTAATTTTAAAATAGGCATTAATGTTATGAAGTAAAGAAAGTGATACCACATAGCTTACAATTGAAAAGAGTTTACAGTATTGATACTACAGAACCTACAATTTAAGTAATGCTACACTGGTGATACTATAGAGCTTGCAAGGGAAATGGATTATGCTACTAGTGATGCTCCATTTGGATTGTAGCTCAGCGATGTTATTTGTGTAGCTGTATTTAAGTTGTAAGCTCTGTGATATCACTAGTGTAGCTCTATTTACAGCAGCAAGTAGGAGATTAAGTGATGTCATGGCCCACAGTCCCAGAAAGATGACTGGCAAAGGGGACAATTGATCCACCTCCGCCCCCCAGGCCAGCCCTCCCTTGATCAGAGGGGTGTATGAAACATTGCAAATTAATGAGCTGCACACCACTCTGGTTCTTACTCCCGTGTGTACCAGAGGGATAGCCAGTGGGAAGCAATGTGATACCTACCCCTCTGGCTATCAAAGGGTTAAAAGAGAATTAACCTTTTGAGTTCAATGCGTTGTGTCGTCCCCACCCCCCACTGGCACTCAAAATGTTAAACCCTAATTGTGAAAATACATATATATTATACAGCTTTTCCTACTGAGCAAAACAAGATTGCCCCATATGTTGGGAGATGCTTATTTCAAAAGCTATTACAGGGCTAACTTGGAATTGTTCTGCTTGATTTAAAGATGTTTTGCAGACAGGTGGGGCCATTGCTACATCCACCTATGGAAAGCTTGTGTCTGCTGCACAGATTCTCACAGGTAGTCATGGCAACAGTGAGGAACAAAAAAAAAATACCAAGCTCAGGTTCTCAAATAACTTTCAAATGAAAACCGGTATAATATTAACCCCCTGAGAGCCAGATGTGTTGGATAATTCGCTGGCACTCAAAGAGTTAAAACTTGAACTTAATTACCTCAGAAATTGGGAAAACTTTATTTTTCACTTAAAATGAAGTAAAGAGTAGCCCATAAGATTTTATCTATAAAATGAGTGGTTATGTGTGTGAAATTTAGGGCCATACTCAGAAAGCTGAAGAAGTTCCACTCTGGGCCACGCCAAGCATGCTCTATGGAAAGAAAATTAAGCACGTTGCCATTTAAATCAATTGGAATTCAGGAAATTTGTATTTGTTCCCTATGGTACACTTGATCCCAAATTTCACATATTTATACTTACATTTCTTTATATACATCCTATATAATAATTAGCTAGGATGTTTGTCAGAAGCCATTATGCACAGTAGAGACTGTCTGCGCTGCAGTCATGCATAGTACAGACTGCCTGGACGGGCCACGGCTGCTACTGTGCGGGGCGCTCCGAATTTGGACCGGAGTCCTCTCTGCAAACCTTCCTGGGACCGCTTGGTGAGCAGAGAGGCTCCGGGCACCAGTCGAGGCTGCTGGGTGGCTCTGTGGCCAGTGTACACAGGCTTTTAAACTAGTATGAAGTATATATAAAAGGCTAATCTATTCACGTACACTGGTTCTGGGACGCTGCTAGCCACACCACCTGATGGCAGTAGGGAAAGTTACTCAGATTGGGGGAGTGATTTTGACAGGATTTCCCCAGGGGGGTGAAACCTCCCCAGGCCACTTACTGCGGAAAGTAGACTGGGGGTGTTGATTTTGACAGGAGTAACTGGGGGTGAAGCTTCCCTGGTTATTCCTGTGAAATTCAAACCAGAGATTTTGCTCTTTTCCACCTTTCACCCTTCTTTTTGTCAGTTCATATCTCTGTTTCCCCCTCCCAGATTGGCACCACTGTAGCATCCTGAATACTTGGGGTGAATCATTTCAGTAGATGTATGTATGTATGTATAACTTTATTTATATAGCACCATACATGTACACAGCGCTTAACAGAATTTGAAATAATACAATACAAAAATACAGAGCAGGGTTAAGAGCATTAAGCTAAAGTGTGATCATTGCATTATTTTTGGGGGAAAGTGCAGCAAGGGAAACATACACTGGGAAAGGGACCCTGCCCCAAGGAGCTTACAATCTAATTAGAGTTCATGATGACATACAGAGACAGTAGGAGGATGATTACAAGTGCAAGTACAAGGTGTGGTGAAGGAAGTGCAGAAAGATTCTGATGTCACTATCGTTGTGCAGGGATGAGAATATTGCTATTGAGATGCCTCCTTGAGCAGGTGGGTTTTGAGGAGATGCTTGAAAGTGATGTGTGGATGATTGGCGAATGGTGATAGGGAGGGCATTCCAAAGTCTAGGGGCAGCCAGTGAAAAAGCTTGTAGCTGAGAGATGGCTCGCATTGTGTAGGGAGAGGACAGGAAGAACCCTTGGGAATACCGTAGGGTATGGGAAGGGGTGTAGCAGGAGATAAGAGAAGAAATGTAAGAGGGTGATGAAGAACAGAGAGACTTACAGGAGAGGAGGAGACTCTTGTAAGAAATAAGATACTTTACAGGTAGCCAGTTGAGGGATTTCAGGAGGAGATGAGAGAGAAGGTATCTGGGAGCAAATGTGGTGATTCTTTCATCTGAATTGATAACAGATTGAAGTATAAATCTAATGAGAAAACCTTGTATATCATTCAAATGGGGAAACAAGCAATTTTTGAGAACAGTCATACTCCAAAAATTCTGAACAGAATTGCAGTCAAATTGTTAATTTAGTTCAAAAGTTGTAAGAATCAGAAAATCAGAATTTAACTGTTAACATTTATTCACTAATCCAAACGTTATTATAGCTGAAACATATTATTATGCAATAGCTCCAATTAGTGTTCAAAAGGCAATTTTTTATAATGTACTCAGTGGGAAAGTTTGACTCACTGGCTACATCACCCATAATAACTTGTGAATGAAACACCCCAGCCATGGGAGTATCCTTGTTTTACTCAGCATAAAAAGAACTTCAATAAACAGATCTAGATTTAAACCCCAAGTGCCCCTAGGCAAGGCACCCTAGGTGCCTTAGCTCCATACATGCTACACCCCTGTTCCTCACATAACCACTCCCCTATTCCCATCCACTGTTTCCTAGCACAGCAAATACCATTTGACTATGAAAATCAAGAACAAAAAGCTTTAAATTATTGGATGCTAGAGAGGTCTGCAACCTGTTTCCCCATAATGCATTGGAGATCTCTATAGCATCAAAAGTCTTAAATAATAGCCTTTAAAGGGGTATAAAACTGGTGCAAGGACACTGGAATTGCTCTGGCCACTCCCATAAAACTGACTATAGGTGTGACCAGCTAAGATGATACACCTCTCGAAATTTGTTTATTCTGTCCTCCCACTGAAGTGAGGAGGCCCCCCCACAATCAGGAACCCTTATTCTCATACATCACAGTTTAGATCCCTCTAAATATGTGAATCCAGGTGTGAAAACTCAGTATTAAATGCAGTCATGTCAAAAAGTCATTATTTGCTCAAACTACTGTAGGTATAAGCTCGTAGCATTGTATGAACCTTGGTATGAGCTCAGCATTCCATGACAATGATTTAATGAAAGTTCAAAATGGTGTTATACATCTGTGTGTTCCCTTTTAGCAAAATGTGATGATAGGTATAGTTATTATGTAACCCCTTGAATAGAAAAGAATCCTTCAAAGAGTCAGAAAGTAAAATATGGGAAACTTCTCTAGCATCCAAAAGATTAAGAAGGTCTGCTAACTTTAGACTTTGCCCAGGGTCCACCGGTTCCTTGAACAGGCCCTGGTAGAAGGATATGTAACTTTAGTGCATCTTCTCAAAGTAATCCCTGAGGACGTTGGCGTCAAAAGTGCAGGCCGCTGATCAAATATGGAGTGCAACTGAAAAACATGGACACACAGACTTAGGTTGTTTATCAAACCTGGTTTTATTATAAACTCTTCTTATCTGAATTGCATATTTTTTTGGGGAAGGGCTTCATTCCAGTTTAGTTTGTGTGTGTGAAGTTGTGGGTGTAATTTGTAAGTAAAAGCTAGGTTCTAGTGGGCGAAATTACTTTTCACTTTCTCCCATTACAATCTAGCCCATTTTATATAAAGCAGACTAGATACTATGCCCTAGAAGGACTAGTCCCATGACCCACTCAAACTGAGTTAAGGGACCTAGGGCTGTATTCTATTTCAGGTGCTAATTTTATCTTTGATTTTATCTCCAGGTTTCCCCATAGACTTCAATAGGAAAATCCTATATAATAAAACACTAGAATGTTTGTCCGATGCAGTCATGCGCAGTAGAGACTGCCTGAACGCACAGAATGCTGGGAATTCTGTGCTGGGAGCATTCTGTGAGTTCGGGCAATCTCTACAGCGCATGACTGCATCGCATGCGCCGCCAGTGAGGTGGTGGCAGTATGCATAGCAGGACTGGCCTCTTAACCCTTTGAGTGTCACAGGGGTACGCAACGCATTGCAAAGCAATGCATTGTGTACCCCTCTGGCACTCAAAGGGTTAACATCCCTCAGACCTTGGCCCATGTATACGGGCCCTCACACTAGTGATTGATAAAATAGGAGGTAACATTTATCTCCTGCGATACAGTCTAGCCCCTAGTCCTTTTGGGCAAAGAATCTGGCATGCTCTATATAGAACAAACTAGACTCTTTGTTTTCCAGAGCAGTCCTTCATACTGCTGAGCCAAGATGCACTAAAGGTTGAAAAGGGCTCATAATGGCAATGCTCTGTCAGATCAGTGTTATAGGGACATTGACAATATGCACTAAAGTGTCTTCAACATAATATCCCCATCAATCCGATTAGATTTGCCCACATCGACAACAATCCGTCGTGCCTTCGACAGGTTTACAAATTTTCACTTATCACATCAACAATGGCCTCTTTCCATATGGAAATACAGCATAATGAGTAATTTCCAAATGGAAATACAGAATAATGAGCCATTATCTTATTCATGTGGGTATGTTTATATGTTAATATGGCTGTTCACAACATGCACTAAGCTCCAATAGCTGACTCTGCTGTCGAAGTTCAAAGTCCCAACTTCTCCTACTTGAGTTTGGTGATGCTGGGATCTCCCTGTAGTTCCCTATCATAAGCATGGAGGGTTGTGGAACTGCTGGCAGTGTGGAAAGGATGCCCTCTCTTACACATCACCTGCAGTAGACAACTCTGAAGTTGGAGAGCATTCTCTCTGCTTCCTCACTTTGTCAGTGTGGGACTGGAGAGGATTCTTACAAAATCATATCATCTCTCCCCCTGGACACTAGCCTTTTCTGTACAGTGATGACTAGATTTTATGCCCTAGGACTAGGTTTTGTAACCCACTAGAAGTGAATTAAGGAACCTAGCCCTTTTCAGGCAAATAATCTGTCCTGCTCTATTTAGAACAAGCTACATTTTTTTCTATTGATCTATCTATCTATCTATCTATCTATCTATCTATCTATCTATCTATCTATCTATATACATACCTCAGACAGAGGCTGATTCTCTGGCTTGATGAGTTCTGTAGTAACACCATCCACCTTCCTCCTTTTCCACCCACCTTTCCAACATGTCTGCCTACTGTCAACTATTCTATGCTGTAAGATTACTCCCAAAATGTAATTATTTGTAACAGATTAACCCTTTGGATACTTTGTAGTAAGTGGGAGGTGTATCTAGCATTCAGAGGCTGAAACTGAGGCAGTTTACTGAGATTTCAACAATAAACTATTTTTGTTGTGTTCCCAAGTTAGACAGTGGTATTGGATTTAATCTTTGAGCACCAGTGGCCCAAAGTACTGAGGAAAAATGCACTGCACACCTGGCACTCGGAGGGTACAGTCTTGATTTCAATAGTGAAGAGGAGACTATGCCTCGAACCATCCTGAGTAAGCGCCACCCTCAATATGACAGAAAGAGCATCATTTGGACTGACCTGTTCCCAGTCCTGTGCATTTCTTTGAGGTCCATGAATAAGAAGGATCCCAGGTATGTGTAGAATAGATTAGATTATAGTTTGAGAAAGGACCTTTGTCTCTCAGAGCAGTCCTTCATCCCACTGGAACCTATCCTGTTCTAATTGGAGCAGACTAGATTCTATGCCCTAGAAGGACTAAGGGCAGAATGCAAGAAACGTGTGCATATTTTCAGTGCGAAAACAACTAGTGAATTGGTATGCACATGATTTTGTTGAATTGCACATGAAAAATCAAGATTAGTGAACAGCTATGTATATTTTTTTTTGAGGGAGTGGTCAGGATTGACGAATCTGTCTGGGTAGAATAGCGGTGCACCTAATGAAGGAAGTGCTATTGCAAATGGTTTTATAAGTCTGTGTAGTGTTGTCATAAAAGCTAATTTTTTATGCGCAATTCAAGAAGCATTTGGTATACGTCTTCCTGGATTAGAACATGAGCAATATCTACCTGCGCAGGAAAAATGCCTTCAGCACAGGGTTGAGAATTGTGACTTTGAGAGAAGACGTAGACAGAAGCAATCGAAAGAGACTGGGAAGGAAAAAGAGTAGGGATGAGCCTTCCCTCTGGAAGAGTGAGGGAATGTTGCATTGTTGTCTGGTAGGATGGACAGAGGGCAGGAGGAAGGGGATATATGGGTCTAGCTGGGTTTTGATTGGTGGCAGGGAGAGAGGTGAAGATGTCCTTACCATATTTGAAAGTAGAGCAGGGTCCTCAGCTGCAATCAGTAACTTGCAGAGCCAGGCTGTGGTTGGACTCCTCAGGTTTGCACAGGCCATAGGCACTCACCTAGCTTGCCTAGTGCATTTTCTGGTTCTGCTTATTTGCAGATTTTATAGATGTTCATGCTTTAAGAGACACTGAAATTTAAGTTCATTTATCCCTTTTCCAATGGGTCCTGAATGTCACACTACCAACCAGTGTGGGAGCAAGGTTATTTAGAGCCATAGGCAAACAATCAGACAAGCACTCCTCCCCCTTTATAGCAGATACACAGTTATATACAGCTCTCCTGCAT
Source organism: Rhinophrynus dorsalis (assembly GCA_037306005.1). NCBI lineage: Eukaryota > Metazoa > Chordata > Amphibia > Anura > Rhinophrynidae > Rhinophrynus > Rhinophrynus dorsalis. The sequence goes on along the minus strand of CM074727.1, from coordinate 115,311,819 downwards.
AAGAAGGACACACAGTGTTCACATTCTACAGGATTGTGGGATTAACCAGTGCAGATGCCTCATGTCATTATAAAGCGCTCTGCAGAATGGCCTTTATTAGTGGCCCTGTGTTAAAAAGATGTGGAGAAATTCTGGGCCACACCAGCTGAACATGGGGAACAAATAAAAATAACCATTTATTTAAATGGGATTTTTAACAGAGGTCTCAGTACATTGATGTGCACTGTGTTGGAGGCCTTTATAGCATTCAAGAGCTTAAAAGTGCCACTTAAATCTACGGGTATTTTGGGTAATCTGTATTGGTCTCTTATGATGCTCAATCATTTATCTAATGTTCTTTGTTCACAGGGCCCTAGGAATCATTATGCTTTATTGTGCCTATAATCAGTGTAAAATAATTTTATGGCAGGATGATTACACAGACACAAAAGCAGATCCTAACCCACATAGATTTCAAACACACAGCTAATAATGCAATAGCTGCACTTTATTCTAATGCTCTTAATCTTGTATTGTATTTGTGTCTTGTTTTGGCTTCTCTAAAGCAGTGTGCACATGTATAAAGCAAAATCAATAAAGATACCTACAAACGCACAGTCAATTCCACTGAGAAAGGGATTCCAAACACACACCTATACCATCATAATGACAAGTACAAAGCACACTCATGACAAACACTCTAAAACACACACTGACTCCCAAACGAAAAAGACTCCAAACACACTCAACTCGGATAAAGCAATATAAGCCTGAATCTTTAATTTTATTAAGGCCGGGTGCCTGTGTGACTGTTAGTTCATACTCACAACAAATCCAGGGGTTATAGGACAGCACTGTGATGAAAGAATAAAGCCTCTATATCCATTGTTTTCCTGAACCCTTTTCTAAAGCCTGAACTGGCAGCATACCCAAAAAATCCCAAGGCAAAGCTCTCACTTATGACATCACTGTGTTGTACTTAATCCACTTTCAAAATTAAAATGAGGTCTGGTTTTATCACAACCTCCCTTGGGCTACCTTGTGCTTCCTTACGCCGGCCGGCATGGCCTCCGGGCCACTTCCTCATTGCTACATCAGGTAACAGGCACTAGCATAGACGCGTGTTTATGGGCCTGTTCTGGGTGGCCTAATTGGGTCCTGCCTCCTTCTGCTCATTTATAAACCTCCATGGGCCTGGGTGTCATTGCCCTTACGTGGTGTTCCTGTTAGTTACTCTTGTGCTCTGTTGTGACCTGTGCTTATCTGACAGTCCACTCTGTGTATGACCCCAGCTTGTCTGACTACCCACATCGGTTCTGACCTGTGGCTCTGGCTGACTTACTCACTCCGTGTATGACCCCAGCTTGTCTGACTACCCACATCGGCTCTGACCTGTGGCGCTGGCTGACTCACTCGCTCTGTGTAGTTCCCAGCTTGTCTGTCCTCCGTCTCATATCTCGCTCAGTGTATCCACGGCTTGTCTGACCTGTGGCTCTGGCTGACTACTCACTCCGTACACTCCTAGTCTGCCTGACCGCTAGCCTCTGTGTCCTGTGGCTCTGTCCGACTTTCGCTCCCCATTGCCTTTGTTCTCCGGAACCTCACAGTGGTGCAGTGTGTAGCACAGTGTGCAGCTCCAGGTAGGAGCTTGGGCCCTATCATCCGGTGGTCTGGGGTTGTGTGGGATATTATCATCGCTATATCTCATATATTATTATCATTGTATATTCCAATAAAGGTGGTTATATTTTATTACTGTGTCTGTCCTTCTTTGCTGGATTACTGTGACAGGTTTGCCTCTATGGAAACAAGATTCTGTGGAATTTCAACAAATAGGTACTTAACTCATAACAACATCATATGAATAGGATAATCTTATTTTTCTAAACACTAATAATACTTGTACGCTAAAAGTACACACAGGTGGGTTTCCAACACTCATATCCACACAATGACCAAGCACATACTAACTCCATACAATGACACATATACCAAACCAGCAGAGCAGCACGGAAGTTTACATGGATGGGTACACAGCATATCACGTTTTCATTTTTAAAGTTCCTCTGCATCTTAAACTTAATACCACGGTCCAGCAGACGGACAGGGTTCCCAGTTGTCAAAAAAAGGAAAGCCTATTCACCCTGTCCTCAATATTTACTTTTCTATCTGGATTAACCCCAACAATATGTCTCAGCAATGTGATGATTATAACAAAGGTTAAGCCCTAGTGCACTGTCCTCTGCCCTCCACAGAAACAATAACTATAGTCATCTCCTCCACACTTGTTTAACTATCATATAGTATTCATCCTGTGTATACTGGCACTTTTGGGTATGTCACTTTGCTCCTGGAAATGAGGCAGTGTTTCGATACCATATATTGCCTATGTGACTATGTGCTGAATAGGGCTCTTTTGAATAGAGGATCGGGAGCTTGCCTAGCCATTCTGCATATTGGATAATATTGTCTTAAGGACCTTGGAAAGCACTGTAATGGACCATAGTCCATTACTGGAAGCCTTCCCTGGGCGTACATATGTATAGTCCCTTATCACAGACTAGGAGAATTTTTAAGCCTTTATGTCGGTAGGCAGCAGTGGCAAAAAGCACTAAATCCACAGAACTGCCCTGTTGTAGGAGCATCAGCAAATCGCAGAGTAGCCACGGGTTCAAGGGGGCTGCGCATTACATGTTCCCTAGAATGTGTATTCCAGCCCCTCAAGCCTTTTTCGCTATTGCCTACCTTAGCCCAAGCCCTTTGTGTATTAATGTAATTATGTCTGCCTTATTGTGTATCCCTGAGCCATCTGTTGTTGGTTCCTTTGTATTAGGTGTTCTGATTACATTATCCCTGTGAATGCTCCCATTGTGTTATGTCTTCACCATTTGCTGTAACCTATTGTATCCACTGTGATTGTATTATGCCTTCTGTAGTTGAGATGTTGTGATTGCATTATTCCTATGAATATGCCAGTTGTGTTATGTCTTCACCATGTACTGTGATTGAATCATGTCTCCTGCACTGACCAAGTTAACTGTATAAATAAGATGTAGTTTCAAATAGAGTTAGTTGATCTGAACTAAGCAGGAGTACAGAGTCTTATTCTGGATGGTAGAAAGGGGCCACTTTGCCCCCCATTCAGGTGTTATCTTTTTCCAACGTTGCAGGAGTTCCAGCCTTTCTCTTACTTCACTTACTTACTACCCACTTGTAGCCGCATCCAGGAGGGAGAGACCCAGAACGACGCCTAAGGATAACCTGGTGTCCTTAGCTTCTGTTACAACCACATTACCATAGTGAGTCCTCAGCTAGACTTGCTGCCAGTAAAGCAATCCTGAGGAGAATATCGGTCTGCTCTTCATATTGGTTAATAGAACTGATAGAAAATGTTGGCAATCTTCCGATTGTCTAATTGTTATCTTCATAGGAAGAATATGAGCTTTGGATTGGCCACTCAACCCTGTGGAGCCCAGCTGCGGGATTTGCATGATGATTGCAAGTTATGAGCTGGAGTGTTGTATATAATTGGGGGCTCACCACACAACCCATTGTTACTTTGTGTGTGTTCTAATGGAGTAGACATGTTTTCACATGCCAGTGTTCTATCTAAATAAAGAGTTTCAATTCAATTAAACTAGCCAGATCCTAACTTGTTCTTTGATTGCTGGCAAATTCATGGAGGAGTTCCCACTGCATTACAGGGCTTTGACCACAGCATTTATTTAAACATACAGTAAAATAAAATTTGACAGCTGGGCTCACCTGTGGCTTTGCCTCTATACAAAAGATTCAGATTCCAAACACACTCACTCCTGCCAGACATAGATTCCAAACATATATTCATCACCACCACCACAAACATGCAGAATACAAACATATACTCACAAAAATACAAATCCCATATACACTCAATAAAACACAGATTATGAACACACACCAACACAAACACACAGAATCCAACCATATATTCACCAAGACACAAATTACAAAAATAGACTCACCAAACAGACACAAAGACATACAGACCAAACATACACTCACCAAGACACAGTTTCCAACCATACAATCTGCACAAGGATGCAATCACCACCACAACAAATCCAGATTCCAAACACACTAATGTTGATACAAACACATCTATCTATCTATCTATCTATCTATCTATCTATCTATCTATCTATCTATCTTTCTGTCTTTCTATGTATCAAGACTTCTGTGTGTCTGAGAAGCACACCCAGGGGCAGCAGTAAGGAGCAGTTATTTATAACCCCTCTGCACTGGCACTCCCAAAACACACACACACACACAATATATACACCCACACACACCCCACATACACAATACACATATATACACACTACACACACAATCACACAATATGCGCCCAATGCAATACACAACTCAATATGCAAAAAGCTATTCGTAAAACGCTATACAGAACACGCAAAAAAAAAATATGCAGAATGCTATATACATAGACCGCTATATGCAAAACGTAAACCACTATATGCAAACTGCTATACGCAAACCACTGTACACTACATGCAAAACGCTGGACTCAACACTCAAAATGCACAATACGCTGTTCAAAAAAATGCTACACTCGACGCAATCTGCTATATGCAAAACCCACTACACGCAATACACAAGCTACTATTTGCATAATGCTATGTGCAAAACACTATACGCAAAATGCTATACTTAAAATGCACACCGCTATATGCAATAGCTATATGCAAAATGCTATACACAATACTCTATATGCAATGCACTATACCCAAAAAGCAGTTCTGGATATACAAACTCTATGCGCAAAACGAGGTATGCAATATGCTATACCCAAAATGCTATATGCTAAACTCTATACGCAATACGCTATATCCAAAAAGCTATATGCAAATGATTTACACAAAATGCTATATGGAAAGCACTATATGCAAAATGCTATAGGCAAAACGCTGTGTGCAATACTCTATATGAAAAATGCAAAATGCTACACTCAAAACACAATATGCAAAATGCAAAACACTACGCACAATATACACTATGTGGAAAATATGCAAAGGTGCTCACACATGCTACCACTCTCTTCGTCACATACGCTCTCACACACTCATGCTCACTCACACACACATGCTCATGTCTATCTTCATAACACACTTCCTGTATAAAACATTCTATATTTAGTCATACATCCAACTACTTGTGACTTTTTTAAATTTGTTTTATTAACCGCATGGGCAAAGCCATGCCAATATTGGCTGTACACAATACTCTATGTGCTAAACACTATATGTAGAATGTTGTAAGCAAAATGCAGTACGCAAAACGCTGTACACATTACACAAATCTCTATATGCAAAACACAATACGTTACATGAAATTAAGTATATGCAAAACGCTATACTCAATATGCAAAATGCTAGATGCAAAACGCTATAGGCAAACACTATACAAAAATGCTATACACAAAACACAATATGCAAAACGCAATATGCTAGAAGTGAAAAACAACACGAAAAACACACACACAACATGCAAAATGCAAACTACACGCATATTCGCTCAAGCTAACATACGCTCTCACACACATATACTCTCACATGTTCAATCAAATGCTTACTTACACACACACACTCACACACACACACACACACACACACACACACTTACATACATGCTCACACACTCACGCTCACTGATGGAGAGTTGTATAACTCAGTGCTTTGCAATGCCTTTCCTCCATTTTGGAGATGAAAGGGCTAAGCACTGAAAATTCAGCAAGCCAGTCAGTAAAAACATTGCCTCCTTTCTGGATTTGCGTATGTCAGGGGAAAATATTTCATCAAGTAAATCCACTTTTAAAATATTTAACCCTAGTGCCAGACGTATCCAATGCATTGGGTTGCAATGCAGGGGATAACATGCAAAATGGCTACTCCTGTTTAGGATGTCTTCTGTAGTGTCTGTATTCATAACACACTTCTTTTGTAAAAAATTATAAGTTTATTTAGTAATACATTTAACTACTAGTGACTTTTTTCTATATTGTTTTATTAACTGTACAGCCAAACCCATGCCAATGTTGCTAGTATGTATATATATGTGTGTGTGTGTGTGTAAAACGGGCCTGTGGCAGTTTCTACAGTTTAAAGTATGGGACAAAAAGTACGGGCAGTCTCTGTGTGTGGAAAGCCTGGCGGAAAGTACCCAAATGCGGCCGGGCATGAAGAATTTCCCACCACCCATGCTGAAAAGTAGCAGCATTCTGATTGGCTGCCTAACATTCTATATTAAATGTAAACGTGTTGTCACGGACTGTAATACATGTAACAAATGATGGACCCCTGTGTTAAGAAATTGTTGGCCAACAATCTTACATGGGCCTCAAGGGTTAAATGGTTGTATTTTTGTAATGCTCTCCAAAATATATCTGTCTCACTGTCTGGTCCAGGTTTTGATTAGGTTACACTTTCCTAATCCCTTCATCTCTGTTTTATATTCACTACTGTCTTCTGAGTGATAGGATTAGTCTGGTGTTGTGATTGTCTGTAACACCTGTTTCTATTGTACTATGAGTTGATTGTATCAGTCTTACTGCATGTCACATCCTCCTTCTCCTGAAATGTGGTTATATAACCTCTGGCCAGTTCCAATAAAAGTCAGAGTTCATTTTGGAACTAAAAATGCATGCTAATCTTTTATTTCTGTATGGTCTAAAGCAGTGTTTTTCAACCTGGGTGCCACGGCACTTTGGTGTGCCGCAGACACCCTCTAGGGGTGCAGTGGACTTTATAGCATTAATTATACTGCGCGATTGCAGATGTAGTTAGGGTGCCACAGAATTACATTTAATTTTGTTGGAGCTGATGCTTTTGTATCCACGGTGCATCTATCAAGACACCGTGTAGCATAGGAACTGGCAAGGAAGACAGCCCATTGCTGGAGGCACATCCTGATCGGGCTGTTGGGTGAATGCGGGACCAGAGGCGTACTAAGGGGGGGGGGGGCATGCTGGCTTCCCGATTTTGCCCTGTAACTTCCAAAGCAGCCAGTACTGATGGCATTACATGTGCTGCTGCACATCTAATGCCGTCAGTACCGGCTGCTTTGGAAGTTAAAAGGGCAATGCCAATCAATTTCTGCTGTCTGCTGTGCCCAGTAATGGTAGCGTCTGTGTCTTGTTGCTCCCCCGCACCACTCAGCTTCTCTACATCTGAATGGGCATGTGTGCGCACCACGCACAGGATGTCATCACGGCCCACAGGGGCACGTGATGACTAAATGATATGAGGCAGAAACATAAAAACATAAATAGGTGCCAAAGAGCACAGCATGATGGACAGGACAGCAGTGGTTTGTGAAACTTTGTCGGCTGCAGCTGTGGGGGACAGTGACGGTGTGGAGGTGGACCGTGGACAACAATTGTGCAGGTGGGCAATGGTGATGTGGAGGTGGACAGTAGGGGCCTATGTGGACGTGGGCTAATGCCAAGGTAGACTGTGGGGTCCAATATGGAGGTGGACTGTGGCAGATGTGGACAATGGGGGCCAAATGGCCAATGTGGATTGTGTGGGGTCAATGTGGATTGTGGGCAATGGGGAGCCAATGTGGAGGTGGGCAGTGTGTGGATGTGGGCAGTGTGGAGGAGGTGGACAATGTTGTGTGTGCAGTGTGTGATGGAGGTGGGCAGTGTGAAAAAGGTGGGCAGTGTGTGGTGGACCATGGAGGTGGGCAGTGTGAAAAAGGTGGACAATGAGGTGGGCAGTGTGGAAGAGGTGGACAATGTGAGGTGGACAGTGAGGTGGGGCAGTGTGGAAGAGGTGGACAGTGAGGTGGGCAGTGTGGAAGAGGTGGACAGTGAGATGGGCAGTGTGGAAGAGGTGGACAGGGAGGTGGCCAGTGTGGAAAAGGTGGACAATGTGAGGTGGGCAGTGTGGAAGAGGCGGACAATGTGAGGTGGGCAGTGTGTGGAGGAGGTGGGCAGTGTGTGGTGGAGGTTGACAATGTCATGTGGGCAGTGTGTGGAGGAGGTGGGCAATGTGTGGAGGAGGTGGGCAGTGTGTGGTGGAGGTGGACAATGTCATGTGGGCAGTGTGTGAAGGAGGTGGGCAGTGTGTGGTGGAGGTGGACAATGTCATGTGGGCAGTGTGTGGTGGAGGTGGACAATATCATGCAGACAGTGTGTGGTGTAGTTGCCCTTTGTGTCCCCCTCACTCAAATAGCCAATGAACAATATTAACTCTGCCCCACAGATGAGCTCATCCAGTGCACAAATTTATTCACACCATACCATTTTCTGGAGGGGGCCAGAGGGGTACATTTGGACACCAGTGTGGCTCATCTGATGCCCCTGTGTACACCTGTGGGGTATCGGTTACACATGGAGTCACCGGGTTACCATTGTGCCACTCATGGACATCAGTGAGGCACAGTCTGTCCCATATAGTGCCCTTCACCATGAACCAGACTGGCCTATGAAGTGTAGTAAAGAAAAAATCAATAAAAAAAGTAACCATGAACTGTTCATTACTGCTCCAGCTCTCTGTCTCACTTGCTCTGATACTAAGAAAAACTGAAAAAAATCTAACCTAGAGCAAACCAACTGCACCACTGGGGGAAAATACAAATTCCCAAAATTTCTGTTTATTTAAACTGGGCTTTTAACTTCTTGAATGCTAAGTGTTAAAAAGCCCAATTTAAATCAGTATGATTTTTTTGTTTTATTTATCCCCAATAACTAATTTTTGCTATGCTCAATTATGTTATTCTGAATTCAGGAGGTAAAAGTAACTACTCTTATACAGATCTTCTTCATTACACATTGTTATACGACTTTTAAGAAGCTAGGGGTGCCACGGGAATTACGGACAGTGTGTAGGGGTTCCTTGAATGTAAAAAGGTTGAGAATAGTGTTGAGCGAGCGTGCTCGGCCGATGCTCGGATCGGCTCGAGCATCGCTCTGCTCGGCACATGGCGGTACTCGTCGAGTACCGCCATGTGCTCGCCCGCCATGTTCGGGTGGCGGGGATCTGTGCCGGAAGAGGCACAGATCTGAAGACGCTCCGCTGGACCACCAGGGACTGGAGGTACGGGGGCATTGCGGAGATGAAGGGGGCATTGCGGAGATGAAGGGGGACATTGTGGAAGAGGGGCATAGCGGAGATGAAGGGGGACATTGTGGAAGAGGGGCATAGACTCTATGCCCCTCTTCCACAATGTCCCCCTTCATCTCCGCTATGCCCCTCTTCCACAATGTCCCCCTTCATCTCCTCTATGCCCCTCTTCCACAATGTCCCCCTTCATCTCCGCTATGCCCCTCTTCCACAATGTCCCCCTTCATCTCCTCTATGGCATAGAGGAGATGAAGGGGGACATTGTGGAAGAGGGGCATAGCGGAGATGAAGGGGGACATTGTGGAAGAGGGGCATAGCGGAGATGAAGGGGGACATTGTGGAAGAGGGACATAGCGGAGATGAAGGGGGACATTGCGGAGATGAAGGGGGCATTCGGAGATGAAGGGGGCATAGCGGAGATGAAGGGGGGCATTGACCAGGCACCCTCCCCTCATCAGAGCAGGGGGTGCCTGGTGTAATGCTCGTGTCGCCCCATTCATTTCAATGGGGCTCGGGTGCTCGGCCGAGCACTCGAGCTTCAGGGGGTGCTCGGTCAGAGCACCCGAGCATCGGGGTGCTCGCTCAACACTAGTTGAGAACAACTCAGGGGAGGGCTGGCAACATACAGCCCAGAGGGCAAATACAATCAAGTGGCCCATTTCTACTATCGGCCGAGCCCACTGTCCCAGCCCACCCCTGTTTCGTTAATTTTAAAATTGTCCTTAATGTTGTGAAGTAAGACGAGTGATACCACAGAGCTTACAATTGAAATGGGGCTACATTAGTGATATTACAGTGCTTACTATTTAAGTAAAGCTACACTATTGATGCCATAGAGCTTACAAGGGAAACGGGTTATACTACTAGCGTAGCTCTATTTGGATTGTAGCTCTGCGTTATCATTTGTATTTAGATTCATTCAAATGTAAGCTCTGTGGTATCACTAGTTTAGCTCCATTTACAAGTGGGAGATTGAGTGAGGCAGTGGCCCACCAGCCCAGACACATGACCAGCCCAGGGGGCAATTGCCATCCTGTCCCCCAGGCCAGCACTCCACTGGAACCACTGGTCTAAAGGGTCCCCTTTGACCCCCATTCATGGATGATGTGTTCCAGGTTCACTGGCCCGGTGTTACAGCTTACCTTGACTTCAGCATCACCTGCAGGCGTGAGGCTTCTAGCATGCTGCAGGCCTCTGTTTATCTGTTTGCTTACTGTAGTCTCCTCCTACCAACTTCCTACTTCCTCCCTCTGAGCTGCTCCTCCTTCTTCCTGTGATGCCCTTGCGTTGTTGTTCAAAGCAGATCTGTTGCATTGGGCTCCGTGTATGACCTGGCTAGTCTTCCATCCATTCTGGTGCTGAACTGTGACTTTTTCAGACTATTCTTTTGCCTAACCCCTAATAGTGGATATCCAATCTGGTGCAGACTTGTGACTCTGGATGACTACCTGATCTGTGTATGACCCGGCTTGTCTGACTACCCCCTTTGGTGCTGACTGGTGGCTCTGTCTGACTATTCTTTTGTCTTTTCCCTTGGTAATCAGACACCCAATATAGTGCGGGCCTGGGGCTCTGGTAGACTCGCATATCTGACTGCAGGCTGAGTCAGACCCTATTCCTCTTCAGATCAAGATCCTAGGCTCCTGTTCCAGTTCCTGTTCCTGGTTCCAGCCGAGTCTTCCAGTGGCTAAGACCTAGTCTCCAGCACAGTGGTTTAGCTTTATAACCTATTATTTCTGATAGCAGGCTTGCTGGCTATTACCCTGTGTTTATTCTTATTGTATATATTGTATATACCCGCTGTATGTCATTTGTTAATAAACTGCATTACCTAAACCGTACTGACTCCTGAACTTCTCTGGGTAACCGTGACACCCGGCTACATGCTTATATCAACCTTCAGGAGGAAGAACCCCGGCATGACTGCCCAAAACAACTCAACATCTTGGGTTCCTGTTACAATATATATTCCAAACACATAATTCACCACGAAGACACAGATTCTAAACACACATGAGACAAATGACACAATTGGAGTTAGTGATCGCTTTAAGGACTTTGGAATTGCAATCGCTACATCCGTAATTTAGAATTAGGTGTGGCTAGAAAAGTCTATGCAACCTCAAAATCTGAAGGTAATGGAGGTTGCCTAGTTCGCCTAAAGGAAAATTCATCTCTATAATGGTAAAGACGTCAATGGTATGAAGATCTGTATATCCACTGACTTATAAGAATAAAAATATACAGGAAACAATGTGTTTAGATGAAATAGTGGCACTTAGGGAACTAGATAATAGAACTTTCCATTAAATCATAGTGTGTTTTGCATTAATTTTCCTTTAAGAGGATTTATGGCTGGGTCAGAATAAAATAACCCATAAGATGGAAAGAATGAAATTCTCCTTTTCAAAGGATAGCAGACACAGAGGAATATAATAGGATCACTATTAACAGCCTAATAAGTCTTGTTATGTCTGTCTACTCCGCTGAGGAATACAACATACATTGGGTAGACATCACAATATTTCCTTAGTAGAGTCATGCACCTCTTTAAAAAATAGGATCATCTTGCAGCGCTCATGTTTCATGTCCTACAGTTGAACTGCTTAGCTGTCACAAACTGCTTGCAAAATGTAGCAAATGCATCAAAAGGGTTAACAGACATGTCTTCTCACAGTCACAATGTGCCGATAGTAGAACATAATGGGATTTTACGTTCTTTCAAACAAGGACCACTCCTGAAATCCCTTAATGGGATTATCCTCTTAAAAAGTCAGAAATTTCCAATCAGTTGGTTTAGGCTAAATGTCGTTTTCACGCAGAGTAAGAGGGTGCTGCAGAGCTGAACATGGATTATATTATAAGAAAAAAAATGATATACAGATAGAATATATAGGGCCTTAAAACAAGGGGAGTGATTCTGGGAAAATACATCTGTATTACAGGGGAAATATATAAAAAATCTAATTAATTTAAATGGGTTTAAAGTGATAGTAATATATCAATTTAATGACATTTAATACTGTACCTAGTAAAAAAATAAATTAATTGCACCCTGTCAGATCTCTCAAACCTTTATGGTTTGAGAGATATAAGCTTACAAAGCTCCCCCTTCCCTCCCCTAGCACTGACGTCAGCTTTCTACCTTACAGAATGAGATCCCAGTCGGCAGACCGTCCTGCGGCTCTTCAGCAGAGCCAAAATTGCGCTAGTTAGAAACAAATACTTAATTTGAACAGTGTACAATGTGTGCCTAGTTTGAAAGCACACATTGTAGACTGTTCAAATGAAGTATTTCTTTCTAAATAGATCCATTTTGGCTCTGCTGAAGAGCCGCAGGATGGTCTGTGGACTGGGATCTCCTTCTGTAAGGTAGAAAGCTGAAGTCAGTGCAAGGAGGGAAGGGGGCAGAGGCGTAACTAGAACGGTCCGGGCCCTGGTGCAAGAAGTGCCATGGGCCCCCCCAACCCACGAACACATTGGCCCCTGGGCCCTCCACAATGCCTCCATTTCCTACCTCCCAATCCCTGGTGGTCCAGTGGAGTGGCAGGAGAGACGGGCTGGTGTGACGTGCTCCCGTGCTGTCCTCTTCTGTAATGCAGAGCGCTGGGAGATGATGTCATCTCCCAGCGCTCTGCATTACTAGAGAGTGGGAGGGAGATTGCAGCGCCAGGAGGAGGGGGTCGCAGGGGGCAGCCGGGCCCCTGGAGTGACGGGCCTGGTCACGGTTGCAACCCTATAGTTACGCCACTGGAAGGGGGAACTTTGTAAGCTTATATCTCTCAAACCTTTATGGACAAGGGGCATGTAATGTATTTTTTTACTTGGTACAGTATTAAATGTCATTAAACTGATGTATTACTATCACTTTAAATCCTTTGAATGCAAGACAGGTCTGTAACACACTGTTTCACTAAGTATTGGAGAGCACTAGCATTTAATGGGTTAAAAGACCCATTTAAATCAGTGGATTTTTTTTTTTACATTTCTCTTGAACATAAGGCCCACAGTGTATGTTATGGCTACATTCAGAAACTGACAATGTGAATTTTATTCCGAAAGAGCGCACATTAGCCAGGTGTGCCTGGATAAAGTAAGAAAAATACCTTTGCTTAGTTTTTTCCATAGTGAGCCACACCCTTAACACAAATTATAATCCTACCTCTATCTTAAAGGAGCACTGCCATCTAAATAACAAACCGGGGTTATATACACTGAAATACCCTGTTCTCTATGCATAGGGTTGCCACCTTTTCTTTAAAAAAATACAGGCCTTGGCATTCTCTCCATAGACTTAACATTGGACAGAAGCCGATTTTTTACCGGCCTGTCGGTAAAATACCGGCTGGGTGGCAACCCTATCTATGCAGCATCTGTAAAAATCATTATTTGCTTTGTGCGGCCTAAAATATATAGTAACCTAGTTGATGAGGCTGAAGAAAGACATGCATCCATCAGATTCAGCTACGGTGACCACATGTCCTGGCTGATTGCCCGGGACAGTCCTGGATTTTATGTGTGTCCCTTGTCCCAGGCAGCCCTCTTCTGGGACAATACAAAGTCCTGGAGCAGAGCACAGAGTTCTATATACTAGAAGTAGAACTGCCCACTACCTACTGTGACAGGAAGTGATGCCTCTGCTGTGCTACAACAAAATGGCTTCCAGAAAGATCTCAAAGCACTAGAGAGATAACTGAACTTTGATCCGGGCATCAATCGGGAGCTGCAATGTAATTTTGTTGTAGTGTGATGTTAGTTTAAGGCTTTGGGCTTGACATATATTTTCTTGTAGCCCACAACAGACATTACTTTCTGACACAGCAATCAATGGGTAGTGTTCCCTTGTGTGTTTAGAAATCTGTGGTGCGCTCATCTCTCAGCAGTGTCCCTGATTGGCAGAATTGAAATGTGGTCACCCTAAATTCAGCACATGCTAAATCACCCCTGTTGATCCATAGGAAGGCAAAAAAAACAAAAACAAATTGCAGCCAGATATTTACTGCCCTTACTGTTAAAAATGCCTGTCTTTGTTTTAGTCCAGGACATACATGAAAATGAGAGGAATCTCAATGTATTCTTCCTGGTAAAACAATTTCTAAATAAATAGTCAAAAGGCCCTTTCTTATAGTCTTAATGGATGACCTCTTTTTTCTTCTCTCAGCTCTTTGAGTAAATAGATCATTGGATAGTTCTTTGTACTAACCTTGAATATATTTGTAAAATGGTAATCATATCACCCCTTAGACTTCTCTTCTCTAATGTAAACAAACCCAGTTTGGCTAGTCTCTCTTTATAACTTAGATCCTCCAATCCCTTTATCAGTTTTGTTGCACGTCTGCACTTTTTCCAGTTCAATAATGTCTTTTTTAATTACCTATGTCCAAGACTGTACTCCATGTTCTAGATGAACCCTCACCAAAGATTTATACAGAGGTAGAATTATATTTTCATCCTGTGCATCTATACCCCTTTTTATGCAGAATAAATTATATTAAAAAGCACTGGACCCAGGACTGAACCCTGTGGCACCCCACAAGTGGCCGTGCACGTACTTTGCGGTCCCTTAAAGACCACGGAGCATTTTTTTTTTTCGGTCCCCGATTCCAGACTCCCCGAAAGGCGTGCAGCTGCGCGGGGAGCCTGGAATTCTATGATGGTCCAGGACTGTCATTGGTCCTTAAGGGTATAACAACCCATGATGGTCCAGGACCGTCATGGGTCCATAAAGGGTTAAACATTAGACCATCTTGAAAAGGTTCCATGTACAACAACTCACTGCCATAAATAATTTAAACATTTCTCTATCAGATATTACCTCCCAAACAGAAGCGTTTTAATTAATGCAGTAACCTGTTGTGAGGCATAGTATCAAAGGCTTTTGCAAATCCAAGTATACTACATCAACAGCAATTCCCTTGCCCAAATTACTAAGCTACTCTTTTGTAAAATGCAAACATATTAGTTTGACATGATCTATTCTTCATAAAACCATGCTGGCTTCTACTAAAACTATTGTTGGGCTTCACACATAGTTCTAAATACTGTCAGCAATCCTTCTAAAATCTTATTCACTATGCAAGTCAAGCTCACAGGCCTATAATTTCCTGATTTGGATCTTGCCCCCTTTTTGAACAATGGTGCAATCTTATATATGCTCTTAGGAAGCAGACATTCCTGCCTTCTCCAGTGCTCCCTTACTCTCATTACCATAGCAATCTTGCTAAAGTAACAGCAAGAAATGGGCAAAAAGTAATATTTTTTTGTCACAGGAAATTTTTTAAAATAATAATAAAAATAATAATCATAATAATAAAAAACATGATTTACTGCTTTTTCTGTGACATTTCCAGCACATTGAAATTCCATAAAATGTCCTTTTCTTTAACCCACATAAGTTTCCCGTGAGAACCTTGACATATTCTGCCTATACCAAAGGATTCCTGCATCGATATAGACTCAATGTTTGTGGTTCTATGGCTACCAGTGCAGGTGGACAAGGCTGGGATGCCTGGGAGGTCAGCGGTTGTGGTTCCCTGGCTACTAGTGCAATGGACAAGGCTCGGTGTGTGGTTCTTGGCACCATGGAACAAATCTTGGTGGGGTCAGCATGCATGATATTATGGCTACCACTGCTGTGTGACAAGGCTGGGGAGTTGACTACTGTGGGGAAAAGCTGGGATGGTGGGCAACGAAAGACCCTCCAACTGCTTCCAGACTACAACTCCAATCATTCCCTGCCAGCAGAAGGATGATGGGGAATGATGGGAGTTGTAGTCTGGAAGCAGCTTGAGGGTCTCCAATTGCCCATCATACTCCACACTACAGTGGGACAAGGCTGTGGGTCAATAAGTGTGGTTCTATGCCTACAGGCCAGAGGAACAAGGCTGGGGATCAATATGTGTGTGTTTATATGGCTAACAGCACAGTGGGACAAGGCTGGGAGTGATTATGTTTTGTTCTATGGCTATGGTGGGACAAAGCTGGGGGTCAGTGTATGTGGTACTATAGCTGCCTGTGCAGGGGGAGGGGTCATTGTGGAAAAAAAATTAGAAAACTGCATCCTAAGCAGGAATTCTCAACAAATGCAAATAGTGCAGGGTTTTGCTCTTTCCACTTTTTGGTTTGAAACATCTCTCCCATCCCCAGTAACAGTCTTTCCAGAGAGAAGACCAGTGGGTATTAATCTCGATACGTTAACCGCAGTAGCCTTTGTCCACCATTACAAAGAGCACAAACAAAATTAAACAAATGGCATCTGAATAGGACAGTCTAGACAAGCTCTTTTGGCTTACAGGGAAGTGCTTTGCAGAAGACAAGTGAAGTTTAACCCTTTGAGTGTCATGTAAAATAATCAGGTGAAAAGAATACAAAAAGCACTTGGAAGTAGTGCTTGGGTGTATAAAGGGTTAAAAAATGATCTCTATTCATTTTTTTCTCCCCTCTTGTCGGTGTGGGCGTGAGGGCTTGATTGTAAAATGAGGATCACCTCTAAGTAGCTCTGCTTTTAAGAAAGTGGCTGGCTCATTTGGTGCTGCTCTTTTGGAGTACAGACTATCAGGAGGTAGGAAAGAAGCTGAAGTTTGAAATCTGTAGATTTCTGCAGAGTAGATAATTTCAAGGGAATTGGTTTGGTGATTACAGACAGGAATTTCATTTCACATTGTGTTTAAGTAGTTTAGAAAAGCAAATTTACTGGACACATGTATTTAATCCTGAGTGGGAGTTAGCAAGAACAGTCGAATTGTAGTACTTTTAGCATGAGTAGCAGCAAGTTGGACAGTCTCCTGCAGTGCAAATCTTGTCACATGTTTCAACACTTGTAGCAGTCATTCCAAGAAGTATATTACATACCTCCCAACATTTTAAATGGCCAAAAAGGGGACACTTGTGTTTCAGTTGGTGGTGTTGGTGGTGTGGCTGGCGGGCGGGCAGGGGAGGGCTGGCAACGTGTGGCCCCTGGGGCAAATACAATCAAGCAGCCCATTTCTACTATCGTTTGAGCCCACTCTCAAAGCCCACTTCCTTTTATTAATTTTAAACGTGGCATTAATATCGTGAAGTAAAGCGATACCATTAAAGTGGGCTAAACTACTGATATCACAGAGCTTACAATTTAAGTAAAGCTACACTAGTGATACTATAGAGCTTACAGTGGAAATGGGTTATGTAACTAGTGTAGCCTCATTTGGATTGTAGCTTTGTGCTACAATTTGTATAGCACCATTTCAGTTGTAAGCTCTGTGGTATCACTAGTGTTGCTCCATTTATAGCAACAAGATGGAGATTAAGTGAGACAGTGGCCCACTGGCCCAGACATATGACCGGCCCAGGGGGCAATTGCCCCCGAGGCCAGCCCTCCCCTGCGGGCGGGGCATTACTAAGAATTTTTAGGTTATTTCATGACCTATTGACATAGCTGGGAACCTGCCGGATTTCACCCGGAGACTCCGGATTTAGAGCAGGGTGAAACCTTAAATTCTCGGGGCATATACTGTATGCGCGCATTTGCTGCTCCTGCCTGCGCACATTTTCTAATTTACATAAATCTCATCAGAGCCCTGTTCTGGCATCGTGCTCCGCGAACAACTTGTGACCTGTGTCACGTGATCATGACGCTTTGTGCCTGATATCAGGGCAAGAGGAGAGCAGAGAACCTGGCCTGGTCATCAGTGTTGTTAGTAAATTCTTTTTACTTCATTCTGTCATGGTGGTGTGATAGATGGGAATGAAGTTAAATGAGGCTTTAACCCTTTAAGTGCCAGAATGTTGCGTACCCCTCTGGCACTCAAAGGGTTAAATGTGGTACCCCTTTTTTTTTTTTTTTTTGGACACTCCGGGTGACCTATTACTAAAGGTTCCCAGGTATGCCTATTGACACCTTTTTGTGTAACTGAATAAATGAATTAGAGCAAGACCAAAGTATTTTATTTACACAGACTAATGTATAAACACATATACTGACGTTTATATAAACACTAATGTGAATTTTATTACTGTGGAGCAAAGTGATACACTTATATACACACCACACAATCTGATCTCCTAAAAAGAGGGACTCCAACGTGGGAAAGAGGGACAGAGGGATTTGGGTCTCAAAGAGGGACTGTCCCTCCTAAAGAGGGGCACTTGGGAGGTATGATATTATCTTTTTGAAATCTAAGATAATTGATCTGGAAAGAAATATTGCAACATTGTGTGATACTGGAAACCTGGAAAGGAGCTTGGAGTTCACTGAGCAGGTAGTATATGGAGTCAATGGTAAAGAGGAAATGGGGGGAGGTTAATGCTAGTAAAAATATGGTAGATAGTTTAAATAGTATTGTGGGAGTGAAGAAGGGGTGGGGACAAATGTAGCTAACAGGGAGGAACTACTATTAAATGCAGATTTAGAAAAAAAGGCAGATAGTCTGCAAAATACATAATGATCACAAAATGAATTGTTTGTTGGTGAGTGCAAGAAGTATGGCAAGCAAAGTGGATCTAAATCCAAGTTTAAGTGAAGATATTTGTGAGGAAACTGGAAATAATACGGAGTCCTGGTGGTTGGAAATTAAAGCTAACTGTAGTGTAAAAGGTAAAAAAAAAAAAATATATATTATATATGTTATTTAATAAAAGGCCAGATGTATGTTTGTCCGATGCAGTCATGCGCAGTAGAGATTTGTCCGATGAAGTCATGCACAGTAGAGACGTTGCACCGGTGTGACAAGGCTTCTCTCTCTCATGTTTGTCCAATGCAGTCATGCGCATTAGAGACGTTGTAGACAATCAAAAAGAAACAGGAGCACTCACTATCCGTAGTCATATTTGTCAGTAGAATGATTCAAACCACATACTGTAGCTGAATAAAACAACATTCTTCTTTATTTCAAGTATAAAACACAGTACACAAATCCAGGAGGGAAGCAGGACAAACAGGCACTCAGCAAACAATCACATGAAGGCGTATCTAACGCGTTTCGCGCTTCTAGAGAGCTTAATCATAGATAGAGTGCACAATTGGAAACAGAGATTTTAAAAACTCGGTACATTGACATGATTGGACACCGCTAATGAAAAGCATGAACACATCTCGCACTAATGAAATAGGAGGGACTCTGCCATACGTGTATAGCCTAACAGGTTGATGTCTACGATGGAACTGCACAAGGGCCACACAGAAGTTTAACCCCCTGCTTACCATCGTACCCATCAGCCGAAAATAGAAATCAGAAAAAACACAAACCAAACAAAAAGACAACCAATTGACACATGTAACTAAATATACAGATATGCAGTCATCTTCCAATTACATAGGTACATACACCAAAAAACTTTGTATAACAAGCAAATAAACAATGGCATATCATGCTGAAAGAATCTCAAAATAATCATTGTTATAGTGATTACCATGATAACCAATAGAGTTATAACAAAAATTCCCAATCAAGCTAATCAAAATATTGCCTCTCCAATTCATAACCCAAAATTATCCATCTAAAGGAATACAATGGTAGTAAACTAGAAAGTAATAGACTTAAAATATATGGCTGATGTCCCACTCTGCATTGAGACCCAATTGCATCCTGGTTTTGAGGTTCAATATCCAGAAAGCTTCACGCTCATTTAAAAGTCTGGATAAATCTCCCCCCTCCAGGGTAGTCATACTCTCTCTATGCCAACAAAGTGCAGGTATGACAGAGCACCACCACCATGGGCATCATGGATATGTCTAGCCACAGCGGAGTCTTACTGGCCCCTCTCACTTTGGTAGACATGATCCCGTATACGTTGCCGCAAAGGAAGCGCTGTTCTGCCTACATATTGAACTGAGCATTGCACACACACGAAAACAGATAAACTACATTGTGAGTTGCACAACTTATATAAAAAAAAAATATATATTATATATCCTATATAATAAAAGGTCAGATGTATGTTTGTCAGATGCAGTCATGCGCAATAGAGATTTGTCTGATGCAGTCATGCACAGTAGAGACATTGTGCTGGTGTGATAGTGCTGCTGTCTCTCGTGTTTGTCCAATGCAGTCATGTGCATTAGAGACGTTGCACTGGTGTGACAGGGTTGCTCTCTCCCTTGGTGTTTGGAGTCACGCCATGGGGGCTCTCTGCACTGGTGCCACAGTTGGCCCACGTACGTGGGCTTTCACACTAGTATACATATATATACTAGTATTGAAGGCCTGTGTGCACGGGCCAGGGTGCCGTCCGGTGACCTCAACTGCTGCCACGGGGTCGGGGATGGGCGGTGGGCCGTTTGGGGAGCCCCGCTTCGGATCGGCCGTGCCTCGGACTGGGGGTTGGTGCTTTTGGGCAGTCTCTGCTGTGCATGACTACTGCACGTGACTACAATGTTCTGGCAATCTCTACTGCGCATGTGCATGTTACACACACAAGGACCTTCGCATCCTAGCAAATTACATTGTAGGATATATATATATAAAAGAAAAAGAGAGGATTCTATATTGGCACTCAACCTAAATAGAAATAATGTAAAGAAAAAATCAAAACAAAATATAAAAATATATTATTTATTCAAAGTATATTAAAAAATTTAAAAAAGCATAGCAGAATTTGATCAAAAATTCCCTCCTAATCATCCCAAAAGACATAAATACCAAGCAATCATAATATAAAAATGAGACAACAGAACTCAAAGCCCCCCAAACATTTTTTTTATTAAATAAACAAATAATAAAAAATATAACATGGGGAAATTATGTAATATGTTGCATGTGAAAGTCAACTTGTAATGATAATGACACATGATATAAGAAGGAACACATTTAGTCAATGGTAATGAGTAATGGATGAATGGTAAAGGTGCAGGTAAAATTAAGATGAAAATGAAATTACTCACTGTAGAGTATAAGTTAGCAGGTAACCATATAATGACAACTGAGTCTGGTGAAAAGCAGCATCCATATAGAAGTAATTAATAAACAAGCACATTAATCATACAGATAAACCATCTCATGCATCTTCACCCAGTGTGGGCCCAGACGGTCTTCACCTGTGATTAGCGCCTCCAGATGATGCCACCACTCACAAGTCACCTGCAAAAAGCTTGTTTCCCGTTGTACCTCCTTTATATGGATATGAAAGTATTCTTCTACCATTCTCAAAATATTCATGATAATGTGATCCTTCTCTGTCAGCACCAATAAACAAAGAACATCACACTTGATCATAATCAGCAACATCCCCTTGCAACTAGGCCCAATAAACAACTACATGAGTCATTGAAATCCTCCATTCCATTTTTCTCAAACAAGATGACCCCCCATTTAAACAGTATTTCATTAAAGGAATGCCAGACGTTCATCATGGCATCCCCCAGCGATCAGTGTACACTTCCATTATAGAAACAGCCCAGATTAATACAAACTACAAATTTAATCATTAAAATACAGGAATCTGAATAATAAATAAAAATAATAAACTCAAAGTCATTGTATGGGATGACACCATCCCAAAGCAAAAAGAGTTTCAGCCTCCGACGCACACATAGAGTGATATGCTCCCTGCCACTCCTGCCATGCAAACCGGCCGCATTGACAGAAAAACCATGTCAAACAAAGCCAAGCCGCATGATGGTGGCTATGGGGAGCACTCTGCTGCAGGTACAGAGCAAACTGGACCTCCGCAGCAATGAGACACGACCAAGCCCTCAAGGGCCCCTTCCCATGTAAATAAAACACAAGGGAAAATATCATCCTTTCACATGTGTATACTTCGAAGCAAAATGACAAATCAGTGTGTCCAGCATCTTGATAACATCACTAAAGATCTAAATAGACATCTATACAGCAAAATACCTAAATCAGTGAAGAAAAATCAACACTGCATTTATATTAATGCCATGTATGCACATGATGATCAATCCAAATCTGCCATAATGTCCAGCTCTTCTATTTGGTCAAGTTCACAAATATGATGATGTCCAGATGCATCCTGGGTATAATTCTGGCATTATGGGTAGCACACAACTCCAAACATATGGGCATTGCACATGCTCCCAAAATTCATAGGAGCATACTAAACTGGAGTTCCTCATTTGAACCGTTAGGATAGAGAGAACCCAATGTATAAATCCATCGGATCTCACACCACAGTAGCTTACTATTATAATCTCGACCACAAATAATATTCAGAAAATGTACAATGCTCACATCTTTTAAATCTCACAGATTTATATTATAATATTCCTTGAAATATCTTACTGTGTTATCAATATTACCCCTCTCAATATCATTCTTCTGCTCAAAAATCCTTCTTCTAAGCTCACTAATTGATTTTCCCCACAAAGATTTTCATACACGGACAGTATAGTTGATAAATTAACCCCTTTGTTCTACAATTAATCATACTTGTAATCCTATATTGTCTAGATGCATCAAAATTAAAGAATATTTTCATCTTTTGAACATATTTACATGCTTTACTTGATCCACAGTAAAAGGAACCCCTGATCTGACTTTTATTCAACCAAGTTTTCCCGATTTTGAACAAAGTGGCTCCTCACCAAATCATCCTTTAAATTTGTTGTTCTATGTGCCACTAATGCCGGACAGTCGCCTACAATCTGTTATATAGAGTCATTCCTTTTTAGAAAGTTCCAATGTTTTATTAATATTCCTCTCAAAATTGGCCTATGAGAGCCATAATTTTAACCCTATCATCCCCTATATTCATATTAAGTTTTTGAACACTGCAAATTGCAAATCTCTAGAATAACTTTTCTTCAACAAGCAAAAGGGATAGTCTCTCTCTAGAAATATCCCCTCCCCATAAGTTCTTTAGCCTGGAACTTAAACTTATCAAAATCACTACAATTTCTGTGTATATAAGATAAATGGTGACTCTTTGCATGCAATAAAGTGTAGAGTGCGGTTGTTTTAGTTTTCAAGACACCATTTTCTTTGTATATCTTTAAATCCAAAAATATTTACCTCCACCAGATATTAAGATCATTCTGACTAAGGTCCAGTAAAAACTGATTCAGTTCAGGCCTTGGTTCCCTCCCAAATAATGAAAATATAATCAATATATCACAGCCAGAGGGCAACATGATCTTCAACTCCATGCATGTGCACCACCACATTCTGCTCCCACCATCCTAAGTAGAGACATGCATGGGTTGGGGAGCACATTGCCCACATAGCATCTTCTCTACATTGTCTGTAAAATCTACCTCTAAACACAAAATAGTTATTATTAAGAATTAAGTCTAATAATTCAATAATGAACTCATTCTAATGTTTGAAATCTCTGTTCCTAAATTCCAAATACATTTGACAGAGATGCTCAGTTTAAAGGGATAGTAATACTTAATATATAAACAAATATATTGTAGTGTTTATCCCCCTGATTAAAAAAATGTTCTGAATGGTGTTGTGTTCAAAAGTTATTACAGCTCAAAGTTGAATTTTTTAGGTGCAATATCACAGTGGCTTGAAATTGTACAGTGGCTCTGTTGTTACACCATCCTATGGACAGCTCTGGTCTGTAGACCATAAATCTCCATAGGATGGTGTAACAACAGCGCCACTGTATAATTTCAGGTCACTGTGATATTGCAGCTAAAAAATTCAACTTTGAGCTGTAACAACTTTTGAATAAAACACCTTTCAGCAGTGGGAATACTCTTGTGTTACTCAGGGGATAAACCCTACAACATATTTTTTTTTACATTTTAAGTATTACTATCCCTTTAAGAAAATAAATCCTAGAAACCAATAAAAGAAAAAGAAGAACCTAGAGAGTATCCTATATAGGCACTCAACCTAAAGAGAAATAGAAATATTCTGGGCGCCTTTTCTGAAAATGGACATTATGGAACTAAAGAGAATGCAGAGGAG
Organism: Rhinophrynus dorsalis; assembly: GCA_037306005.1. Taxonomy (NCBI): domain Eukaryota; kingdom Metazoa; phylum Chordata; class Amphibia; order Anura; family Rhinophrynidae; genus Rhinophrynus; species Rhinophrynus dorsalis. The sequence continues at coordinate 115,287,860 of CM074727.1, read as the reverse complement.
GGCTACAAAACTAATAAGGGGAATGGAAAGTTTTAGTTATGAAGAAAGGCTAGGAAAGTTAAACTTGTACACACTAGAGAAACGGTGTCTTGGGATATTATAACATTATAAAATATGTTCAGTGCCCATACAAAGGGCTCTCCAAAGATCTGTTCATTAACAGACAGTACAAAGGACAAGGGGTCACCCGCTTAGACTTGAGGAAAGGAGATTTCATCTACAACAGTGGAAGGGATTTTTTAATGTAAGGACAAGAAAGGTATGGAATTCCCTGCCTGAGGAGGTGGTGCTATCGAATACATTAAATGCCTTTAAAAAGGGCCTGGATACTTTTTTAAAAGAGCAGAACATAGAAGGCTATGTCTGTTAGTATTGGGATTAATATTTATTTAGGGCTTGTTGATCCAAGGAGAAATCTGATTGCTATTTGGAATCAAGAAGGAATTTTTTTCCCCCATTCAAAGGCAGAATTTTAAATTGCTGTATTGTTTTTTGCCTTCTTTTGGATCAACAACAGTAAACAGGAATAGGAAAAGGGCTGAACTTGATGGACGCAAGTCTTTTTTCAACCTAAATTACTATGTAACTATGTAAATAATTTAAAGAAAAGATCAAAACAAAATATAGAAAAATGTATTATTTATTCAAAGTATATACAAAATTACAAAAAAGCATAGCAGAATCGGATCCAAAATCCCCTCCTAATCAGAAGCCATCATTAATCTTCGGAGACGGATGGCCAGGTTAGTGCAGTCTGCGCGCCTGCACCGTCAGTCCCTTCTGGTGCCTTTCGGGACAGTGCTATGTTTCTGAAGGGAGACCCGGACTGACAGCACAGGTGCCCAGGCAAGATGTCTGCGCTGATGCCTGTCTTCCAGTCTCGGAAGCTTAAGGATTACTTTACAAGGGGGTACTTTTGAGAGGTAAAATAATTATTATTAAGCTAGTCGCCACCTGCCTATGTATTGCAGGGCGACTTTAGATAACATGGTAGTTCCACTTTAACAGCTTGTGGGTCCCCCTTTGTTTTTTTTTTTTTTTTTGTTTTTTTTTTTTATGTATTTATTTTTTGGGCTTTGGGTTCTGTTGCCTCATTTTTTATATTCTGATTGCTTGGTCTTTATGTAGATACATCAGTATGTCTTCTGAGATGATTAGGGGGATTTCTGTAATTTTTGCTATAATTTGAATTTATAATATTTTTTATATTTTTGTTTTGATTTTTTCTTTATATTATTTCTATATAGAATCATCTCTAGTTTCTTCTTTTTGTTTTATTGGTCTGAGGTTAAGGATCTTTGGCACCCCATATATGGTATATATGGTTTGACCTACTCCAATTACTTGAGTTATTATTATAGTATATTATTTTTCATTTGAGATCAGTTTGAAAAATAAAAAAAATTATAGGTACAACCAAAACTCTTCATAACTTCATAATGGTAAGGGCATCAATGCAACATATAAAGTGGGATAAATTAGTAAAGGAATAGTAGTAATACATTGAAACAAATGCAGCTCTAATTGATACTACTATAAAGAGGATCATGTAATGCTTTATTTCAATATGCTCCATTTTGTAGTTCAAAAGGAATTCACTGCTAAAGGATTCCCTCTCCCTCCCCTTTTCCCCTCTCCTTTATAGGAGGATCAATTGGAGCTGCATTTGTATCAAGGTATTACTATCCCTTTAAAAGGAAAAAAATACTGATGAAAAATTGTCAGTATTCAAATCTAGGTTTTAGAAATATATTGAACAGTATATATCGCTTGCGTACACATGCAAAAGAAATAGATCACAAACAATGTGATTAAATGTAAATGTAAAGAAGGAAGAAGAAAGGAAAAAGACATTTAAATACTTTGGGGGAGATTCACTAAGCAGTGATAAAGAGGTGATAAAAGCGGAGATGACTTCTCCAGTTTATCACTTCTCCGGTTCCTATGTTATTCTATAGAGCCTATGCACTAAGAACTCCAAAGTTGAAGAAATCCGTAAAATAACATAGCAACTGGAGAAGTGATAAACTGGAGAAGCCATCTCCACCTTATCATCTCTTTGTCACTGCTTAGTCAATCGCCCCCACAGAGTGCGGCAAAGATTGCAAAAAGGCAATTAGGCTAGCAAAATAGAAAATAAAACAGGAACTGCAAGGGAGAGGAAGAGTAATATGAAGAAGTTTTTCAAATGCATAAATGACACAAAACTTAAGAGAGAGAACACTGTACGTTTCAGTAATGATATGTGTGAACTTATTAGAAAGGATAAGGAAAAGGCTGATGTTCTGAACACATTCTTTTCATCGAATACACCAGGAAACAAGTAATGGTAGAAGAGTCTCAAAATTTATAATTACAGCCACAACATTTTCAGATATAGGGTTAACATAAGAAGAGGCCAAGGGAAGACTGGACAAAATTAAGACTAAGAAAGCACCTGGGCCTGCTGACATATAATTAAGCGAACTCAGTGCAGTGTTAGCAAGACCATTCCTTTTATTCTTTAAAGACATTCCTTTCACAGGTTCAGTGCTGCAAGACTGGCATAAAGCCAATGTAGTGCCTTTATTTAAAGGGATAGTAATACTTCATTTTATATGTATTTTATTTTGTAGGCATTAAAAAAACATGAAGAACGATATAAGTCTTATCTCTCAATCCTTTATGGTTTGAGAGGTATTCACAAGCAAAGTTTCCCCTCCTACCCCTTTTACCTAGTGTAAGCCATCTCTTCTCAGATGTGGAATCTGGTTGTAAGACCAGACAGATAACAGAAGGGGACAGTATTCTTCCTATGAGAACAATGAAAGCCCTGCCCCCCTTGACAAGTTTTTCAGCTTTTTCCCTTATCTTAATTGAAGGGGGATACTTTATCACTGAATAACTCTTGAACTACAACTCTGACAGAATTGAAATAACACTCTCAAAAGTCCAAATACTTTGATGATTAATTAGAGCTGCTTTTATTATGAAGCCTTACTATCCCTTTAAGAAGGGAACTAAAATAGAACCTGGGAACTATAGACCTGTGAGTGTGACCTTGGTAGTGGGAAAACTGCTTAAAGGGAAATTAAGGGATTATATTCAGAATAACACAGAGAAGAACATATTTATTAGCAGGAATATGCATGGTTTTACGAGAAATAGATCTGTCCAAACAAATCTTTTGAGCTTCTATAAAGAAGTAAGTAGCAAAACATTGGATATATTATATCTAGGTTTTGCAAAGGCATTTGATACAGTACCACACAGTAGGCTGGTGTAAAAATAAGGAAAATGGGCCTGGGCATTACCTTTGCAACTAGACAGAAAACTGGTTGAAGGCTAGGGAGCAGTGTGTTGTTGTAATTGGAAAATCCTCCAATACAGTTAAAGTTGAGAGTGGAGTACATCAGCATTCAGTATTTGGTACAATACTCTTTAATGTGTTTATAAATGACCAGGAAATAGATGTAGAAAGCAAAATTTTAGTATTTGCAGACAGCAGTAAATTATGCAGGGTAATAAATTCAGCACATGATTTTTGTTCTTTACAGAGGGAATTACATAAAATGGCAGATTGGGCAAAAAATGGATTATGTAATAAGAGATATGTAAAATATGAAAACACACAGTGGGAATTATTAATACAATTTCTGTGTAAAAAAGGTAATGGAATCAATGTATTGATGCTGCACCTGCTTCTCAGTTATGTACTGTTATCTATACAGAAAAGTCTACCATTTACTCTGCCTGCATCAAGGCGAGGGTAGTGGAGAAGTGTATGGAGAAGGGAAGCCCTCTCATCTTATGGGTCCCTTGCCTGGGTGCTTAACATGATGGAACAATCACGTGCAACAGAATTTTTGGGCTCAATACTATTCCCCCTGGTAAAAATAAAAAGCTGGTAATGGTGCTTTTGAAAGCACAGTTTGGTATTCAATTAACTGTGCTATCAAACACAAATGCATAAAAAAATTTGTTTAATTTGGCATTCTAATGCATGAGGTGGCTTCAACTCACGTTAAGGGATCCACTTTTATGCCGAAAAAATTGCACCATCAAAAGTAGGTACTGAGTCCCTAAGGGGCTCAATACTATTAGCCCCGGTATTTTTAAAATCAGCGATAGTGGTTTTGACAGCACAGTTTACAATTCTATAAACTGTGCTGTCAACACCAAAATCCACAGTTTTCACCCACTGGTCATCACTTTGCTATCTTATTCCATGTGGTGGCTTCACTGCATGTGGAGGACCGCACTTTCCATGGTGCAAATCCTGCTCCATGAGAAGGCAGGTGTAGAGTCCTAAACACGAGGTGAAACCCACCCACATGTTTTGGAAAACTGCTTTCAAATACATACTTGTGGTTAAACAGAGAAAAAGTTTAACCCTATGAGTGCCATTGGGGTATGCAACGCATTATACAGCATTGCATACCTCACTGGCACTCAGAAGGTTAATCTACAAACAGTTCACACATGCCTCTGGGACCTGAGGTTGAGAATGGCAGAACTGGATAGCAGCAGAATTAGCACCAACACAAATCAGCTGCCTGTTCCTGCTGCTAGTCCTTCCAGTCTGCCTACTTCACCTGTAGAGATGGCAAGTGTGACAAAAGGGGACCCCCTGTCACATTTGTCGTCATCGTCAACCAGTGCAACTCTCATAAAGTAGCAGCGGCAGCAAGGAGGGACTGGTGGTGGTGATGACCAGCATGATGGTGGAGCAGATGTGGTGGAAGAGACATTAATGAACTTTTTGGCTGAAAGCAAGAAGGAATGGGAGACAGATGTGCAAATGGGGATGGGCATTACCAGCACTACCAGCTGTGAGCCTGTGGAGTTTTCTGCTGCTGCAATTCCTGCTGCTTCTAAGTAGCAAGGACAACAGGCTGATGAGGAGCAGGTTAGTGTGCCACAGACTTCCATGTGTGGATGTGGTCCAACAGTAGTTGTAATGTGCATCAAGGACAGGTTCTACTTGCCAGCAATACCCCTGGTCCTTGTTGTATTGCTGATTCTGAGACAGCATCATCATCATCATCATGTTTTAAATATTCTTATCCCACATTTTTCACGGTTGAGATTTATCACGGTATTGCCAAATTATCCTGAGGAAGGGGCTATAAGCCCAGAAACCCATTGAGAAAATACAAGGATCTATCTACTAAGTGATAACAGCCTTTGGAATAGAATAATCCCCAATGGAATAACAACGGATGAATGATCAACACAGCTGTATAGCGCAGCACTCGGATCCAACTAACGGCATTTAGAGAAGGACGGGTACCTGGAACTGACAGCGGAAAGTTGTGCAGCGATCTCCCGTTGATTGATGTGCATATATTCACGGGGAATCTGGTGAGCAGACATCTTTATCTGTGCAGGTTATTGACTTTATCTCTGGGGACTGGATGAGAACCCGTACACTCCAGTTATACACATATCTATTATTCTAGCACAATATAAGTCAGCTCCCTTAGAAACAGTGAATCTTTATGATTCTCATATTACCTCTTCCTTGTATAGAGCTGTTTAATTTTTACATTTTAATTTTTTTATCCATCTATATATATTTTTTACATGTTTTGGATATAGCTATTTCCTATTCACGTTATCTCAATAAATTATTATTTCTTTTATTTGTCATCCATCTCCTCTTATTGCATTTAATGGCTGTATTTATTTATCTTATTTACTACACTTAGATCACTGGTGCGCTGTCTCTTGTTCTTCTTTTTCTTTTATATGTATCGGCTCAAGTGGACTCCGAGCTTATGACAGCTGCACAGTGATAGTGAGAGATATCTGAACCATTTGGACTATTTGAACTATTTGGACTTCCAACTGTTGCCTGATCCATTTCATCTATCAAATATTTCATCATACCATTATCATTAACTTCATCCATTATCCATAAGTAATTTCTTTCATCTCTTTAAGGACTAACCTCTATCCCTCATCTAGAGACTGATGCACTGTGAACTTGATTTTATAACATATGGTATATCTGTTATAGTGGTTCACGCATTTTTTAAGATATTTATATATCATTCCTATCTTTTGTCTATGTTGTTGCATGATCCATTTTCTTTTTTTATGTTTTCATTTCTCCAACTATTCTAGATACATCTGTTCATATAGATATATGTTTTTTTCCCATTGTGACTCATATATTTCATAGTCTGTATATGTGCCATTCATCATTCTTTCCATTTTTCTCATGACTGTATGGTATTTCTGTACCTGACATATTGGTGAGCGCTCCCTGCATACACATGCTGAGTCCAACACATCACTGATTCCTCAGAGCTTGTGCCTCTAATTAACTTGAGTCCAGCCAATCATAACAGATTCCTCAGGGCTTGTGCCTCTAACAAGTCTTACAAATCAATGTTTCCTCAGGGCTTTGGCCTAACAAGGCTAAGTCCTACAAAGCAATGTTTCCTCAGGGCTTGGGCCTCTAAGTTAAGTCTAAGTTCCACAAATCATCCTCTACCAAATACTCATTCCCATCAAGTATCAGCCTGCCCCAGTCACAGCTTAAGTTGGGGGGGGGGGGGTCTCTGTCAAGTTACGTACCAATTTCTTATTTTTTTAATTTAATTTGTTTTTTATTAACTGTCTCCCCCAATCCCAGTCAACAACCCCCCTAAAAAATCCTATTGAACTTTCCCCAGGCAGTTTTTAATGCAGTTTTCAAATATGTAAACTTGAATTAAGGTGAAAGTTCAACTTTAATCCACGTGAGGCCTGTACTACATGTGTAAAACATGCACAACATTTAGAGAAAGGATAGAAATTCATAGTTCTTTAATCAAACAGGCCTGATAAGCCAGTGGCCAGGTTTTGGAGAAGAGAAACCCATTGTCCAGGATAAGGAGTATGGTTATTGATCAGATGACTCCTTTGAAGTAGGAAGGTGAGAGGGACTTACTGCTGCTTTAGTAACTTCCTATTAAGGCTCGGGGCTGGTGATATGACGCTGGTGCCTTTTGGTGACATGAGAAGAGTCCAGAGTCAGGTTTGCTGGACAGATGGTTATTCTGGTATGGCTTTCTGGCTCTATTTTATATATATTTTTTGGCTTTCTTTATCTTTGTGCGAGCCTGAGGCTCCTGTTTGTAATGACCTGCACGTATAGTTCATGTACCAATTCTTTATCCAGCCTCAGTGTTGTTTGTGGAGGACCAGATGTGTTTATAACCAGGGATATAGCATTCTGTGCTTTGTACAAAAGCACTGTATTGCTGACCACTATTGGCATGAAATTCAGTGTGGTAAACAGGAATAGGTAAAGGGTTGAACTAGATGGACGCAAGTCTTTTTTCAACCTAAATTACTATGTTACTTTGTATGTAACTATCTATATATCAATACATTCTTGCCCTGGCTTCTATTAATGTTATGTAATTTTATTATTTTGTTTCCCTCCTTTTTCTTTTCATGTTGTTTTATTAAATGAAGGGTATTTACAACACCCCCTTTCTCTTCAGTGGCATGTGGCTGGCTATTTTGAACACAGGCTATATTATCATCTGATGGCACACTGCACTGTTCAGTCTCTTTACCCACATGTCTACATGTGCTGTAGTTACAGTATATGGTATATTCATGTGTGCATCCTGTGATGCTTCTTCCTAGGAATGAGAGATAAATCCACTTGTACCTATGCATAGATGCTTATTTGACACTCATTGAACTTTATGCATTAAGAGAAGAGACATTCATGTGAGAATGATTGGACCTAGATTACTCGTCATTTTTTCTCATTATTTTTAGATTGGTACACACTTCCATTGTGGGCTTTGTTGAGACGCTATATAATAATTTTTCCACACTTTTGATTACCCCCATGTTTTGTTTTCATATTATTTTATATATTTATATAATTTTGGATAGCCGTGTTAGTCCAGTCGTGTAAATGCAAAATGAATGAGTATCACAGTATGATGTAATACTTTTTTTTATTGGACTAACATTTAAGTTTTCAGGACAGGCTTTTGAAAGTAACAGACTCTTTTAATCACAGTCTACTTTTGAGGCCTAGTAAGCCTGTGCTTCCTTCCTCTGTGGTGTGTTGGCTGGCATCCTTGCGGCCACCTCTGCATTATTATGTCTGTTACAGGCACTGGCTTGGACGCCTGTTTATGGGCCTATTCTGGGTGGCCTAATATGGTCACGCCTCCTTCTGCTCCTTTATAATCCTCCTTGGGGCTAGGACTCATTGCCTTTATGTGGTGTTCCTGCTCGTTACTCTTTGCTCTCCGTTGTGACCCATGTTTGCCTGGGAATCTCGCTCTGTGTATGACCCCGGCTTGTCTGACTATCCACATCGGTTCTGACCTGTGGCTCTGGCTGACTACTTGCTCTGTGTATGACCCTGGCTTGTCTGACTACCCACATTGGTTCTGACCAGTGGCTCTGGCTGACTACTCATTCTGTGTATGACCCCAGCTTGTCTGACTACGAACATCGGTTCTGACCTGTGGTTCTGGCTGACTACTCGCTCTGTGTATGACCCGGCTTGCCTGACCAGTGGCCCTGGCCACTACCCTCTTAGTGTAGACTCCGGTTGCCTTTCCGGAGGTCCTGGTTACTTTCTATCCTTGTAGTCCTCAGTTTGCCTGATCAGTGGCCCTGGCTCCTACTCTCTCAGAATAGTCTCCTGTTGCATGACCAATGGCCTGGTTACTCTCGATCTGTGTAGTCCCCGGCTTGTCTGACCTGTGACTCTGGCTGCCTACTCACTCCCTACACTACCTGCTTGCCTGACCTGTAATTTCAGTGCCTCCAGGCTCTCGTCTGCTCTCGCTCTCTGTTACCTCCGTTTGCAGACCAAGTGGTGACTTACTCATATTCTACCATTCTTCTGTTGTCCCACTTGAGTCGCTTCCCTAGTCTCGAGATCTTGATTAGTGCAGTGCACAGCACAGTGTGCATCTCTGGAGGGACATTGGGTCCTATTTACTCATGTCTGGGGTTCTGTGTGTGCTTTACCATTATTGTTGTTTTAATGAATAAAAGTGGTTATATTTTATCTTTGTGTCTGTCCTTATTTGCCTGATTACCATGACACTTTTATCACTTCAAAAGCACATTTTTGGAATTTTATCAGTATACAAAATTCAGTTGTCATGTTAACAGGACAGGAGGAAGACCCTCAGGGAAGATGGGGATTACTAGCCAGATACAGAAACACCAGCCAGGTACTGGAGTGAAAAGAAGCAGTGACTCATTTTCAGAGTGGAACAGGATGTTGCTGCTTCTGATGATATCTGCTTGAGAGGCAGCCAACAAAGGTCTGGAATGAGGATAAGATCGGAAAAGGTAGCTAACAACCACTGAGTCATGCACTGAATACAGGATTCAGACACTGGAACACTAGTTAGTAAGACACTATACACATGCAATGCGAGGCTGCTTGATATAGGTCTCAGAGGGTGTGTCCTGAAAAACATACGGGAAGACAGGCTATAGTAGAGCTGGAGTAAGTGGAGTGGTTGTCTCCAGGAAAACAGGCAGAGCTGCAAATTACTTTTTGGACAACATTTACAACAGTGAGATGGCCATGATCAGTTAGGGACCATCGACAGCATGGAGGTTGAATACAGAATATAATTGCAGTAAATCATAGCTTGCCACAGGCAGAAGATTTGGGATTTTGAACAAGCTGAGGGTCATAGCTGGTGGTATACAGGAGCTTGTTTAACAGGCTGATTATCTTAGCCCGGCAGCAGACAACAGCAGTGGTCATATAACGAGGCAAAAGCCTATTCAGGCAGCAAAGAGTCATAGTCGATTTAAATGGTAAGGGACGTACACAGGAATCAGACAAGATACAAGCCTCTTTACACTAGTCAGTGCAAACAATTTGCATATAGTGTTTTTGTCTATTTGCCTGTCATTGTTGCTTCCTTTGTATATACTGAAGCAAATAATGTATTTAGGGTGTCAACCATAACTTTATCCTCACTAATCAATTTACCTGTCTCAGCCTTAAGACGACCAATACCAACCTTAAGTTTTTTGTTATTAATATGCCCTTGAGTTTGCCTGCAGCTGTTTGATATTGGCCACAGAGGTGTGACCAGATAAACCAAGAGGAGAGCAGTCAATTCAAGCACAGAACTGAGAGGATTATGTCCTCACACTACTCTTTTCCCTATTCCACAGGCATCCCAAAAAAAGGTCCAGTGTAATGTTCATATTTTTTTTTGTGTGCAGCACAACCATGTCTCATTTAGCATATAGGGGTGCTGTTTTGTGGTGTTTTTCAACAGCTGTTTTATGGTAAGACTGGGCAGCCAGAAGAGAAGCATATATACTTTACAAGATGTCATCAAGAAAAGTCACATGAGCATCACGTATATGATCCACCATGATCCAGATGACTGTCAGACCAGCCCTGTGGTCCTCAAAAGGATAGGAAACAGAAGGTCCACTATACTCCATGTCCGAGACAAGGCTGGCACAGGAAGGGGTTAAAGAAGACCCACAGGTCTACAGGCCTGGTCTGAGGTGTTTTTGCTTGGGAACAAACTATACAGGAAGCAATGAATTCAGATAAACCCACTTTGAATTTAGACCAATAGAAACTGTGAGCAAAGAGGTCAAAGATACACTTAGTACCAAGATGTCATGTCATGACTGAGTGTTCATCCCAGTGCAAAACCTCAGTATAGAGAGAAATTGGTACATACATTTTCCCTGGAAGAATCTCTAGACCATTGAGTATCTTTTATTAGGAAGCCAAGAGCTTCTGAAGGAGAGAAAGAACAGATTCATTAATTTGAAAGGAGGGAATGTTTGGTTAGTCAGAGAATGGGGTAGCTGTGAGAGTTTAGGCCATGATGCATAAATGGCAGAGAACATCAGACACTTCAGCATAATGCTCCAAAAGAGTCTTAGAAATTATCAATATATTTTCAGAGTATATTATGACACTAGTGTTCAGCAAGGGGCAATATAAAGCCCAACAGGTTTCACTAAGTACCCACAGTACACCAAGAAAAAAAATGAAAGTGGTCTATCACTCATCTCCCTCTCAAATCCTGATAAGGTTGTAGTCCATGCCAATGTCTTGCTTGGGGAGCATAGTGCCACCACATAGTTATTTAAACAGTTCAATAATTAAAGGCAACGGATAGCTGTTCTGCAAGGTAAGAGACAAGAGAAATTGTAGGCAAGATACAGTTACTATGGAGAGAGTTGCTCTAAGAAGTAATCTGACCGGACTTGGTAAGTCAGGATAACAGGTTGCTGTAGAGAGGAGATTATCTTGATAAAGATTGCCTACAGTAGCTAGACACAGAGATGAACAGAGGGTGACTAGCCCAATTCCAAAAGGAGTGGTTGACTGGAAAATTCCATGTAACCATAAGGATTCTGTATGTATTGGCAAAATATTAATCTAGAAAGAGGCCAGTAGCTTCAGAATCCAAAAAGGCCTGACTCTGTGGGGTATTTCCAGACAAGGTATGAGTCAGCCATATCAACAACCAATTTCTGGAGATGTAGGGATAGTGCATACATATAGTGGAACTCCATGGGACTTCATTAGACCTTGAAGTTTCTGGTTTCACAGAGCTGAATCATGCTTTATGTCTAGGACAGGCAGAAGCCTTAAAGACATTGCTCTCTCAGAAAGGAGATTTTAATATCCCAGTTCTATAAGACAAGGGGAAGACTCTGGTTCTGGATGAGAGGATGGCAGGAAATGAGGGTCAAGCAGAGTGATCACTTTCTCAACATCCCTCTGAGATTTGGTTGTCAAGTTCATTGAAGACAGTAATTAGCTTCTGCCTCGTATCAGAAGTATTTTATTTATTTAGAAAATGTTTTACCAGGAAGAATACATTGAGATTTCTCTCGTTTTCAAGTATGTCCTGGACTTTAAGTTTTTAATTCTTTATTTCTGATAGGCCTTTTTTGAAGGCCACTTTCACAACACTCTCATTTAATCAGTGTAATAGGTCGGGGTACAGAACTCAATGACGTCTTGAAAGAGATTCCTTTGTCTTGTCGGATGTCAAGAATAGTGGCCTCTGAGTCTGCAGCAGCTTTTACTGCCAGAGACACTGAAGACAGGCCATAAGGCAGAAATCAGTGTGTTGAAGCAGTAGATAATTGGCAATATTCAGTCTAACAGTGGGGAAACATATTAAAGACTAGTTGAAGAGCCCGTTACACGGGCCACAGTGCCACTGCCACCCGGTCGCGGGGCAGTCATGCTCAGTAGAGACTGCCCGCTATGCGGCTGATACAGAGCTGGATGCTCCTTCGGAGCGTCCAGCTCTGTATCAGCCGCTGTGCGTGCAGTCTCTACTGCGCATGACTGCAGCACGCACAGCAGTCTCTACTGTGCATGACTTTGGCGTTACACACGTTTTAGCGAATTATTATATAGGATTGACTGTTGGGCGTAATTAACTTAATCCATACCTGATGCATAAAGACACTGTGGCTGATTTACAGACTTGAAAGGCACATCGATGATAAACTTTGGACTTACCATACAAAAGTTCAGGAAGAGGAAATGTTGAAGGCTTGCCAGGGACTTAATGCAGGATAGGAATAGGAAAAGAAGAAACAGAAAATGAGGTAGTGCTTGATAAAGGTGATACCATTTTTTTTTTTTGCTCCAAGATTTTCAGGAGCCTGGCCATGGAATACAGTTTCTGGTGTCAGTTCTTAATCAGTCAGTTATTATAACCCTTACAACATCTGTCACATATGAACCTGCAGATAGTAATAAGTATCTTGATAGCATGGAAGTGGCTAGTTGAGAGAAGAACAAAATATGACCGTTGGGATGATTTCATCTGACCCTCAGCTCTGTCTAGCTGCACGAATACAGCAGTACTGCTATACAGAAAAATATGACTTCCAGCTTTCTATGCAGAAGATGAGTGATACATTTTATCACAAAACACAACACTGATACAATATTTCACTACTCCAGAACAGAGAACCAGAATTGATACATTATTTTTGCGCCTGTTAAAGTACCAATTCTCAGACTGTGATCAGATGGACAGATGCTTTTTTCTTTGTACAAGATGGACTGGATCACTAGAAGTGGACTGGGAATACAGCAGAAATGTTAGTAGCTACTTTCTTGACACAAGACTGACAGGAGCAATATTGGAAGCCTTATAGATCAGAATGCACAGAGCCAAGTGCAGCTTGAGAACAGAGTTGACTTGGATTGTCAAATACAGATGGACATAGAGAAACTACAAGGGGGAGCAGACAACCAAATAGACGTAAGAGGAACAGTACAATGCTTGTGAATGGGTAAGGCCCAAGTGAGGTCCATGAGCAGCTGAGGAGCGTTTACAGTAGTTGTTTCACAGGCTTAGGATCAGGGTAGGCAGCAGGCAGTATTGGTGGTCTTTTAACACAACTATTGAGGATCAGAATCTTACAGTACTTTGCATTATATCAAGGAGCCGGCAAGTTGACCTCCAGTACATTTATTTGCTCCTTTCATTATTGAGTGCACCGAATTTTTTCTCATACATATTCCTTGAGATCAGTGAGAATTCAGTTTATCTTCTATTTACACCTCGTCTGGCTTGCTATTTGATACACGTTCTTATTCTGGACATGACACTGCTGTACATACAGAAGATGAGAGAGGTACCTTACAGCACAAACATATGCAGCAGTAAGACTGTTGCATTTTTTCCATAGAATGAGTAGTCACTTGCCTTTCTACCACTTATCCTGATGGGCACAAATGTTTCCAGAATGTGGCTCTAAAGGAAGAAATAGGCATTTTTTTATAATTCCACCACTTCAAATGTACTGAAGTCTTTGAAAACTATGAAACATCCTGCTGTATTCATTATATACTGCTAATCTGAGAAAAATAGTACCCCACTGGAATGGGTTGGCATACCACAAGTGGTACCAGAAGTACAAAACTATACTTGGCTGTTTTCTTTTTTGAAATTGTCTCCCTGTCTGGTCAAACCTAATAAAGATATAAAGGAATGGTATGCAAGACATACCATTCTGGAAAGTAGATATTTATCCACATCAAATGAGGGATTGTATGCATTTCTACCCCTAATCTGGTGTGCGCAAATATTTCCATAGGATTGGGTATAAAATCTTTAAAACCATGGAATTTCCTATGGTATTTAGTGCATGCTAACATCCTGGGGAAAAATGGTACCCATTTCTATGGTTTGACATAATGTATCAAGTGCCCTGATCACTACCTTACACCTGCGACTTTTCTTTATTGAAATTACCTGCCTGCACTAACCATTGGAGATATGAAGGAAAGGAAAGCAAGACAAACCATCTTGGAAGTTAGATATTCATCAATATCAAATATGAGTGTTACGGTTGGCAAGCAAAACCAGGAGTCAGACAGTATAGTTAATAGAACCTTTATTATGAGAATAATGACAGTAATGCAATATATAAATATACACACAGTGGGTGATTGAAACGGAAAGCACTTTATCAGGAATAGCAGTCTCCTAATCTCTGCACCACACTGTCTGAGACTAGGCCTCAGCCTACTGGAGTCTCGTGGTAAGGTAACGCCCAAGAGATATTGACTCAGCCTGCAGTCAGTAGCTAGGAGTCTGCTAGAGCCCCAGGGCAGTACTAGGAAGGATGTCTGAATAATGGAACCAACAAACTGTGTGAACAGACAAAGCCTTCTAGTAAGCATCAGATAGGATAGTCAGACAAGCCAAAGTCATACACTGAGTGGGTAGTCAGCCAGGGCCACAGGTTTGCACCAGAAAGGATATCCACTGAAGCGATGGAATGCTGGATGCGCAGTGGATGGAGCCCCAGGTCAACACCAGAGTACGTAGTCAGACAAGCCTAGGTCATACACGGAGTGGGTAGTCAGCTAGAACCACAGGTTTGCACCAGATAGGATATACACTGGAGAGTATGTATGCTGGATGCGCAGTGGATAGAGCCCCAGGTCAACACCAGAGTGGGTAGTCAGACAAGGCTACGTCATACACGGAGTAGTCAGCCAGAGCCACAGGTTTGCACCAGAAAGGATATCTGAGCCAAATCGGAATGCCAAGGAGAATAGTCAGACAGAGCCACAGGTCAACACCAGAATGGATGGACAGACAAGCCGGATCATACACAGGAATCAGGAATACTAGAAAATGAACTGCTCAGAACAACAACGTAAGGGTGACTGAGTCAGGACTCAGTCTGCCCTTTAAACCCCTCCACAGGAAGGTAGGAGGAGCAGCTAGAGGGAGGAAGTAGGTAGGAGGAGACCACAGGAAACAAACACACATAAAACAGAGGCCTGCAGCATGCTTGAAGCCTCTTGCCTGCAGATGACGCATGGAAAGATGCCGAGCGTCGCTGAAGCAGAGGTGCTGGAAACAAGGTACTGAGACAAAGAGGTCACTTGCCTTTTTACCTCTAGGCTAGTGTGCACACTATTTCCAGAAATGCTTGCATTTTTACATATAAATTACTTCAAAGATACTAAAATCTTTCAACACCATGGAATTTCCTAGTGCCAACCTAATAAAAATGGTACCCCATTGGTGTGGGTTGAGATACCATAGTGAGTGGCAGGAGCATGGCTATCAGTGAAACAAAGCTGGGGAAGCAGGCAGTGTGCGTGTGTGTGTGATTCATTGGCTACCAATGGAAGAAGGCTGGAGTATCAGAGTAATGTGCGGTACTAGTGGAACCAGGCTTGGTTGGTCAGATGGTGTATGTGGTGCTCTGTAGCTACCAGTGAAACAAGGCTGTGGGGTCAGACAATGTATGTGGGGCTCTGTGACTATCAACAAAACCAGGCTGGGGAGGGATCAGATAGTGTATGTAGTGCATCTGTGACAACCAGCTGGCAGTGGAACCACTTGAGGGGTTGTAAGGATCTGTAGCTTCCACATAGGTGTACGCACGGGGTGTGCCGGGTGTGCATAGGCACACCCTAATCGCAGGGCCAGATTAAAATTATCTTTCTGTCCGCACCCCTGCTACTGGCACGCGCCTTGGATTGGAGAAGACGGGAAGGCGGAGGGTTGCCCGGCGTATACCACAAGCTCCTCCTCTCATTAGCGATTAGCTGAATGCCAGACGGTGGGCGTGATGTGGCGGAGGTGCTTCTGTTATCCTTTGTAGGAGGTAGCGGATGGGCTAGCTAGGAGTCGCAGAAATACCTGGAGAAGCGTCTCTCTGGTTTAGCATGGGACCCGCGGGATGGACATAGGGGCACCGAGGTTAGACCAGCAGCAGCACAGACTCAGATTGCAAGTTAGAGCCCACGCCTGGTGACACAGTCTTTGGGGATCATTGCACGGTATGAGCTATGACTGAAGCTGCAGACGTGAAGTGTCATCCTTACTGTTCGTGGCTGAAGATCTGAGCCTGGCAGGCATGGAGGAGGGCTGTTTTGAGGGGTGCACTTACTGCTCTGTCGCACTGGCCCTCCTGTGCACCTGCACACACTCGGTCACAATGATCAACACACACACTCAGAAACAGGAACCTATATTCATACTCGCAGACTGAAACAGTGACTGACAAACAAGAACTAATTCAAAGACAGACAGAAACATATAGATGGACACACATTCATACTGATAAGCAGGTGTATATTAACACACTGACACTCATTAATTTTGACACAAAGATTCACATTTACAAATGCAGGCATATTAACACACGTTCACTCTGTCGGACATGCAGGCACACATACATCTATACATGAATACACGTGAAGTTCTTACTGATGACCGACACAGAGTGTGGCGGTGGGCAGTGGGCACAGAGTGTGGAGGTATACAATGGGCACAGTCACAGAGTGTGGAGGTGGACAATGGGCACAGAGTGTGTAGGGGGTCAATGGGCACAGAGTGTGGAGGGGGTCAGGACTGAGATGGGTGGACAGTGTGTGGAGGACAACAGGGTGGACAGGGTGTGGAGGGGGGACAATGGGGACAATGTGGAGTTGGGAAGGGTGTTGGAGGTGGAGAATATGTGGAGGTGGCCAATGAGGCCATTGTGTGGAGGTGGTGAGCACTGTGAAGGAGGACAGGGTGGACAGTGTGTGGAGAAGGACAGGGTATGGAGGTTGGCAGTGTGTGGAGGTGGGCAGTATGGAGATGGATAGGGTGGACAGTTTGTGGAGGTGGGTAGTATGGAGATGGATAGGGTGGACAGTTTGTGGAGGTGGACAGGATGGGCAGTCTTTTTACTGTTTTCTATCAGTAAAATGCAGTTTGAAACAGTGGCATTAAAATTAATGTGCAGTGGCTAACCGTTCTCCCTACCATAAAAGCATTCTAAATTACAATTATATGCCAAAGTAGAGAGTTTTAAGCTCATAAGGGTAAATCTGGCAAGATCTGTTGGTCACATTGCATAACTAATTTGCTATTATATTTGTATATTGTTTGCCCATTTGGTTTCCAGTCCAGATTAATACATTTATTCATTTATTTAGCACATACACACATATATATAATATACTCCAATTGAAAAAGCAATCTCAGGACCTCTTATTCCGTGAAATTATAGGGTTTATTTAAGCAGATCATATGCACACACACACGCGCGCGCATGTGTGTGTTTGTGCATTTGGGTGCACACCCTAATGCAATTGGCTGAGCATGCCTATGGGCTTCCAGTAGAACCATGCTGGGGGTTGGGACAAACAGTGTATATGGGATATCTGTGACTAATGATGGGCAGTGAAGTCAGGCTAGGGGGTTAGACAGTGTGTGGGGCATCTGGGGCTACTAGTAAGCAGGGGAACAAGGCTGTTCTATGAATCCCCAAGTTGAGTAGGAGAATCTTCATGGACCACATGATACCAGTGGATGCTGAAGGTACTTTTGCTCAACTCAAACAGTCAGAGAACTCTGGGTTGTGGAGGAAGAGGTAAGGGGAGGTGGGACTTGCCTTCCTGTTGCAGCAATGCTTGTCTAATCTACTGGATAGGCAATCAATGCCTAGGTGGGGCAAGTCCCAATGCCTTCCCATGAGGTCTAATTTAGTTTTGAACCACACTGTGTGCATTTTTATATACATGATTGCTCCCATTCTAATGAGAGTGATCATGTATATTTTAAGAGTTTAAACTTGACCTGCAGTGTAGAGAAACTCCATTAATACATCCAGGGCAAGTCTGAAGATTTTCCCTACACCAAGAGTGCAAGGAGAAGCTTCTAAGATGCACTCAAAGGGTTAAACAATGACATTTCATTTCTGAACAGAAGATGTGGGACCCCCTCCACAAAGCCAGATTCATGGTACCATAAGAAGATGCAAATCTGGCCCAAATTATAGAAAAATATGTATGTGTATGTCAGTCCTCAACAGAAACATATTTGGAGAGGTCTTTAGCTTGGAAGAGGTTAAAATTCCTGAGCAATAACTGTATTTGCCAAGGTGGTACATAATCTAAAACACAATTAATGAGGAATTATGCTATAAAGTGACTTAAAGAAACAGTAAACCTTTTTTAATTAATCCCTTAAGGACTGCTCGGTATGAGGGTGATGCGCTCTAGAGGACAATTGCACTTTTTAAATGGAATTGTTTAGTGTTCACAGCACAGCAACACAAACTTCCATGATGTGACAGGACCATCACCGGTCCTTAACGTCCGGACAGCCTGACGGTTCTGGAACGTCATCTGCATTTAGAGTTTAAAGAAAAGGAAAAAAAATGTATATGGTAGGGACTTTCCCACTGAGTAAAACAAGGTACCTCCACTGTTGGGACAGGCATCTTTAGAGAATTATTACAGTGTAAACTGTTTTTTTACGCAAACACTACAGCTTGTGATCACAAAGTTAACTTTGTTCACCTGCTATGCAGACAGTTATTCTATTGCATTCTATGGGAGAGTTAGGTCATTTACAACAGTTCGTATGTGTTCAGACTGTCAGAATGAAGGTGCTATCACTTCCTGACAGTATGAACTGTTTATCAATGGCCAGGAGTATGAGTAGCCTTGTTTTACTCAGCAGAAAATGTCATAGAACATATCAGTTTTCATAAAAAAGTTATTGCTCTTTTCAAGTGGCAAATTAACTATCAGTTCTTTACCTTCTAATGAGGACATAACATGGGTCTGAACATGAAAATCTACATAATTTTGTGCCTCCTTTATGACGTCTGTATACCTGGATAATGTCTTTAATGTTACGAAGTTTTCTATCCTAACAGCTTGTTTGTTCTACAGACGACAGCTGTGTAAGTTCTTGGTTTATATACTCAGTCAAGAAATTCAGTTGGCTTTACATTATCTCAGTGCTACTTTACTTGAAAATGTACTAGCAGTATGTAATGTAGTATGTTTAAAAACAGGTAAAGGAAAGTGCTATATAGGATGATGTTTTTTATTTTTAATAGTGTCAGTAGTGTATACCCTTGAGCACTCTAGGCAAAAACACACTGGTTTGTCTCATTATGATCCTTTCTTTATACACCCTACTCATGGAGGGTTATGCACTAAGGCATTATCAAGAGGTGATAAAGTGGAGAAGACTTCTCCAGTTCCTATGTTATTCTATGGAGCAAATGCACTAAGATTTCTCCATCTTTGGAGATCGAGTGCATATTCTCCATAGAATAACACAGAAAGTGGAGAAGTGATATCAATGAATCTCCTCTTTATCACCTCTTTATCATGCCTTTAACATCCCACCCATGATGTCTAGACAAACTATTAACCTTCATACTCAGTATACATTTATGTATTCCTATTTTTTTCATATTTTTGTCTAGAGTGACACAACGCTGATCTTATTATTTAGAAAGGCCTTCCTCTGATGTTTAGGAAAGATCTTGGAATTAGTCTAGAATGTTATAGTCTTGTAGTCCTATGAATAATGTCTAGACTTATTATTGGTACTATATTTAATATGCCTTTATGTGATATTGTATGTTGTACTTATGATATCTAAATATGGCATTGGTTTTCATATACAGCATGCTCCTCTATGTCTAAAACCACAATTGCAGTGACAGGTAACCAGTCTCACCACAAAAGCTGCATATTTCTTTCTCAAAGGGTCACACACTAGGTTTAACCATTGGTTAGATCAAGGAGTTAAAATCCTCCTTAAAGGAGAAGTCCCAGCTAATAATAACCTTACTATGCCAGGAACTCTTAACGGTTTCTATGACTTTTGTCATTGTTCCTTTGTTGAGGCGACATGACAATTGTCAGTTTTTTCAAAATGATGCAGGGTGAGTGCATGGACCTACCTAACCTTTTTAGGACCAGAGTGGAGTGGAGTGTATTGCATTGCATTGTAAAGCAATGCATTGTACATCCCTCTGGTCCTTTAAGGGTTAAGATTACCATGTGTAGTGAGTAAAGATTGTGTCTTAGGGTCCTGGTAACATCTGTTATGCCCAGCTCCATGAACACGACATCCAGGTCTGACTAAAGAATGTATCTCTTAACCCTCTGAGTGCCAGAGGGGGTGCCCAACAGGCACTCAAAGGGTTAAAGGCAACATTTATAGGCACCATTATATATGTTAAGCTGGGGTTATTTATTAAAAGGAGGTATAACTTCTCCTCTAAGGATAAGAGAGATAGGAATTAAAGTGTAGTTTGAAGATAAATATGAGAGAAAATATTTGATTCTAGAGTGACCTTGAGAAAATCTTTTGAAGGCCATTTGAGGCAGGGCCCGAAAACCCAGTTCTTGTTGGGGAGATAAGACGTATCTCCCCAACAATGCCATAAAGGTATGTGTCTCCTCCAGCACAGACCTCTATATTTCCATCTACTGCATGGCAAAATAATGCAGAGCGCCGGGATACAACGCCATATCACGGTGCTTTGTATTATTGGGCAGGTTGAGCACCACGTGGGAGATGGCTATAGAGATCTGCTCTGAAGGAAGCACAGACATTTTGTTAGAAATGCCGATGGACCACCAGATCCTTGATGTACATACTAGAAGTATACCAAAAGTACTAGATGTACATACTAAAACATTGGTATAGAACAGGGATGTCAAAGTTCAGGCCTCAAGGGCCACCAACAGGACAGGATGTAAGGATTTCCCTGATTAAGCACAGGTGAGTCAGTCACAATGAATGATCCACTGATTAACTCAACTGTGCTTAATCAGGGAAATTCTTCCATCCTGGCCTGTTGGTGGCCCTTGAGGACTGAACTTGGACAGCCCTGGAATAGAATATAAGGTTTCTAGTGTAAAAGCCAGTGTACACGGGACAAAATCTGTGCATTTGGGCAGTGTCTACTGAGCATGTGTCACGGACACCAGAGTAAATAATACACATGACACAGGTACAGTGAAGTTTAACCAGTTTATTAAGATAAGCAAGAGTAAGCACTTCCGTAACCTTAGTAGGAACAGGCATGAGGACAGTGCCGAGTCCACTACCCAAGGATTGACACTGAACTGTAACCACTTCTCAGTAGCCTATAGACATAGATGGGAGCAGAACCAGGCTTGGTTCTATACCTAGCAAATGGAAACCTGGAATGCCAGGAAACCTGATCACTGGAGCGACAGCTAAACTCCCAGACACGAGACAGGCAGACAGATGTCTTGAAGTAGTGACTCTACCACGGAGTGGTAGGAGGAGCAAGACAGAGAGTAACTAGTACGCCGAAAGAGTCACAGAACCGGTCTACTAGGTAGGCAGAGGGCGGAGGCAAGAGTGTGGAAAGTAGCCAGCCGCAACACCGGTAAGTATATGAAGGCAGTACTGTACATAGGCTACAGAGCAGAGGGTTACGCAACAGGCCCAGGAGGTAAAGGATACAGTGGCACAGGATGGAGGCAACAGGGCGAGAGGCAACCAGCAACTCTACCACGGAGGTAGCAGTTGCACTAAACCAGTGGAGCGTGCCCACAACTAACCCAGACAGGTGGTAGTCAGACTGTAGCGAAGGACAACATAGAGCGTAAGTCAGACAAGCCACAGTCAAGAGCCAAATCGGGTAGTCATCCACAGCCAAGGTCAAAACAGGGGGGTTAGTTGGACAAGCCAGGGTCATACACAGATCGGGTAGTCAGATAAAGCCACAGGATTGATCAGGAGAAAACACGGCAGCCAAGCAAGGGTCAAACGAGAGCAACACTGAAGAAACGCACAGATACACCACTAAAAGGCAACAAGTCCTAGCCTCAATGAGGTTTATAAAGCAGCAGGAGGAGGTGGGACCCAATTAGGCCCAACAGAATAGGCCCATAAACAGGCATTCGTGCCAGTCCCTGTAACATGACTTTAGCAATGTGGAAATGGCCGGAGGCCATGCAGAGGTAAGAGTACAGGATCGCTTAGGCCTCAAAGTAAGACTGTGATAGCATGACTGCATAGGACAAAGTCTGCGTTGGGGCAGTCTCTACTGTGTATGACTGCGTTCGGGCGTTCAGGCAGTCTCTACTGTACATGACTGCGTTCGGGCAGTCTCTATTGTGCATGACTGCATCGGACAAACATACATCTGGCCTTTTATTGTTAGTGATGGTATGAAATGTTATAGGTGTATCGTAGCCACAAATATATGACAAAACATGTTCTAAAGCTTGGCAAAAAGGACTGGTGTGAATAATAAGTCTTTATGGCTAATAACTAAGTGCGTAGGGCATAGCAATAGTAAAGAGAATAAGCAGGTATAGAGAACTCATACAAATTGAAATAGATGTATCTGGGAAGAGACTGTCAGATATACCAGTGTTATTTCTGCCATTCCCTACACTCCTAGTTATTAGCCATAGAGAATTACTTATAGACATCAGTCCTTTTTGCTATGCTTTAGAACTGGGCTGTCCAAGGTCAGTCCTCTAATGCCACCAACAGGCCAGATATAAGGATTTCTCTGATTAAGCACAGGTGAGTTAGTCAGTAGCTCATTCATTGTGACTGACTCACTTGTTGTTAATCAGGGAAATCCTTACATCCTGGCCTGTTGGTGCCCCTTGAGGACTGAACTTGGACAGCCATGGTTTAGAACGTTGCATTTTGTTTTGTCACTTATCTTTGTGGCTATGTTACACATATATCTCTAAATATAACCTTATATTCTACACTATGGTTTAGTATGTACATAAAGTACTTCTCATACATATATATATATAGGTATTTTAATTTCAATCCTCACTGTGTCTAAGTATATTTGGTGTCTGAATAAATTTAAACCTTATACTACACTTTGAGCTGTCCTACCCTCCCCTATTTAATGTATCTGATACATGTCTATCTGTCATCTACCTAGAAGCTCTATCTATCTATCTATCTATCTATCTATCTATCTATCTATCTATCTATCTATCTAGCTAGCTAGCTATCTGTCTCTATCTGTCTGTATCTGTCTGTATCTATCTATCTATCTATCTATCTATCTATCTATCTATCTGTCTCTGTCTGTCATATATTATAATGACCACTTTCGTGAATCCACTTTTTAGTGTTTCTGTTAAATCTGAATATCTAGAACTAAATAGTGTACCTTGCTAGCCTGCAGTGATAGTGGTACACCAATCTTGTACAGATCATACATCGCTCTTAATTTTAGGGATGAAGAGGAAACATTTTCACTTGTAGATAAAACACCTGGGTGCAAAACAACATGAATGCAATGTGTCTATAAAGATGAGGCCTCTTAGCATGAGAACTAACTCAGGTCCTGAGGAAGTCTCACACTAAGAGGCCGAAATATTGACCAAATAAATAACCGCTTTGCTGATTTTCAAGACCCGTGAGTTTCTCATCTTTACTCATTTCGTTCATTCCCTTAGTGGCACAATACATTCTATAACCCCCAGAATTTATGTGTGTGGGGGGGCTCCTACACCCCTGAGTGAGGCTTTTATATGTGCAAAAAGGTGATAATAGTTTTTACTTGGAACTGCCAGATGAGTGTGCAGCATTTTGCAGAGCATTGCGCTGCACTCCTCTCTTGCATTGTAAGGGTTAATGGGGCAAAAGTGGGAGCTGCCACTTTAACACTCAGTGCTAGAAGGGTGCCCAGTGCATTTTACACCTCTGGCACTAGAAGAGCTGGGTCAATTCAGGAACAAACTAATGGCACCATAGCGGACAAACCAAAAATTCCTTTTGATTAGAAAAGGAATTTTCACCCCATCAACGATACAGAGTTCTCCAATACATTGCTTTGCTGTGTATTTCATGTCTCTCTGGCACTCAAAGGTTTAAATAAGCAGTGATTTTTGTTTATCCTTTCAAATCAAGGGGGGGGGGCTCCTTGTACAATTACATCAGGGGCCTCAGAAGGTCTTAAAACAGCCCTGGCTGGCCAGGGATCATCATGGGGCCCCTCTCCTGTGCTAGTAAAAGTAGACAAGCAGGAGGTTTCTGTGGGGAGCAGAGAAAGGATGAAAGGACTGGATGAGGGAGAGAGAAAGAAACAAAACAGCCCCACAAACTATTACTCCCCATTGCCCCGGAAACACTAGAACCAGCCCTGGTTTGGAGAACTGGGGAGAGATGCACTTAGGCATGATAAAGAGTAGGGGTGGGTGAAAAGTGGAAAAAATCTCCCATGTGACTTTTCTCAAAAACTGGCAGATTTTTCTCTTTTTGCGCAAATGTTTTCTCCTTTTCACCAATGGAAAATATTTCTCTTTTTTGCCTATTTTAACAAATGTTTCGCCTATATTTCATATGAGTGCTACATTTCCCACTGCAATATTACTTCTTCTGAGGGCTGTAGTGGAGAAATAAGTAGCTGGAAGTCAAAATCAGGGCCGGATTTGTCAATAAGCAGACAAGGCACTTGCCTAGGGCACCCGAGTTTCAGGGGTGCCTGACAATGGTCTTGTCACACCCACCATTCCGCCTCAGGATGCATAATAATAATGCTGTGCCACACAGTACTGTAATGCCACTTAATCTGAAAATAATTATGCTGTGCACCTGTGCTCGCTTGCCCTCAAGGGCAAAAGTGCTTGTACAGACAGTAGTTTACTGTATGTTCCTAATCCCGTTGGTTGCCTTGTATCTGCGGCTGTGCCTGTGCCACCGGGGCTGCCCTATGTGACCCACTGCAGCACTTGCAGCTGCGTGCCACTGCCTCCATTCTCATTGGTCACCGCGCCGGGATCTCCTGTGACATCACGGGTCCGAAGCTGCAGACGCATATAGTGGCAGCCGCTCACTTCAGCATACCTTGCACGGCTGCATAAAAGCCACGGGAAGCAGCCCACGCCCTAGGTTTGTCGGCTGAGATTAGCGCGTTGGAGTGTCGTGTGTGCTCACTGGAGGTACAGACAACTAACAATATAATGGCAAGAAAAATATTTTCATTTATTGGAAGACACCGCAGGTCCCAAATGCTTATATATAAACAAATGTGTAAAAAGAAAGGAGATGTGGTAGATTAAATTCAAAAGTAACCAAAGTCCATAGTTACCATGTATATATATATATATATATATATATATATATATATATACACATACCACAAACAATGTAGGGGGACCAGTTCAGTGTTATAAATGTTGAAGAAATTCAGAGTAACACATTTAAAAATATAGTTTTATTCAAAGCTCATTAAAATAATTTAAAACCTTGTCCCAAAAGTTCCCTACGATTCCTAAGGTAGGTAGGGTTTACAATAATTGACACAGGTGGAGGATATTACTTTATTGAAACTGCTGATAATTAATCTAAAGGCAAGAACAAGGCACTAATTATATTGTGAAGAGCTGACCTCTAAAAAGATAAGAGCAAATCAATAAAGATATTAAAGGTATAGTGGTCCCTTTAACGATTATGCTTTTAGGGATTAATAACATATATGGTGAACATCTGCCATCTGAGCGATAAGGTCATATGAAGTACTAGATATTAATACAGTGGTAAATAAGCAAACAAATAACTGCTTAAAGGTACAAGGTCCCTTTTAGGACAATTCCTTTACTCACTGGTAATGCCGGATCCCTATCTACTAATAAGGACATTGTGACCATTATTTAAGTTACCCTTAGAAATCATAGGGAGCTTTTTCGGGTCAAAGTTTTCAATTATTATATGAGCTTTGAATAAAACAATATTTTTAAATATGTGTTACTCTGAATTTCTTCAACATTTATAACACTGAACTGGTCCCCTACGTTGTTAGTGATATATATATATCTGGTAACTATGGACTTTGGTTACCTTTGACTTTAATCTTTCCTTTCATTTCACACATTTGTTTATATATGAGGTGCAGACAACAAATGTCGGTGGACTGGTGGCAGCAGCAGAGGCAAGCAGTAGCCGACCCCTCAACAGCCTCAAGTGCAGCATCAGGCTGGTATGTTTTGCCCACACTTTGTGATGTAGTCATGAATCAGCACAATATAATATAGTTTCTCCATTTTTCTACAAAAGGTTTTCATGTGTGAGCATACCCCAAATAGATGCATTATCTATGTGTCCAAATAATTCACATACATGGGGTAAAATGAAATCTGATGTTCATGGGTGATTGAGAGTGGTTTTACACATTCAGAGGGAATATAAGCCATAATGATGCCAGTAATAATGCCACATTACATCCGGCAGTGTATGGTGTTTGTTGTCTATACAATCAAAATGTACTGTAATGTGGCATATGTTCCCTCTGACTGTGTACGCCGAATCGCCCATGAACATCAGATTTAGTTTCATCCCACGTAAACTTGAGAGTTATGCATGTTAATTATTTGTCCATATGCTGGGTTATTCACTATATATAGTGCATATGGTGATTTGTTTTCCTTTTCTGCTGCAGGGATAGTGTAGTGTTATACTTTATAACTATATTACTTGGGTCTTAAACACTGGGAAATAAAGGGCAGGTTATAGTGTTGAGCGAGCACCCTGGTGCTCGGGTGCTCTGACCGAGCACCCCCTGAGGCTCGAGTGCTCGGCCGAGCACCCGAGCCCCATTGAATATAATGGGGCGACACGAGCATTACACCAGGCACCCCCTGCTCTGATGAGGGGAGGGTGCCTGGTCAATGCCCCCCTTCATCTCCGCTATGCCCCCTTCATCTCCGAATGCCCCCTTCATCTCCGCAATGTCCCCCTTCATCTCCGCTATGCCCCCTTCATCACCGCTATGCCCCTCTTCCACAATGTCCCCCTTCATCTCCGCTATGCCCCTCTTCCACAATGTCCCCCTTCATCTCCGCTATGCCCCTCTTCCACAATGTCCCCCTTCATCTCCTCTATGGCATAGAGGAGATGAAGGGGGACATTGTGGAAGAGGGGCATAGCGGAGATAAAGGGGCACATTGTGGAAGAGGGGCATAGAGGAGATGAAGGGGGACATTGTGGAAGAGGGGCATAGCGGAGATGAAGGGGGACATTGTGGAAGAGGGGCATAGAGTCTATGCCCCTCTTCCACAATGTCCCCCTTCATCTCCGCAATGCCCCCTTCATCTCCGCAATGCCCCCGTACCTCCAGTCCCTGGTGGTCCAGCGGAGCGTCTTCAGATCTGTGCCTCTTCCGGCACAGATCCCCGCCACCCGAACATGGCGGGCGAGCACATGGCGGTACTCGACGAGTACCGCCATGTGCCGAGCAGAGCGATGCTCGAGCCGATCCGAGCATCGGCCGAGCACGCTCGCTCAACACTAGCAGGTTACATATATATAATAAATGTGATTTATGATCTCTGTGTATATGCTGTATATATATACCTCACTAAATATTTTTTTCCTCTAACTCTGGGAAAATTGCCAAAGTACTGTGAAGAATAAAAAAAAATCGAAAATGGGTGTGACCACAAGAGCGTGTGGTTAATGGAAGGGTGTGGCTAAGTGAGGGGAGTGGTTGGGGGTTGAGCAAAGGCAGGGCTAGTGGAGCCGGAGGGTGTCGTGCCTAGGGGCGCCTGAGATGTAAATCCGGCCCTGGTCAAAGTTGTGAGTTCTACAGCAACATTTGCCTTGAAAAATGTGTTAGCATGCAGAGTGCATTTGTCCTTTGCCCACAACACTAACTTCCTGCTTAAGTGACACTGACCTATGTTCATAATGATGTCAACTAATAAAAAATGTACAACCTACAATGTGGCAGATGTGTATTGTAGTGGTGGTGGTGGTGGGCTGATATAGTGTGATTTGTGTATGTATATAGTTTTTAACCATTGTCATGTTTGTGTCAAATCGCTATCTTCCTTCTCAGATTATTTACACACATTACTTTTCGGTCATAGCAGTGGTCCCAAGTGGGGTAGATGGTGGTAACTTTTCTTTACATCCCTCATCTGTGTTGCTGTTAATATATCTGTCCTGGCTTTCTCTGCCATGTGTGGTTTCTGCTACCTGATACTTAGATGGTATGAGATGTTGGTACATTTTTAAGAATGTTAGTCTCCCAAGATTGCTGCTTGATAGCCTCATCCTGTAGTCATTGAAAATGTAAACAGCCGCACGGAAAACCTTCTCATACTCAACGCTTGCTGGAGGACAACTAAGGGTTTCCACTGCAGTACGTGTCAATGCTGGACACACACACACACACTACTTTGTTTGCCGGTAGTCCATGGGGCCATTGTTTCTGCCTAGAACATTGCTATCCTGCAAGTATGCAGAAACCATCTCACATGCAGTGGGACCACTTCTAGGATCTACACTGTGTTCCTGTTTGTCAGTTACCAAACCATACTCAGGGGCAAGTCCCAAAAAGATGTGCCGCCACCACCACCACTACCACAACCAATGCTGGGTTTTGCCTCCCCTGCTGAGACCCATGAATTGCCCTGTGTTCAGAATGGGATATTCTGGTTGATGATGCAGCTGCTTCTGTTGGTTGAAATGCTTTGCTGCCTTCCTAGATGTTTGTTGAACCCTCACTTTCTCCCTCTTATCCTCCACAATGCAACCCTCCACTCGATCAATAAGCATATCTCGATATTCCTTGACAGAATCCAATTCCTCAGAGAGTTGCTGCTGATCGTCATGACTCCTTGTTGTAACAAACTGCTGATGGCTCTTTGGAAGAAATTCAGAAATTTCATGTTTGAAGCGGGGGTCCAGCAAAGTAGCAAGAATGTATTCCTCATTGCTTTTAATGGACACTGTGCGAGTATCTTGTTCAGAGCACGATAACATGTCATTTACCAGCTGGTGCATGTCTGTGTTGTCATTATGATAAGATTCCTCAGCCATGCTTCTCATTTTTTTCTGCAATAAAAATATCATTGGTAGAATTTCACTAATTCCTGCCCCAATGCAACTCACCAGCATGGTTGCCTCCTCAAAGAGTTTCATCAGCTCACATACATCGCAAATTAGTTTCCTTTGGCCAGCTGACAAAGAGGCTCCCTCAAAAGCTTCCAGTTTTGCATGGTGTACTCACTAATGGCCTTATGCTGCTCGTAAAAATGCTCTAGGATGTACATTGTGGAATTCAACCTGGTAGGGACCTCCATTTTCAGCTGGTGATGGGCTAGGTTTTTATGCTCTTGAATGGAATATAGAACATTGTGTGCTAGGAGCGACTAAAATGGGCACAGATTTTGCAGGCAATAGTAAGCATCTCTCTGATTGTTTTGGATTCTGCCAGGAATCTGGTCACAACTAAATTTATCACATGGGCAAAGCAGGGCACATGCACCTTATCACCTGTTCTCAAAGCAGCGATTATGTTGGAGCCTTTATCAGCAGACACAAAACCAGCTTTTAAGGAGCGGGGTACAAGCCATTCCTTTATCACCTACTCTAGCTTACTTAAAACATCTATGAATTTGTGGGACTGTCTCTCAAAACTCTGCATGTACAGGGTGGCATGACGATGGTATGGGCTATCCTGTTGTTGCCGCCTTTTAATCACTTTGTCAGAACCAGAAGCACAATTACTGGCTGTCACCTGATGCTGTAAGCTAGTGTTGTCCACTCTTGGTGCTTGGAGGGAAACCCAGTGAGCAGTCACAGTCATATAGGCATATCTGTTGTCAGTTGCATTTTCTTGCCATTTGCACTTTTCAGCCCTTTGCCCACCACACTAACCCCCTGCTTTTACAATTCAGGCACAGCCGTCCCGTAAAAAAACTGTGGCTTGGGATATGTCAGCATGGAGCTACACATGACATCAGTTCTCTGAAACCTTGGTTTTCTACAAAAGAATATGGCAGCATGTCCACTGCCAACTTGTGAAGTTTTTGAAACCTTCCCAGGAATTCAGTCAGTGTGGGTTGGCAGGACATGGCAGAAGAAGCTTAGAACTTTATTGCTATAACAACATGACTAGAGTAGGTGGCGGTAGTAGAGACAGCATGTGTGTGACTGTTGCCATCTCAGCATACTTCTTTGCAGCAAGAACCTTAGGTGTTATTTGAAGTGAACAAACTGTTGACAGTAGCACACTCTCTGACACATAAATAACTTCACTACTTCTTTTTTCTGTCATATAGCCCTGGGAACCTTTTAGAGTGCTTCTGCTGCTGCTAGTTGTGGCACCTTTGCCCTGCTGATAGTGTGTCTCCCAGTCAGACCTGTGGTTGTGCTTCAGGTGGGATCCCATTGTGGAGGTGCCTAGGTGTGCGCCTGCTTTCCCCCTGATCACATGGTTTTTGCACAGACAACAGATAGCAACATGCTTAGCTTTAGGATCTCCATACTGTGGAATTCATGGACTGAGGGGTTCCTGTGGTGCTGCTACTACTACTGCTGGGCTACTACTAGGTGTCAATTGTGCAGCACTTCCAGCAGCAGCAGAGGCACTTATCATATCTAACATTGTGGATGTTAATAGCATGTGTTGCTGCTGGGTACTCAACACAAGTGTGTGTGGCTAAGCGGGGCTTGGATTTTGAAGAGGCGACGATGCTGATGATGACATATAGGGTGACTATATTGCCTTTCTGTTAACTTTATGGCCATGTCATCATCCTCACTCTCAACTTCATCTGTATCTGAACAAGAGAAGGATGCTGGAGGGATATGTTGTAGATCTGTATCATCATCATTCATCATTAGGTCATCCTCATCAGCTCCACATTGCCCCACCATCTCTATATTGCCCCCACATTCTCCCACACCATCTCCCACTTGCCCCCCATCATCTCCATGTTACCTTCACATTTCCCCCATCAGCTTCAACTTGCCCCCATGAGCTCCACAGTGCCCCACCATCTCCAACTTGCCCCCAATCACCTCCACATTGCCCCCACCAGCTCCATGTTGCCTTTATATTGCTTCCTACCTCCCTGGCAGAAGAGATCTGTCATCTGTGCCTCCTTTGGCGCAGTCCTATAGCTGCTGGAGCTCCCGCACAGTCTTCTCTTCAGGAATGTAGAGCGCTGGGAGATTATGTCATCTACCAGTGCTCCGCATTACTATAGAGCCAACGACGGAGCTACAGGACTGTGCCTACAGGTGCCACAGCTACAGGACTGTGCCAAAAGAGGCACAGACCTGTCCTGCCAGGGAGTTAGGAAATGGACAAGGGGGGGGCGACAATGTGAGGGCAACATGGAGCGGGCACCGGGTGAGGGGATTATTGTTATGTCACTGAGCAGCCAGTGAGGCTAATTTAACGAAAAAAATTATAAAAAGTGATCCCAATGACAGGCGACCCTCTGTGGGGTGCGCCTGTAGGCAGATGCCTACTCTGCCTTATTGTAAATCTGGCCCTGCACCTTCCTCTATTATGCTATTGCCATCATCAACACTTGAATGCGACTTGTCGTCTTCAGTGTTCTTATATTTCTTCTTATATGGTTCTTTATTTGAACTGGCACTGGTGGTGCTGGAAGTTTTGCTGGGACCTTGACAAACTGCATCCTCCCTTGGAGGAGCAGCATTATCATAATTTATTGCACACGCTGCAGCAACCATTGCTGTAGTCAGTTTTTGAAGTACTACTTTACTTTCACGACATTACTCAACTACTCTGTGTTTTTTTTTAAAGTTGTCCACCCTGTCTTATCACAGTCTGTCAAAAAAAAAAAAAAAAATTATAACTGAAAAACAAAATCAACAACTTATTTCCCCAGACTTCCCCAACACAGAAACAATAACAGCAAGATCAGCAAGCAAATAGGTCCCCAGCTGCCTGTGTCTTGCCAGTCAGTCACGTGGAATTTTGGGGTCAACCTCCTTCCTCGCCTTCCTCTCCCCAGAGTGCCCCCACTGACTCACCTAATACAGAGAACAAATGTCCTACCTAAAATAGTCCCTAAACTAAGCTTCAATTTCCCTTTATTTATCTCCTCTAGCTCAAAAACACAGAATGGCATGTTGTGAGAGCCTGACACACTTGTATATAGCTGTAGAAAAGTAGAACAAACTTTCATGTGGTGGGGAAAAATTTTTCTTCCCATTGATTTCAATGCAATGAGCTAGGCAAAAAAAAGTGAGAAAAAGCAGAAAAACTGCACTATTTGTGGAAATTATTCGCCAAGCGGGAAGTGCCATTATTAAACGATTTCAGTTTGAGGTGAATATTTTCCCCCATCCCTAATAAAGAGGTGGTAAAGCAGAGATGACTTCTACAGTGATATCACTTCTCCAAGTCCTATGTTATTCTGTGGAGCCAATGCACTAAGGGCTCGATCCAAATGTTGGAGTAGAAAAATGTTGGTAGGACAAAATGGATACCGACTGACAAAATAAAATGTCTTGGTCGGTATTCAAATGTCATACCGACATTTAGCACAACGGACGTTAGGAGACAAAACTGGTGTTGTGTCCAAATGTCCGTTTTGTGCATTAAGTTCCCAAAATGCCGCTAAATAACACCAGTTTTGGGAACTTAACAGTAAAAAAACTAATGATCTGTGGCTGACATACTGTCAAGCACCGATCATTAAAAAGTCTGTGTTAAACTTAGCTGTTATCCACTGCGTCCAGCTCTGTATGAGCCGAGGCACGAGAAGTCTCCACTGCGTGTGACTGCCCCGCGACCGGCTGCCAGAGGCTCTGTATCAGCCGAGGAGCGGGCAGTCTCCACTGCGTGTGACTGCCCCGCGACCGGCTGCCAGAGGCACTGTGGCCCGTGTAAGGGGCTGTTCAACTAGTATATAATAATGCACATGTTAGGAAATGTTTGCCATATATCGTAATGCCACGGTATCTCCATTGTCTATAATTAAATAAAAAGCCAACTCAGATTAAATCGTTGCTGTCTCCGTCACTGTGTGAGGCGCTGAGGCTGCGGCGGAGACAAAATAAGGTGGCACAGCCCTCCCCTCTTCTTCTTAACGGGCCGATGCCCGCTCCGGTCTGAGGGAATTAGAATTGAGGCTGCCCTTATATATGTGCAGCCTTACTTCTAATTCCCTCACAGCCATTGGCTGAGATATCATCTCCCAGCCAATCAGCTTTGAATGGCTGTGCTTTAAAGTGATTGGCTGGTAGGTGTGTAAGCATATCTAAGCCAATGGCTGTGAGGGAATTAGAAGTAAGACTGCCCATATATAAGGGCAGCCTCAATTCTAATTCCCTCAGACCTGAGCAGACATCGGCCGGTGAAGAAGAAGAGGGGAGGGCTGTGCCACCTTATTCTGTCTACGCCGCCACCTCAGCACCTCACACAGTGGCGGAGACAGCAACGATTTAAGCTGAGTTGGTTTTTATTTACTTATAGATAATAAAGATCCCATGGCATTATGATATATGGCAAACACTTTCTAACGTGTATTATTATATATGAGGGATTTTTATTTGAAGACTGGCACACTACTATGCACTTTAACCCTATGGGCCCCAGAGAGGTACGAACGCATTGCTTTGCAATGCGTTGTGTACCCTTCTGGCACTCAAGGGGTTAACGTATCTAGGCTTTCAACTCAAACTTATTTTTTTTCTTTTACAGGAAGAAGACAGAAGATAGAAAAGAAGGACAAAAGATGACCAGGAAGCTGAGGACTCCGCTGGACATCAGGATTAATGGTAATGTAATGTTGTGTTTTTTGAACTTGGGCTAACCCTATGAATGCCGATGGAGTAATTATACACCACTGGCACTGATAGGGTTAATTCTACTAACATTTTACTCATTTTTTATACTTTGGATGTTTTGATATGGGGCTTAGAGCCCCATATCAATACATCCACTGAGGACTTAGGTTTTTTTTAACTTCAAGTGTCTGTGTCGGCTGTTTAAACAGGCGATAAGGGACTCAAGTTAAAATAAAAATAGGTGTTAACTTTCCTGAGATAACCTGAGTCCCTTATTGGCTGTTCTTGGCTAACTCAGACATTTGAATTGCAATTTACAGTGTTTTCATCCTTTTCAATGGATGAAAACACCTCTTAACTTTACCTCACAACGGCTCTTTTTTTGCCAGTATGTTTTGATAGCACAGACATTTGAATAGCTTACTCTGCTGGAAAAAGTGCCGACTCCAACATCTGGATCGAGGCCTAAGATCTGCAAAGTTGGGCTCTAGTTCAGTATAAATGGACCAACTTCTGTTTTTGGACAGTGACTCTTGCAGTCTATTGACAGTAGGACAAAAAAAAAGTTGATTGTACTACTAAATCTATATCGAGTGACAAAGACATTAGAAGAAAAGTAAATGTTGTGCACATGAAGCACGCTCAATCAATGAAAAAATTACTTTACAAAAACAGTGTATATTATAAGGGAAAAACCTCATGCTAAAGCAGACAGTTTTCACTGAAGTATTTAAATGATTGTCTTAGATTCAATCCCACAACTGTAACAAGACCAACCTAGCCCTCTGTGTCCTTTATTAGGTGTTCTCCTTTACCCTTCCTATTGTGTGTTTTGGTGTGTATTTGTGGCCATTTCCTTTTGTTCATTATTGTAAGGTTATTGGAGGAATAACCTCACTATACTGACTGTACCCACTTCTATGTTTTTCATGTTTTTTTGAGTACCCTCTGTTTAATTATGTCTTTTTATTGCTCCTTCAGTATTACTGAACACACTTCGCAGGCCTATTTAAACCCATACCTACAAAGCCTCAGCTTGTGTTCATAGTACTATCATTGAGTCTTATTCCTGTGTTGCTCCTGTACCTTGTTGTGTGTATCCTGCCTAATAGATCCCAGCAAAGATACTGACCACCGTTCTGTCTGGTGCCTGCGTAAATTACTAACCACTTCTCTGTGTGCTGCAAGCTTACTGACCACTGCAAAGACACTGACCACCTCTCTATCTTCCACATGTCTAATGACCACTGCAAAGACACTGGCTACCTCTCTATCTCCTGCATGCCTAGCGACCACCGCAAAGATACTGGCTACTTCTCTGTCTGCTACCTACCTGTAATGGGCCGTAGGCTGTTACTTGTAACTTTTTATAAAGATTTAAGTGAACTGTGTGGGACCAAACCCGCTCTGTTAAAAGGGACTGAAATTCACCTAGGCAGGAGGAGACTGACAGAGCTGCCTTGCTTTAGAACGTTGGCCAGTCCCAGATTGGCCAATCCGAGTTAAAGGGACTCCATTGACTTTGCCTGGGAAAAGTAGGAGCCTCTCAGATTGGCCACAAGTTTAAAGGGACTGGACTGTATGCCAGGGAGAGTGTCGTTGAACTGCAATACATCCGACAACCAGAGGGTGTGTCCCTGCTCGGTACTCTAAGCCACGACATGTTGTCGAACATTGTATTAATGGAGAAACAGGCGACCTCCTGATTGGCCAAAGCCCTGGGTGATTGGTCGGTCAGCTGCCTGCCCACAGGGTACAATAGACCAAGACGGCTATGACGGACATGGCCCGGATTGGCCATCCGATCCTCGGCTCCAGATTGGCCAGGGGTTGAAGCGGAATATTCAAACAGACTAAAAAAGTGCTTCAACCCGCTGGCCATTGTTTAAATTGTGTATTCGAGTTCCCAGTTCTTTGTCCTAGTGTCTGCCCCTCATCGGTTCTCCTCAGTGGCGTAACTATAAGGTTTACAAGGGTCGCAATCGTGACCGGGCCCGTTACTCCAGGGGTCTGGCCAACCCCTGTGACCCCTCTGTCTGGCGCTGCAATCTCCCTCTGGCGCTCTAGTAATGGTGTGCGCTGGGAAATGACATCATCTCCCAGCTTTCTGCATTACAGAATAGGACCGCGCTGGAGCTCAATGCGCCAACCCATCTCTCTTGCCACTCCACTGGACCACCAGGGATTGGGAGGTAGGAGATGGGGGGATTGTGGAGGACCCGGGGGTCAGTGTGGTCAGGGTGTGTGGGGGGGCCATGGCACTTCTTGCACCAGGGCCAGGAGGGTTCTAGTCACGCCTACGGTTCTCTTTGTCTAAGTAATTTAATCATGTCTGGCCCTTTGTATTATGTTTATATTTTGTGTAGTATTTTGCCATAATGTTGTTAAACGTGTATAAAAGACCCAGAGTTGTTCAATAAAGTGTGTTACAGTTTGAAACGTCACCCGTGTCCTGCTCTTCTGTCGCCAAATGGTATCAAAGGTCTCCTTTTATCGCCCATTCAAAGAAGCAGCTCTGGAGATTCACCGGCAAGGCTACCTCCTTGTAGCCATCCTCAGGAGGGAGAGACCTGAAACAATGGCGTAGGTCCATCAGCGGACTTAGGTACCTGTTACACTACCTACCTAAGTGTCACCTGCATAGATACTGACCACTGCTCTGTTCTACTGCCTGTCTAATGACCCCTGCATAGACACTGACTACCTTTCTGTCTAACTCATATTATGTTTCAGTAATTCTGTCACGTTCAGCTCTGCATCTCCAGCCAAGTTAATCTTCCAAGTAATATCATCAAGCTCTACTTTGTCGTCTAAGTAATATCATCAAGCTCTGCTTTGTCTGCCACAAACTCTTCACTTCAATCAAGTTAACTCTTCAAATGCCCAGTCCAGTCACCCTTCTTACCTTCCTACTGCCATATACTGTGGATGTTACTATGTTGCCCTGTTCTGAAGTCTCTGTTAGACACCTTGCATTACTATTTTCTATACTGTGTATCATGTACTGTGTGTCACTATGTTTCACTCATTCTCTGTTTCATACCTTCTTAACTTAGACAACCCCTAATGCATCTGCTATTAAAACTCCTCCAAGTAGTTAATAGCTTGAATCAGTTGTTTTTCATTCTCAATCGACACTCCTTAAAGCGATAGTAATGTTTCACAATAACAGCAGCAGTCATGGAGAGTGTTATTTCAATACTGTCCGAGTTGTAGTTCAAGAGTAATTGAATGATAAAGTATCCCACTACCTAGTGTAAGCCACCTCCCCTCAGTTGTGGAGTCTGGTCCCAGGACTAGACAGGTCGCAGCAAGGGACAATCTTCTTACTGTGAGTAGAAGGAAAACCCTGCCCCCCCCCCCCCGACAGGTTTTTCAGGTTTTTCCTTATGCTCACTGAAGATTGTCCCTTGCTGCAATCCATCTGGTCAGTCTTGCTGCTCTGAGGTGAGCAGTGTTATATCAGTAAAAGGGGCAGGAGGAGGATACTTTATCATTCAATTACTCTTGAACTAAAATAACGCACTCCACAGCCCAAGGGTTATGAAGGTTAATATGAGCTGCTTTTTTTTTGCGAAACATTACTATCCCTTTAACTCTGTTCTCAAGCATTTCCTGTAGCCTGGCTTCTGTCCTTGCTCTATAGCACTGTGATCCCGGTATATGGAGAGTGTTGCTATTACAGTCTTAGTACTATATTTGATACATTGTTGCTTTAATGTGTATTAACCCTGCTCTTATCTTGTCAGACTGCTTCAGCATTGTCTAGCTCTGCCTCTATATCCATCTGCCTACCACCTGCATCCAGTCCTTGTTCCTCTGAAGTCTACAGTGTTCCTACATGCAAGCTATATACTTTAAGATCTGTTAAACCTATCTTTTGTACAGCGACCAGTCAAGTCTACTACCATACACACAAGCTCCCAGATTTTGCCAGCTGGGATCCATACCTCCAGGTTTATTCGTTGGTTATATTTACATTCTCTCCACTTATCTGAATGTCCAATATCCTAGCAGACCTATAGCTGGATTCAAATGCAGGAGATAATGTTACCTTCCGTTTTATAAAAAACTAGTGTAAAAGCCTGTGTACACAGTCCAAGGTCCGGGTGATGTTAAGAGGCCGGTCCTGGTCTGTGTGCTGCCACTGCCTCACTGGCGGCACACGCAATGCAGTCATGAACTGTAGAGACTGCCTGAACACACAGAATGCTCCCAGCACTTAACTCCCAGCATTCTGTGCGATTGGGCAGTCTCTACTGCTCATGACTGCATCGGACAAACATTCTAGCTTTTTATTATATAGGATGTTCCTATTGAAATCTATGGGGATACCTGGAGATAAAAGCAGACATAAAATTAGCAACTGCCTTTGAATCCAGTCCCTAGTCATCTGTAACAATAATATCCCTGTGATTTGCTCTTATCAATAAATATTAACCCTTTGAGTGCCAGACGGGTACTCAACGCAATGCTTTTGCAGTGTGTTGTGTAACCCTCTGGCACTCAAAGGGTTAAACAGAGAACAAAGCATAGGGAATTGTGAAGATAAAGCTCTCCAAACCGTAATGATCATTTCCATACTTCTCACTGATTGCGTGAGAAGTATAATGCCGTTCACACTCGAGAGATCAAAAGAATGGAAATGATGGTTATAATGTGGAGAGTTTTAGCTTCTCAGTCTCTGTTTTGTTCATCATTTAACCTTTTAACCCTTTGAGTGCCAGAAAGGTCCACAACGCATTGCAATGCAATGGGTTGTGTACCTCTCTGACACTCAAAGGGTTAATGACCAGAGTGATTTGCAGTGATTGACTTTTTTTCTTAATCGTTTGGTTAGCTGGGCATACTTAAAGAGGATCTGTCACCTCTATACAAGTTAGCATTAATAATTAGATTATATAGCGAATATGTATAAAAGTGTATTAATTTCATTTTTTTAATTCTCTGTTTGGCCAAAACTGAAGGAATAAACGCTGTCCTGCACCTACTTCCGGATATACTGTGGTTACCAGCTCTGTAACTGCAGTCTATGACTCTGCCTCCCTCCCTCTATCCAGCCTCCTCCAATGATGGAGGCTTTCTGCCTGTAAGCTGAAGCTCTCTCATTGGCTAGATATCAATCTCTGCCAATGAGAGCGCTCCAGCTTACATACAGAAAGCCTCCGTCATTGGAGGAGGCTGGATAGAGGGAGTGGAGCAGAGGCAGAGTGATAGACTGCGGTTACAGAGCTGGTAACCACAGTCTATCCGGAAGTAGGTGCAGGACAGGGTTTATTACTTAAATTTCGGCCAAATATTTAAAAAATGAAATTAATACACTTTTACACATATTCGCTCTATAATCTAACTATTAAGGCTAACTTGTATAGGGGTGATAGATCCCCTTTAATGCACAACTGCCAATTTTTAGTAAATATTTCATTCAATCGAGCATACTTCTCACCGTCAACTTTTATCATCAAATGCTTGTTTCATCAGACATGTTTCACATGCATAATCAATGTATTTTTTGTCAAATGCATTATTTCATTCAAGTGGTACTGTCACTTTGTAACAAAGATGTAATTATGAAAGAGCTTACAAAACAACCTATATTATTATTCATCATTTTTTTTTCAAACAACAACACATGATTTTTGATTCCAAAATGAGCTGGAAAGGAAATTCTCATTTTCATCTTCATCCACTTGAAGGATAAGAACTGAAACATTGTGGTTATCTAAGATTATATGTCGGCAGATGTTTGCCTGCTCCACTGAAGAAAAGAGATTGGTTCTTTTAGTGTAAGATCTAAACCAAGATGCCGAGAATACACAGATTGGTTAGGCATTATAAATGAATGGCATATTCAGGATCAACTAATCGTTGAGTGAAATAGAATATAATAGTAGTCCATGTGTAATGGTGAGTTAACTAATATTTAAAGGGATAGTAAAGTCCCAAAAAAACTATGTTCTAAATAGTAGATGCACTAAAAAAACATTTAATGTGGTTAATCCTTTCGCTCAAACCGTTATGGTTTGAGAGATGTAATAAAATAAAGACGTCTGCTCCCTCCCCCTTCTCATGCATCCGCTGTACAGTGGACATCATGAAATACTGCTTCCGGGACCAGATGGCGGCTCTTCAGGAGCACTGCCATCTAGATATCTAAGTATAATTACTTCATCGGAATGGTCCACAACGTGTGCTTGCAAGCCAGGCACACGCTGTAGACCATACTGATGAAGTAATTATACCTAGATATCTAGATGACAACGCTCCTGAAGAGCCGCCTACAGTCAGGCGACCGGATTCTGCCTCTGACAGCTTTACAACTCGTCAGGCAGAAAGGGGAGGGAACAGAGGACTTTATTTTCTTATTTCTCTCAAACCATAATGGTTTGAGAGAGAGGATGAATCGCATTAAGTGTTGTTTTAGTGCAGCTACCATTTAAAACATCCTTTTTTGGGACTTTACTATTCCTTTAACAGTAGTTCATGGAAGATAAAGTACACAGAGGCTGTCTTGTATTGATAGTAAGTAACTGAAGCTGCACATATTGGACACCATAATCAAGTCTGTAGTGGTAACTCAACCTTTAATGAATGTTGGTCAGGCATCTGTTTCCCTGCTTAATACCTGGTCTGAGCAGGATTCTAAGAAATAATGGGATTTTTGGATGCATAGCTACATTATTTGCAGTAAGTGCAACCGATTAATTTCCCGTTTTTTTTTTTTGGTTTTTTTTTACACATTTTAGTATTTACATGTATTTTATGGATCATGGACGGATGATACGAGGTGTATATACTAATTCAATAAAAATTGAGATCAATTTACAGAATATTGAGATCATTTATTTTTGTATAAAATCAGCAATATCAATCACTGTGGTATATGTATTGGTGGTTGTTTGTGCCATATCAAGATTACCCTTTTTTCACGCTGGAGTGATTGTAGATATATTTTATTTCAAACAATAGCTTATGATATGTAAATAAAAAAATATATTTCTGGTTCACTGTCCTCCCTGCTCCAGGGCAGCAGGGGGAAGGAATTGGCCGCAGTTAGTGAATCAGGGGCAGCAATTTTCACTGGAGAATTTCTCACTGCCCACTCCGGTGAAAACTGCTGCAGCAAGATTCACCGATGTCGTGGTCCAGGGTCCCCAACATGCATGGCATACCAAATCTAACGGGCAGCGCCGTACACCATTCGCTAGTATATATTATTATATATAATTATAATCATATACCATTGTTTTGTCTATTTTTTAAAACTTTTTGGGATTGACAAAGTTTAGTTTGCAACCTCTATTTTTTTCTGGTAGGTATCATTGATTAAAGGAGCTGTAAACTTTTTTTTATGAAAAAAACATATATCATAGGGATTTTCCTACTAAGTAAAATAAGAGTACTCCCACTGCTGAGAGATTTATATTTCCAGAGTTATTACAGTTTAAACCCATATTTTTTTTACATTAGCAGTGCCCTCTAGTGGTCAAATTCTAATTCGATTTTCTATTACATTCTAATGGACAGAAAATTCAGATAAGTCAGAGACATACAATTCTCCATAGAGACTATCACTTCCTGTCAGTTAGAACTATCAGGAAGTAAACGCACAGTAAATTCACTGATTATTTGAACTTTTGTAAATTCTGAATAAAACAACTGACAGCAGTGGGAGTGACCATGTTTTATTCAGCAGGAAATGCTCTATAAAATATGTATTTTCATTAAAAAAGTTTACTGCTCCTTTAAGCAAGCTTCACTTTCTTGATCACCTTTCTTATAGTTTTATTTTGGATTGATCAAGCTTGCTTTGTGTGCTTTATCATTTGTCTAAACCCTTAAATTATATCTAGTTTCATTGATTATTTTATGTATTTATTTTTTTCATTTTGTTCAGTCAATAGCATTTCACACTTGACTAAATACCCAAAACTGTGTGTTCCGTCTCCTCCTCATCCTGCTTGGCGGTCATTCATATAATTTTTATTTTATTGATCAAGTATGCAGAGCATGCTTGGTCACAGTAATTAATCTATTAGACAATATGCTACATGAGCCAAAGTCTGCTCTCTGCATGCTTATAAATGATCCACTTCTGTTTTCTTTGTAAAGCAGGAACAAAACAGTATATTTAATCCTACGTATCTCAGGAATGGAGGCACCTTATTTTACTTTGTAAAGAAAAATGAATAGAACCCAATACAATCTGTGTGTGAAATTTTGTGTTTATCATTTCATTACATTTGGTTGTAGTCCTGAAGAAATATACATTTCTAAATCCCAATTTATAAAGGAAATTACTTTATTAGGGGCCAACTTGTTTTTAAAATGCAAAGTAAAGATGTACCAGTTTTCAGGGTTTGTGGTGACTGGCAAAGACTCATCTGCTTCCAAATTTCAGCTTAGTTAGTAATTTTGTTCATTAGTTGTAAGTGTAACCTAAACTACTAATAGGAGTCACAAGAAGCTGGAATGGCCTTGCTATGGCTACTAGTTGGATTGAGGGTGCTGGATGTGAACATAGATAACCAGGACCAGTTGAGGAAGAGGAAACCAGGAGTGAGAACCTGGTGCATGTTGAACAGATAAAAGCAAGCCAAGAGCAATGGCCTGACAACTACAGCTTTGCTACCTACATATTCTGGTACCAAACTCTTGTCCATGAGCAAGCTTACTATACACTAAACACCAACTCCATACTTATCATGCAAGTTGACATCTCATCAAAAATGTTAAGGATACATGAAGCAAGAGTGAGGACAGGAACCACATTGTTATGTAAAAGACAATAATAAGTTTAATAGGAAACCATGGAGCTATCAGAAGATTTGAGTAGCACTTAGAGGATTTAATGGAAGTATTATTTGATCCAATATGAATTTCAAGGAGACGTTATATGGAGAAGCAGGAGGAGTTTTACAGATGTGGTTTTATGTTTGAATACAAGGAATTGTAGGCAAGATCTGTGCAGGTGGAAATGATACGTTGTAACAGATTCCAGTCTCGCACCTTTAGCGTTTAGCTTCAGATTTTGTCCTACTCTCCTTTTATCCTTCAAAACACATAGTAGACATATAGACTAAACTCTGATCTGTTTCAAACCCCCTGCTGGGGGACATCAGCCATTACCGCCTTAGCTGGGTGGATAATTGGTGATGTTGTAGGATAATGCTGTCC
The DNA here is from genome assembly GCA_037306005.1 of Rhinophrynus dorsalis. NCBI lineage: Eukaryota > Metazoa > Chordata > Amphibia > Anura > Rhinophrynidae > Rhinophrynus > Rhinophrynus dorsalis. The sequence goes on along the minus strand of CM074727.1, from coordinate 115,244,847 downwards.
ATTGTTTTCACAGCGTGGGTCCGAATTTTTTTCACTCTTTCTAAGACTCATATATTGGTGAACAGGAACCACTGAAAAAATAATGCAATTAGCTTATTTTCTCTCATTTAACTTACATTATGGAATAAAAAAAAGAAGGTAATATTATTATATGTGATATGACTTCAGTAATGAATCAAAATAAGTATCAGTCTTCTCTTTCCCAGTCCCCAAACAGTTCTCAGCTCCAAATTATCTAACATATACCTATCTTTGCTTTAAAAAAAAAAAAAAAAAAAATTGGCATAGCGGACATATAGCATGAAAGTGATCCCTTGAGCATGGGCAAAATATTTTTTTCTTCAGATCATGAGAGTTATCCTTGAGTCATTTTTTTTATCAAATCCAACATATTGGCATCCCATTTTATTTATGTATTGCTATGAAAAACATTATTATGAAAAATATGGCTACATAATAAAGCACTTCCATGGATAGGTTTATAATGCAAAGTTGTATAAACAATAAGAGCAGCAATATGAAACAGTATGAGGCAGTGTGTCCCATCAACCCTCCGGCTTATGTTCCTGGAATGCATCTCATTTACCCTTACCCTTTGAGTGTCAGCTGTCATGGATTCCAGAATGGCAGAGCTAAGGAGGGATACTCTATAACGCCATCCAACATCATATCTCCATATATCGGAGTGAGGTGCTAAAGATCGTTGCTAGAGATTGCTAATCTCCCAATCTTTGCTGTAGGCTAATTCGAAATAAAGTTGCTGACCACAGTGATTGTGCCGGTGGGAGGTCATGATGATTGGACCAAGAACGTGAAAGGAGGTGATACTGGAGAGAATCCCAGAGAAGAGGTTCCCGACAAGGAGCTAGAGCAAGACAGGCAATAAGAATACAGAAACAAAAAAAATTACATAAAGATTTCCTGAGGCAAAAGACTAGCATAAATATCTTTACTGAATAACACACATCTAAAGGTATGTCATAGTCAAATGACCCAAGAAAGCATTGTATTGATAACAGAAACACCTAGAAATAGGAGCTAGAGAACAACCAGGATTATAAGATCAGACAAGGAATTGAAGATCACTGAACCTGTGATAACCACACTGCTAAGGAAAGGGATATACAGATGACTGACAATTCAGTGTGGTTACTCCAGTCAGAAAACAATAATAACTACTGAAGGAAAATGCTAAGCTACTGAACAAGAGTGAGGTAGAAAGAAAGAAAGTACACCCGAATCTGACCTTTTCTCACTCATGACACTAATAAAATTCTAATCCAAGCACTCATCATGTCCCATCTTGATTACTGTAACTCACTACTAATTGTCCTTCCTCTCACCCAACAAACCCATCTACAGTTCGTAATGAACTCTGTGGCAAGACTAATCTACCTCACTCATCACTTCTCTGACACCACCTCCCCTTTACCAATCCCTACCCTGGCTCCCATTAGCATATAGCAATACATTCAAAATTCTTGTGCTAAATTACAGAGCCCTTACTAACACTACACCCCCCGGTATTTCAGTTCTCATTTCCAAATACTCTGCCAATCGCCATCTCCGCTCTGCACATGACCTCTCTGCAGCTGTTATAACATCCTCCCACTCCCGCCTACAGGACTTCTGCCGTGCAGAACCTGAGCTCTTGAATTCCCCCCCTCGTCCCATCAGACTCTCCCCCAGCCTTCAGATGCTCCCTGGAAACTCACCTGGTCAGGGAAGCCTATCAACTACCTCCATAACCGTTATGACTAAAGAACCACTGCAGGAGGCAGTTACACCCCATAGCACTTATTCCTTCTGTGTCCAACCTACCTTCCTCTAGACTGTAAGCTCTCATGAGAATGGCCTCCTGATCCTTTTGTAGATCTGCACTATTTAACATTTCTGTATGTCTATTCCCTATAATAAAGTGTAGCCGAATAATTTGACGCTATATAAATAAATAATAATAACTTATCTTGTGGCTTCACTGGAACAAGACTGAAACAGCGACAAGCGCTGTAGTAGATAGAAGACATAAACCAATACAACTACAAGATGCACTTTGGAAGTCTGGAAATATGTTGATAGTAGTTGAAGACATAGACTAGTGTAATGCTAACACACAGCATCAACTCTGGAGAATGCAGAGTAATGGATGAAACCTGGACCGGAACTTGGCTTTGAAAGTACCTCAGCGTTGAGGTTGTGAGTCTGTAACCCAAGATAAGTAAATTGAAGGGGGTACCTCAAAGGGTAGTTTTTCTTGATGAAAAGGACTCATTCTAAGAGAAAATGGAATAGTTGAAACCCTTCACCAAGAAGGGCTTCATGCATGGAAACAATTTTAATTGATGATCTTACATATAAAGAGAAAGTGATTCTTCATAGCAAAGGATGAATCAATAAAGATCCCAGTGGCACCAGAACCAATGAACACATCAATGTGCACTGTTTCTTGAGACCAGAATGTAAAGCTTAACTGTCTAACAAAGTCAATAATGAGTGGTCTGCTAGAGGCTGGGGTGCGCTGGTTGGGAATGTGGTTTGGGAACATAGGTAGTGCTGCATGCACCCTTGCTGCTGCAGAGCCGTAGTTAAAGATGCAGGCCGCGAAGCCTGATAGCTGGATGGGCACACACAGTCACCCCTGGAGGCAAACCACTCAGTGAAAATGGATACTAGCTGAGACTCTGTAAGAGTAGGATGAACAGGGTCTCAAAGCCAATGCTGGAACTGGAAGAACTTAGAAGTTAGTAGTCGTATGAGAAAGGTCGTAGTCGTAGACAGGCAGCGTTTGGAAGCTGTGAAGTCAAAGTAGCAGTATAGTCGACACTTAGCTGAGGTCGGATGCCGTGAAATCAAAGAAACATGATAGTTGAAACTTAGCTGAGGTCGGATGCTGTGAAGTCAAAGAAACAGGATAGTCAAAACTTAGCTGAGTTTGGATGCTGTGAAGTTGATGAGCACGTTTGGTCGTAGTTGAGCTGAAGTCGGTATCGAAGATCATAGAGACTGGATGGTTGAGGATAGGCTGAGTTCAGATGCAAGAAGGTCAAGAGAGCTGGATAGTCCAGAGTAGGCCAAGGTCTGGTGCCGAGAGACCTGGATAGTCAAGAGTAGGCCGAGGTCAGATACCAGGTTTTATAGGAACAGAAAAACAGGCTATAAACAAGGTCGTAGATGGGCCAAGATCAAATCTCTGGAAAAACAATAGGAACAACAGCAAACTGGAAATAGCTCAAAGAAAGCGCATCAACGCACAAAAGCCAGGTAGATAAATCAGCCACTCAGAGATTTCAGGGGAGGACACCCAAGGAACGGATGTGACAACAAGATGCTGATCAGTACCAGCAACCCGTTTTTTTTTACAGTTGTGGGAATAATAGAAAGAGTTAGAGAGGCATCCTCTGACCCTCCTAAGTCATGATGTTTACTGACTTCACAGGACAAACTTGTGCTTGGTGATCAGTACCACATCCATACAAACGTAGCCCCTGTTTCCTCTGCCTATTCTTTTCTCCTCTGCTCAAACAATAAAGACAGCCAATTTTCATGGACTCAGACATAGCTTCAACAGAAGATAAGCATGTAATATATACATTTTCAATATTAAAGTGGAACTTTGATGCTATTACCTCCCTAGCCCCATTCCTTTTTTACCTTGAACCATTATTAAAAATGCCCAAGTATTGTTTTAAAAAAATACACCATTATAAGAGTAATGATTGCTGTCTATTATTGAGAAGGAGAGTGGCTCCATCTTAATGATGTTTCCACTGATTGGCAGAGCTCTCCCTCTGAGGAGCTGCCATTCTTTGTCCCAAACCTTTCCTCTTCGCTCGGAGGCAGGCTCTTATTTAACATTCCATCTACACAGCTTGATTTACTGGCTTCTATTGTTAGGAGGGGAAGCGGGCTGTCAAAATATAGATAGTGAGCCAGAGCTCTCAATATAATAAATATGTTTGAGGAAGGCTTGGGCGTGCAGACCTTAAGGAGAGCGCCAGAGCATGGGGTGGTGGGTGGAGAAATGTGGATAAGTGCAGTTCCATAGAGTGGTGAGTTACACTCTACTGAGTGTCCAGATGACATCACTAGGTAATTTTTCTATAACATTTCTTCTGGTAAACTGTGATTTTTAAAAATATAATTACAGAATTTACAGGCAGTTTTTATAGATGGACCTATTAAGATAATGTTTATTGGGGAGGAAAGTTCCACTTTAAGCATTACTATCCCTTTAAAGACCAGAGGGAATGCACAACATATTGAGAAGCACTGCACTGCACACCACTCAGGTCATTAAATGTTTAAGATTACCATGTGCTTCTTCTCTCTCTTTTCTTTTTATACTTCTTTTTCTCCTCCTGCTTGTGACCAGTCGGGGCTTCATATATTTGAGAACTATGTTTGGGAAATATGATCCAGTTGTTGGCTTGTCTGTTACAATGGATACTTTCTATGTTCTGCTTGTATCTCTTTCTCTTCTCTCCTCATTCCCCTTTCCTTTTTCTTTTCTGTACCCCTTAAACTCTGTGAAACATTTCAATAAAGTTTGAATTAAAAAAAAAGATTACCATGTGCATTGAGCAGAATTTGATGTCCTGTGGTCCAGCTAGATGTCATATCTGCTTCCAAGGACATGCCATCCAGGAGAAAGAGGTTATTTATTGACCAAAATCACAAAGGTATAATGCATAGGGTCACTGGAATCTTTTTCTGATCATAGTAAAGAAAGTGTGGGTGTGTGTGTGTGCTCTCCTTTAATCAGTTGCTCATTCATTCTGACTATCTCACATCTGTCATAGAGCCTATAGTGTCTGTATTCTGAGGTTTTTCAGCTGGATCCAGCTACTGTCAGTGTTTCCATAGAAGCTTAGCTGCAAAACAGGTCTGGGCATTTTAAAGTGGAACTTTTACCTCCTTTATAGTTTACTAGTTTTAAAGCCTGTGTACATGGGCCAACACTGGCGGCGCTGCAATCATGCACAGTACTGACTGCCTAAAAGCGCCGCGGTCCCAGGAAGGTGTGCAGAGAGGACTTAGGTCTGAAGTTGGAGTGCCTAGCTCTGTATCAGCTGTGGCACAAGCAGTCTGTACTGTGCATGAGTGCAGCGCGAGCAGCCATCTCTACTGTGCATGATGGCTTCTGACAAACATCCTTAGTGAATTATAATATAGGATTGCCACTGATTGCTCTACTAGCGACCAGCTGTAATACGTAAATTTTTAAAATTAAGAATAATGTAAAAATAATATTTAAAGCGGCACTAGCATGCGCTGTAAGATCACCCTGCAATAATTAGGCAGGTGGCGACAAGCTTCATAAGCTTCTTACCTCTAGCAACAACAGGATGCCAGAAGCCAGGTATCAACGCAGATATCTTGTCTGCATGCCTGCGCCGTCAGTCCCTGTCTCCCTACAGATGCATTGCACTGGCCCAAATGGCACTGGAAGGGACTGATGGCGCAGGCGCAGACTGCACTAACCTGCCTGTCAGTTTCGCAAGATTAAGGATTTCTCTATCATCCTGTTGTTGCGAGAGGTAAGAGAACTCTTATGGAGCTAGTTGCCACCTGCCTAATTATTGGAGGGCGACTTTACTGCGCATTGTAGTTTCACTTTAATTGCTGGCAAAATCTTCCTCTGTGCAGTACAAGCTTTACCGCATAGTTTGTGACTACCTCCCCCCTGGGCTTTAAATCACTCCCTCATGAGCTGAGAACCAACGATAAAGCTTAATTGGAGGGGGAGAGCTGCCAATCAAATACCACGTCATGGCAGTGCTCTCCTTCTGCTCCTGTGGAAAGAATATCAGGCCAAATTGGACATTAGTAACATTTAGGTAAGTTTGGTGTATGATGTTTGACCTGGATTAGCGAAATACAGCGCTATGGGAATTAATTGCTTTACATGAAAGTTCCTCTTTAACCCTTTGAGTGCCAGAGGGGTATGCAACGCATTGCAAAGCAATGCGTTGCATACCCCTCTGGTGCTCAAGGGGTTAAAGTTTGAGGACAGAGGTTTAACCATTTGCATGCCAGAGCATATCTTACTGGCACTCAGGGAGTTAAAAGAGCAAGCAACATCTCTTTAGTCAAAGAACACAGTACACCACCACCATGACTGAGCCAGATTTGGTTAACTGCTTTCTTCTCCATGGATCAAAAGACAAATACAGAACGCATATAATCAAAAGCATCTGTGATCACATAAAGAGACATGGTTGCTGTTTTCAATCCAAACTATCAAAAGCTAAAGAACAAGCAAAGGAGATGCAGTTCAGGATCAAATCAAATAGGCCATAGGATGTAAATTGGGCTTTTAACCCCTTCGTTGGTGGTGTAAGTTGTCATGGGATGGCACCAGTGCAAACAGGTTTTTGGGTCCCCTAACACATTAATATTTTCACAGATCAATAACTAGAACCTATTGGACTCTGTGGCAGATAGGCGAATGATACACCCACTATAGTTACTCCCTCCGTTGAATGCTAGAGAGGATGCCATTGTATTGGAGACCTTTGTGGCATTTAAGGGGGTAAAAGCCCAATTTACTACAAAAAGTGTTTACATTAAGTTTACTTGGGTTTTCTAAACGGATAGGTATCTAGTATAAAAATAATATTTTTCTTTCATACTGCTTAAACCTCCGACTGTCAAGGCTGCACTGGACATGGTCTTGGCCATATGTACCTACATGGTCTGCATGTCTGTGACTGGCACGTGGTTGCACTCTCTCCACCTGTAACTTTAGTTTCATCTAGTATTTTTGTAGCCAGACCATCGTTGGGGGTATCTGGACCCCCCGGCTCCCCCCCTGCATTGATTGTTTATACAGTCATGTAAGTGATTATAATGGTGGCCCTTGGGTTCTCACTGCCTTCTCTCCCACCCTCCTTCTCAACACGATGTACCCTGAACTTCAGGATTGACTGGGAAGAACTGAAAGGCCAGCTTGCACCATTGTTGATATCAGAGTTGATTGGCAGTTCCCTCATCCTTCCACTCAAGTCTCAACTTCGAGGAATACAGGACTGAGTGTAGGAGATTGTGTAAGTGATCAATATAAGCGGAGCATCATGAATGGTCCTGATGTTGCCCCAATGAGGTCTGATGTCATATCTGAACTGAAACTTCATAGCCAACATAACTTTTTTATTTATAATGTATGATATTCCCAAAATAAGTATTTTTTTTTACATTTTGTTTTTGTGTTTATGACATTGAAACTTGATGCACATTGCAAAGTTTACTTCATGTGGGGCATCATGAGAAAGTTGAATTTGTTCTTAGAACCAACCCCCCAAAAAAAATCAATATATAATTTTCCAAATTTATCTAGAACATTAATCATAGGAATCAAACCTAAAAAGATACGCTAACAAAATGCTGAAAACATGGCCTCCAGGGTAGGAAGAATTCCCCAAGCCTCTGGCACTGTAAGGGAAAATACAAATACCAAGGCGGATTTACTAGGAACTGGAGTAATTGTGGGCAGCGCCAACTACACCATAAGAGACACATATTAATTTCCATTAATCTAAAAAAGGCTTTTATCCCCATTAAATACTAGAGACATCACCAACACATTATTCAGCATTTAAAACAAAGAAGTTTTATTTCTTCTCTGTGATGCAGATAACTTATATAATAATTCTTCCTCTTTTATTTTGTGCATATGACCAATGGTGTATGTCATTTTAAATCAGTGGGCACTTTGGAAATTTGTATTTGTTCCCTATGGTGTAGTTGTTTTCCATCAGAATTACCCCACAGCCCAGATCTTCTTGTCACATCTGCTACATTGTTTAAAGGGATAGTAAGTTTCATAATAAAAAGCAGCTCTAATTAATCATCATAGTATTTGGACTTTGGAGAGTGTTATTTCAATTCTGTCAGAGTTGTAGTTCAAGAGTAATTCAATGACAAAGTATCCCCCTTCCGCCCCTTTTACTGATGTAACACTGCTCAGCCAGAGCAGAAGGGAGATGCCCAGGTAGACTGCAGAGAGGGACAATCTTCAATTAAGATAAGGGAAAAACCTGAAAAACTTCTCAAGGGGGGCAGGGCTTTCATTGTTCTGATAGGAAGAAGATTGTCCCCTGCTGTTATCTGTCTGGTCTATGGACTGCATTCCACTTCTGAGAAGAGATGGCTTACACTAGGTAAAAGGGACGGGAGGGGACACTTTGCTTGAGAATATCTCTTAAACCATAAAGGTTTGAGAGATAAGACTTATATCATTCTTCATGTTTTTTTAATGCCTACAAAATAAAATAAAGATAAAACAAAGTATTACTATCCCTTTAAAGGAGAGGTATACTTTTTTTAATTAAAACCTATACGTTATAGAGCTTTTCCTGTGAGAAAACAAGCGTGCTCCCACTTCAGTGAATTGTCTTATTCAAAAGTTATAACCATCCAAATAATAAGGAAGTGAATTTACTGCGTGTTTACTTCCTGATAGTTCTTAACCGACAGAAAGTGAGAGCTGTTTCTGTCACATTCTATGGAGAACTGTTTCTCACTGACTTTCCTCTCAGATACAATGTAACAGAATAACTATTTAGAATCTGACCACTAGAGCTCACTGTTAATGTAAAAAAAACAGTAGTTTAAACTGTTATAACTCTGGAAATATGCATCTCTCATCAGAAAGAGTAACCTTATTTTACTTAACAGGAACATATCTTCAATATATATATTTCATAACAAAAGTTTACTACATCTTTAAATAAGAATGAAAATTGTTCAGTGTATCCTGATTACCTGTCAATAATGGGATAGTGGTATCAATGTAGTGTCCTTATTTTACAATAAATCTCAAAAATGGGTGTTCTACATGAGGCGTGGACAACATGAGGTCCTTCGGTTATCGAGGACTACAATTCCTATGATCTCTGGATAGCTGATGACAGTTTGGGGATGATGGGAGTTGTAATCTTCAATAATGGGAGGACCTCAGGTTGCCCATCAGTGTTCTACATCATACACTGGAAGACTGACCATAGTATATCCCATAACCACCCATTCTCTGTACAATTTCAGGCCACTGTGATACAGCAGCTAAAATTTGAATTTTTAGCTGTAATAACTTTCAATAAAATACTTTTCATCAGTATATATATTTTTTACACATTAAGCATTACTATCCATTTAATCTGCATTCTTATTGGTTGTTATAACCTTAAAGGAAAGTAATACCTCCTAATAATTACCCCCTCCTTACCTTAATGACAATCCTAAAGATCATATTGAATCAATCATGAGTTTTCATTCTCTAAAAGGAATCTTTAAATTGCACTCAATATGATTCTTTTTGCTAGCCTACTTCTCTAAAAACTCCACCCTCTGAAATCTACTTAGAAAGTCTAAAGTGAAGGAATTTGACGTGCATGATATCTGCAATAAATAATCATGTCTGCCTCTGTAGACATGTTATCCAGTACTGTTTAAAGATTCATTATGGAGAACCAGTCCCTGCTGATTCATAGTAGTCAAAAATATTTTCTTCCCACAATAAGGTATGTGGATGGGAAATTTTAATTAGGTGTTAATGTTCCTTTAAGGTTATAGCAACCAACAAGAATGAAGTTCGATATAGAAAAATATGATTAAATCAAGTCTTCCTGACAAGGGATTAAAATCACATTTTCTTGACTACTGGTTTAAATCAAATCTCCAGGCCATTAGGATGTTATACTCAAATAAACATAAGCGGGAGTTTATTATTAAAAGGGTGCTAATGACACTGATGTAATAGAAGAACTTGAGTAATTTTGGATTAAACCAACAACTGCATAGGGGCCGAATGAGATTTCTCAAAATTTAATTTGATTTAAAGGGGCAGTATAGAATCCATACAAGATCATTTTTGGCCACTGCCAGTGCCCTTGGAGATATGGAATAAAGTTCCAATAACTTATTTTTCACCCGTTTTCTGTCAGTCTGCTGTACAAAGCACAGATATCTGTACAGCTGGATGATTTAAGAGGGTCTGTGAGAGGTATCCACTCACTTCATGGGATTGAGTCCCCAGGTTTCTGAGACCACATCATAGAACACCAAGCAGGAGAAGAAGCATTGTCAGATGGTCCATGTCCACGAGATGCAGCACAGATTCAAATGTGGTAGTACAGGCTGCAGTCAGGGGATACAGCACAGGCTCATAATTGGTGGCACAAACCAAATTCAACACAAGCAGCACAGTTAAACCAGATCAGTAGACAAAGCCAAGCTCAAATGAGGAGACTGAATTGGAACAGGAATGTCAAGTGTCAAGCTGGGAGGCAAAGATGATTGAGCACTGAGATGAAGGCTCAGTGTCTTTAAAAAGGCAAAAAGGTACAAAAAAACTACTGTGTAATCCCCAAACCATGTGTACACAGGAAAGAAATAATCCAAACCATGTCTATAGGCATGGACCCGTTTACATCTGGATGCAGGCATTCTTCCAGTACATCTGAAGGAAAAATGTACATATAAAGACTTGACTCCCTCATATGACAATACTCCCTCAGTATCAAGCACCAGTGACTGGTAGAACCAAGATGACTGGGGTGTCTAGGATGAAATTCACAAATCAGATAGGGGGCATGGAAGTTGAAGTTAGAGTTCTTTTCAGGTTCCTACCCTTTCCACTGGTCTCTATATTGCCGATGTCCTGCCAGTCTGTTAGAGTCCCGGAAGTATTCTGCTTCAAATTCTTGCATGCTATCTACCATAACAGATTTGGGAGGAGGGTTTGGTGGTTCAAGAAGGCATTGGCAATGTAAGGTTTCAGGAGGGACACATGACAAACCAGGTGGATCTTGAAGGAATTTGGAAGCTGAAGGGAAAGAGCAACAAGGTTAATCAGTGCTGAGATGGAGAATAGACCGATAAAATATACCTCCAATTTCTTGAATGGACAGGTTATCTTAAGGTTCTGAGTGATTTATCACTCAAAAATCCCCTTTCTTGAAGGTGGGAGTGGGGACTTTTTTTTTACTTGCTAGTGTCTTCTGTGGCACCTGAGAATTCTTGAGTGGATCATGAAGTTGAAGAAGGCTCTCTGTAAGAAATGTAATATGGTCTGTGACTTTGGGTACAGAGGACTCTGAAAGAATCTCAGGTATAAAGGTAAGGTTGGATCAGTAGTTAACAAAGAATTGAGATTGACTAGTAGATACATATTTGGCATTGTTGTAGACACATTCAACCTTTGGGAGCAATGAAAAACAATTTGTTCTGTCTGACCATTAAATTCTGCATGGTAGGCAGAGGACAAACATTGTTTAATACAGAGTGATTTATAACATTCCTTACGTAACAGGGATGTAAACTGGAGTCCTCAGTCAGAAAACTCTCTTCTAGGATCCCATAGAGGTGGATGACTTCCTTGATCAGAATTAATGCTGTGTTTGCTGCAGATAAGAGATAAGAAATGGGAATGAAATGGACCATCTTATCGAGGTGGTCCACCACACTAATATGGTGATGTTGCTGGAGGAATTAGATAATTCCATAACGAAGTCCATAGGAATGGAAGACCAGGTTTTGATATTAGCATTGGCTGATCTCGGGAGAGACAGTGAGGGAACTTATTCTGGCACAAGCTTCACAGGAAAGAATGTGGTCAGATACAGATTGTGACACTCTGACTGAAGCACCCAATGTAAGCTGCAATAGAACCTTAAGGAGGGAGAACCCCACAAGAGGTAGAAGGCTGCTAATTTAATATGTATAATGTATACACCAACAGTAGACAATACAGTAATACTTACTAAGTAGGCCCCAGTGAACCAGAACCTGGAGTTCAATGGCTTGAGAGCACTGCTAGTGGACGGTGGCTGCTTCCAGGAGGCCTTGCTTCGGTCAAAGTCGGGTGGTGTTTCAGGCTGCGAAGCCCGATGTCAGGACAGCCACCTAGCATACAGACAACTATTCGCCAGGTCTGGAATCAGCGTTAATAACCTACCAGTAGCATGGATGTCACTGTTGAACTCTGGGTCAGCAGCACTGTGAGTCATAAGTTTTACCGTTCAACTGGGGGTCATAAGATTTACCATACGACTGGGAGGTGCAAGATTTACCGTGTGACTGGGGTTCGGAAACAGAGCCGTTGAACCCAACAGGGTGTCAACGATGTTGGACACAATACTGGGGGTCAACAAATCCGATTTCAGCAACAGACGGGCAAATATAGCACCTGAGGGTGAGACAAAGGGATAGTCAAACAAGCCAGGGTCAGAACCAGTCGAGCAGCAAGGTACAAAATCAACAGGCAGGAGAAGAGTCGTAGAACAGGCCAAGGTCAAAACCGATCACAGGAGACAAGAGAGGAATTTGTACTGGGTCAATACACTGAAAACTCTAGGAACACAACAGAACTCGATCTCAGGAACGATTTGATCGCACACCAACATAAGGGGTGCTTGATATAGGCCCAAGGAAAGGGTGTAATCCCAAGGCGGATACAAGAGAGACTAGAAGGGAGAAACATAAATACCAGAAAACACAGGAAAACCCCCCAAAAAACAGAGAAACATGACACAGATGTTGATAGGTCTGAACACCAAAAATCCCTACAAAGAAATTCCTGGGTCTTTTGAATACCTTGGTGACCAAAAAGTGAGGCATCATGAGTGGATCTCAAGCCTTACAGTCTTGGATGTTCAGGCACAAAAAAACATTGCTGCCGGTTATAGATTACATTTTTTGTGTTCAGCTTGGAAGTTTGTAGGACCTTGGAGCTGTTCAGCAGGTATCTTGCAAATACTGTCTAGTGGAGAAACATTAGCCAGCAGAAAATGAGAACACTGAAAAATAATGTCAGAAGTGGCATTGTTGAGGTTACTTTAGGTAGGTAGACTGTAAAACATAAGAAAACAGAACAGAGCCACCAGAGCCTCTAAGTGTTGATAATTTCACCATTAATTTATTTTAAATAAAAAAAAATAATCAAATGCTTAAAACATATATAGTAATGTTCCTCAAGAAATGAACTATAGCAGGTGATCCAGGCTCATAAGAGAAATAGGATCTGTGGTGCTATAATACAACTAACTAGTGACAAAAACTGTAAAATGGCTGATTAAAGGGAGAAACTTTCGTTGGAAGCAAACATACACTTAAAATATACAGTAATCCTATGGTGTTCTCCTACCCCATCCTACTGAGATTTTCACCAAAAATATTCCTTTTTGGAGTGCATATATTCGCTCTTTCTATCCCAGACTCCAGTGTTAGATGATGCTTGCTCCCACAGGTTGTCCTCTGATGAGTGTAGCTTTTTCTGACTCCCTCAAATGTTTGTGCTGCTCCATTGCTTGTGTTAGTCATGTCTCTCCAGTGTAAACAATGTCCTTCTATGCATTTTGGGGCTACCTGCCCTTCAGTAGAATGTTTGCATAGGACATGAAACTGGTAAGAGACCAGTATGAATTACTGTGTGCACCAAGCACTGTAGTGTCCCAGTCTTTTACTGGCTACAATTCATTCTCCATAGAGCATGTATACAAAGTCTGCTATTTTGTATCTGAACAATCCAAAAAAACATGTTCATGACATCTCAAAAATGAGAAGCTTCAATGTGACATGCTATATATATATCAGCTATTGTATATTCCCACATCAAAACTAGTTTATTTACTCTTTGCAATATTTCAGTTTTTATAGCAAACCCTTCTTCATTGAATAAGGAGCTCCACAGTGGAACATCAAAGATGATACTACCCCTCTACAAAGTGGAATGTAACATGGCTAATTAAGATAACTAAAACAATCCTTTTATTTTACTAAATAAAATACATTTGATCCATCTTTAGGATGTTTAAATGTTTAAATATGTGTCTAAAATAAAAAATATGATTTCTAAACTATTAGGATAGTAGTACTTTTTTTGGTATCCTTTTAAATGGTTGCGTTTTAAATATCATGCGGCTGCACACTGCATTAAACATGTGGCATGGATTAAAAGGGCGACATGAGAATCTCACCCTGTTTAAGTGCAAGATTCTCATATTATCTCCTAAAAAGGCGAACTGCACACATACTTGGGAGAGAAGGTTGCATGAAGGGAGTTGAGCCACCGATCATTATTATTCCAGGAGTGCTAAAGTTGTACCTCGTGAGACACTGGGGGTATATCCAATAAGAGGTCTAATTGTGCATGTGACAGAATGGTTGTCACCCTGAGAATGAACCCTGTCTGTTTTCAGTGATCTCCATTGTTTCACATATGTTCCCATTCTTGAAAATGTTAATGTCCCCTGTGTGTTCATGCATTAGAGAGTGTTGGCCATTTTCCAGCACTGAATGGGTTGGTTAGTGTATGATGTACAGAGGGATGGTGCCATCCAGTTTAACTGACCACAGAGATTGTGTGAGATAATCAGTGTTGGTCAGATAGAAGGGGTAGGGCAAATTTGTGTGTGGAATGTGTGTACCTTCCCCCTTACATCAGGCTAAGCAAAAAGAGAACTTGAAAATGTTACCTATGACATCAGATCCTGTAGGGGGTGGGTAGAAAAAAGGCTTGGAAGAGAGGGAGAGAAGACAGAAGAGAGATAGAGAGAGAGTTGAAAATGTACGAAGAGGAGAGAAGGCCTCTCCATAATGATGGGAGGCCTAGGGTCCATGTGCTTCCTAAAGGAGTACTGGAGAAACTGGGACTGGTGAGTACCCTCACTGGAAGAGTAAGAGTGAGTGGGCATTGTAGTGGCCAGGTGCCCTTTTCAGTTGTGGGCTGTAAGTTAAGGAGGCTTCAGTCTCAGAAGTACCCTGATATTCTCACCACAAGGATTGTGGCCAGGAAGATAAACTTTGGTGGCTATGGCCCAAGACTAAAGAAAGTGGCTGCGGATAATCTCTGAGGACGTCTTCCCCAACTCCTCTGTCAGGACCAAAAGATAATAAGAAACTTCATGTTATCCAACAGCATGTGTAGTGGGCGGGGTGTCCACTCTTGCCTCTAGTGGGACTATGTGTAAACTCCAGCATAAAGCTAAAATGGACTGTGAGTATTATATGTAACCCCTGGCAATCTGTGCAACATTGCTGGCACACCAAAAAGATAACAACAGAAGTTTATAGTTTTTATGTTTCACCTCTGTTTGTTTGCCTGTAATTGTTGTCCTATGTTTGTGTGTTGTGACCTCTCTAATAAATAAAATGTCTTATCTTTTTGTCTGGATGGATAAATCGCTTAACACTCGGTCTATCAAGCAGTAACCCCCATCACAGTGCAGCTTCACAGTAGTCCAGGCCTTGAAGATCTTTTTAGAAGGCTCATGGACTGCCTTTGATTTCCTAGTACATAATTTAATTTTTTTGTGGCATTCAAAGGGTTAAGCTACATATCGACAAACAGATGTAGGATTTTTGCGATATGTAGCTTAACCCTTTGAATGCCACACAAAAAAATGAAATAATGTACTAGGAAATCAAAAGGCCGTCATCATGAACCGGCTAAAAATATCTTCAAGGCCTGGACTACTGCAAAGCTGCACGATTAGCCATCTTATTGCATATGCCCCCAGTGTCTCACGAAGTACGACTTTAGCACTCCTGGAATAATAATGATTGGTGGCTCAACTCCCTTCATGCAGCCTCCCAGGTATGCATGCAATGCGCCTTTTTAGGAGGCGACATGAGAATCTTGCTCTTATTTGTAGGGAGAGATTCTCATGTCACCCTTTTAATCCATGCGTCATGTTTAATGCGGTGTGCAGCCTCACATTTTAAAATGCGACCATTTAAAAGTGAACCCTTTCTTTTAGTCTCAGCTATACTTAACACTTTGAGTGCCAGAGCAATGCGTTGAATACCCCTCTGGCACTCAAAGGGTTATGGGGCAGTATAGGATCAGTACAAGACCCTTTTAACCCTTTGAATATCAGGAGGGCGCAACTCATTGCTTTGCAATGCGTTGCATCCCCCTCTGGCTCTTACAGGGTTAACCCACTGCTACTGCCCACAGAACCATGGAAAGAGTTCCAGTAATTCATAACTATTGTCCGCTGGTTTGCCGTGCAGATCACTAATACCTGCACAGCTATGCGATGTCAGCTTCTTGCTCTGCGCTCATGGGAGCTTTTTTTCATATATGTTTGATGCAGGCCACGGTAGACCTCATAAATGAATAGCAATCCTTTATTTTTACTTTACATATTCTGCAAGTACATAACACGTAGAAATTGCATATGCTTTTTATTTTTACCTTTTCATCTTTCACCTATTTTTTTTTAATATACTTTTACGTTCCTGACAGGTACCAGAGAGATTTCTGGTCGATAGACCATCAATGTAAGATGTAATACAATGCTATAGTCTCCCTGCAGCACTGAATGATTTGTATGCTTTCTTATCACTAGACCTGCTAGATCCAGGTAGCTCATTGTTAAAGGGATATTAATGCTTCACAAAAACAACAGCTACAATTAATCTTCATAGTATTTGGGCCATAGAGAGTGTTATTTCAATACTGTCAGAGTTGTGTTTCAAGAGTAATTGAATGATAAAGTTTCCCCCTCCTGCCCCTTTTACCTAGTGTAAGCCTCCTCCCCTCAGATGTAGAATCTGGTCCACAGACCAGACAGCTCCCAGCAAGGAACAATCTTCTTACTGTGAGAACAATGAAAGCCTTGCCCTCATTGACAAGTTTTTCAGGTTTTTGCCTTATGTTATTTGAAGATTGTCCTTCTCTGAGATCCACCTGGACACCACCTTGCTGCTCAGAGGTGAGCAGTGTTACATCAGAAAAAGGGGTGGGAGGTAGTAAACTTTATCATTCAATTATTCTTGAACTACAGCTCTGACAGTATTGAAATAACACTCTCCATGGCCCAAATACTACGAATATTAATAAGAGCTGCTTTTATTATGAAACATTACTATCCCTTTAAGGGGAAAAATAGTTGAAATGGGGGGAAAAAGGAAAGGGTAATCTGACTGTATTTATTGTGTATTTACAGCATAAAAGTCAAAATAAAGGGTTACTATTCCTATAAAACCAAGAAGCATTTACATCTCTGGTCCCCTAGGCAAGCCACACTAGGCTTCCTTAGCTCCACCCATGGCCACACCTCAATCCCTCATGTGTCTCCACCCTCAGTTCCATCCACTATTTCCTTGCACAGAAGATACTATTGACCTATAACAAGCAATTACAAAAACAGCTTTAACCCCTTCATTGCTAGAGTGATCTCTCTAGCATGCAAAGGGTTAAATAATAGCCTGTAAAGGGATATATAAATGGATACAAGGAAACTGACATTTCTTTGGCCACAACAACAATTCAGAATGTGGGTGTGGCCAGAACAGTTAAAGGGATAGTAATACTTAATATGTAAAAATATATATATTGTGGTGTTTATCCCCCTGAGTAAAAAAGGGTACTCTCACTGCTGAAAGGTATTTTATTCAAAAGGTATTACAGCTCAAATTTGAATTTTTTTAGGTGCAATATCACAGTGGCCTGAAATTGTACAGTGGTGCTGTTGCTACACCATCCTATGGACGACTCTGGTCCATAGGATGATATAACAACAGCGCCACTGTACAATTTCAGGCCACTGTGATATTGCACCTAAAAATTTAAAATTTAAGCTGTAATAACTTTTGAATAAAACACCTTTCAGCAGTGGGAGTACCTTTGTTTTACTCAGTGGGATAAACCCTACAACATATATTTTTTTACATTTTAAATATTACTATCCCTATAAGGTTCCCCTGAAAATTTGGAGCTCTAGACAGTTCCCTTCTCTGCCTACTGGGATATTCATCCCAGTATAAAACCCTGTTTACCTAGTTAATATCACCACCTATTAGTTATACTATAATGCTAGGGATCTTATTTCTCTTCTGTGCCTGGGGCAACTCCGCAACATCACTGGTCCCCTTCAAACAATTTGTTTTATTTACATATGTTGATGAACTATATGACATGCTTTTTAGCACTTGACTGATTTTTTTTTTTTTAAATAAATTATTAGTTAAATAATGAACGGTTGTGTTGTTCTGTTTTCCTTTGTTTTATATTTATGCATCCACTGGGGATTTTGGGCTATTGAACAGCAGCACAGAGAGAGAACTTGATTGATTAGCATCCTACTAACTGTGTTCATCAAGTGATTCAGATTCATCTTCATTTTATCATTATTGCCATGCCTTTGGGACACTGAAACTAGTTATTGTCGTTCATGTGGATACACAAGTAACTTTTTTCTTTTTTAAGAGCTTGAGATAGTTTTAAGAAATTGCATTTTACTGCTTGCTGACACAATATGAATATACTATGTTCTTTGGTTTAATAGCATTCAATCATTATATCCATTTCCACATTGGCATATAATTTTAACTGATTTATTCACTTTTGCTCTTCTCTCCTTTGTGTTTATAATATTAAGGCTACCACTGACATCGTGTTTGTTTTACATGTTACACTAAGTGGTGATAGCTGATCTGCTAACGGGTTCTCATAAACTTGTAGTGAAAATTAATATGCCCAAGGGAGCATATGATACGTCTATCCTTTTTAGTATGAAGAGGGTATCTGTTTTTCCATTTCTGGAACCCAGGATGTAATGTGGGACTGTAAATATAAAAAACAGTAGAGCTCAAAGAAATTGCCTGGGATGTAGCCTGGCAGAACATAGACATTCTAAGTCATAATGGTCCATAGGGTAAGTATCTCCATTCCTACAATGCTGTTTTCCTTTGTGTTCAATCCATGGCATAGACTGTGGGTATTAGCTCCACCTCCCAGCTGGTAGGACCAATCAAAATTATAAATGTGAACTTGACCTCCCCACTTGCGGTTATTTTGGTCCTACCAAGCTGGAGGACGGAGGCTGGAGCCTCTCTCTCCCAACATGGGTCTTTTTTTATTTTCCCTTTTATGCAGCCTGCCTAAACCACGGCTAGCATCTCCTCTATGAGACAGGACCTCATACCTCTTCTCCTTCACAAGGTCGCATGGGTCCTTGTTTCCTTTGGCTACCTGGTGAAGGTCAACGCTGGTTCCTGCCCTGGTTCAGTCTCTCCTCGTGGCCATCAGAAGTCTCCACGGGCGCCAAACAGAGACAAAACATGTGGGACAGCTAACACCAGCCTCAAACTGGAAGTATAGCTGTATGTGTTCCAGCGGTGGAATGCATGCACGAAGATACATGGAATCCATATCACACCTACCTGTAGTACATCCTTATTATAGGAAGTGTCAAGGATAATCCTCAATATACACTGCACTGTTTCAGATGCCTTTCTAGGAGGGGATCTAATCTAGAGCCAGACCTGACTCCCCAAGGAGAAATTATTTTGGTAGGTGTCCGCTTCGTGGTGGTCTAAGGTGAAAAGGTTTTTTATCCCCTTTCATCCCCTCACCCAGAATAATATTGGAGTGAGGGTTATTTTAGACAAACCTCGAACAGAGCAGGTTTTCTTTGTTATCCTGTTTCAGACATCATAACAATACTGGCTGGGTTGTTCACAGCAGTTCAGGAGTCATGTTTATATCTGAAGAATACATTCCCTTCTACAGATTGGAGTTATATGGTAAAGCAATCCTTCTAGCATTTCATGAATGTCTCAGGAGAAGAGAGTACAGATCCATCAGATCATGTCTGTATTCCTAGGAGGAGGAACCAAGAGCTAAAAGCTAAATAGGGAAGTATATAGATCCTTCTCGGGACAGAGAAACATCTCTTCAGTTTTTCCTGCCTTTCATAATCAGCAGAATTTTATTTGTATCTGGGAACTTTGTAACTGGGAACAGGGTACCTCGATGTGACTGTCTCCTCCAACATAATCAGATTTGAGGGAGTCCACACACAGACCTACGAATAACATCAGACAGGCTACAGCACAGACTCCTAGTAGGCAAGCGTCCTTCCTTCTTCAGATCTACGTCAGGATCTGATCTAATTTTGAGTTACTATCCCAGATTCTGGATCGATCCCTTTCATCTACAGAATTACTTTGGTATTTCTTCTCAATGGGTTCTAGTAGGGTTTCAAGCCTGATTCATTTAAGGTTAAACTGAAGGGGGTTCCTGCAGTTGGGGCAACCCCTTTTTTTCTGGCAAATGCCTCATTAAGAAATACACCTCAGCAATTAAAATCCAACCTTCAAGATGATTCATCTTACTTTGGGATCCTGGTTGGGTCTACTACTTTTATCCTCCCATCCTTATTTTTATACATGGGAGTAAATATTCTTTAAGCAGCTCATGCTCACAACCATCTTATTGTGCAGCTGTACTTCTGCTGCAGGGGTAAGTGAATCACATCCTTTCTTATGTGTCCCTTCATATGTTATACCATCAGGTCTAATTTCCCATTAGGTCAAACACTACATTTCATTAAGGTGGTGACCCACTTCTATCTGTCAGGGAATTGTTCTTCCATCTGTCGGTTCAGATTCCAGACATTCCACAGTAAGAAGTTGCATATCGTGCACACAATAGACCAAGTCCAGATTTACTTGAGCAAATCTGCTCCTTCGTAAGACTGCTGAGCTCCTTTTTCTGTCAGAAAATTATGGGCTCAGCAGCTTTCTAATCATCCATTGCAAGATGGATTTGAGCGATTTAATTAGTACAAGTCAGCCATTAGGAATCCTCCTACTGGCATTATAGCACATTCTATTATCAGGACTGTACTACACTTCAATGGTACAGAGGCAGTCACTAACCCAGAAAAGGATGCAAGCTGCCACCCGGTCCTCAATCTCTACTTATTAGATACTATGGACTGAAACTTCAAGCATCCAAAGATGCGTTATTTAGCAGGAGAGTGCTAAAGGCTGCCATTTCCCATGTTAAGGGCATTGTTCCCTCCCTAATGTCTTGGGTACTGCTATGGTAAGTCCCACAGTCTATGCTGTGGATTGGACACTGAGGAAAAGGTGAAATTTACTCACCGATATTTTGTTTTCCTCTGTGTCCTTCCACTGCAACCCTCCCTACTCCTTGGTGGGTAAATGTATCGTTCCTAGTTCGTGGTGCTAGGCCTGTTATTTTGTTTGATGCTTACTACATTATTTTGCTATGATATCTAATCTGTTGTCTCTCTTCAGCTTGGACAATAGTATAACTGCAAGTGGGGAGGTTTGATTGGTCCTACCAGCTGGGAGGTGGAGCTAATACCCACAGTCTATGCCGTGGAAGGACACAAAGGAAAACTAAATATTGGTGAGTAAATTCACCTTTTTACAGCAAGTAGTTCTCTGTCTCTGTGAGAGAAATTTTGTATAAGAGAATGGCCCCTGGGTATAATTAATTTTTAAGGCCTTGTCTTTGAGAAAATTCCCAATGGTAGCCTCACAGATATCTACCTCCAAGGAAAAAAACTAAGAGATGTGTCAGAATGAGCCAATATATGGTTAGTGGAAAAACTGAGGTTTTTCAAACATCTCTGTTCTTCATCTCTCCAGACAAAATAGGAGTGCAGGTAAATCAGGAAGGAAATCTTCTATAAACCTACTATAGACGTTTAGAAAACCACAAATCCATGTAGCTCCTTGTGATTAGAGGCTGAGAAGCACTCCAAGATGGTAGAGAGACTTGGGTCTATCTCAAAGCCAGAAGGAGTGATGATAAGCCTGAAGAATGAATTGCTGTCGTTTTTGAAAGTGCACTTTCCCAGCTTTGCATTGAGACAGTGCACTTGCAGTCCTGATACGACTTTGTTTAGTTGGATGGGCTGTTCCTCCAAAGATGTTCAGAATACCAGAGTGTTGTCCAGATAAACTATTACAAAAAGGTCCACCAGGTCTTGACAGATGTTCAGAAAGTGTTGGAATGTGGGTGGAGCACTGCATAAACTGAAGATCATATCTAGATACTAAAAATGTTCATATCTGGTGCAGAAGACTATTTTCCATTCATAATCTTGTGGTTCTTAACCAGATTGTATGATGATCTCAGTCTCTCAAACAATGTGTTGATTAATGGTAAGGGTAAACTATTTCTGAGTGATGTTGTTTATAGCTCTATAATCCACACAAGGTCTGAGGGAGTGGTCCTTTTCTCTACAAAAAAATCCTAGCTCTAGCAGGGGATGTGGATTGACCAATGAATTTTGGTTGTCATGAATATAGTCATGTAATAACTTTAGTTTAAGCTCTGACACAGGGAAGATGGGTCCATTAATAATCTCAGGTACAGGTAGCTGTTAATGACCAGTCATGAATATAGTCATGTAATAACTTTAGTTTAAGCTCTGACACAGGGAAGATGGGTCCATTAATAATCTCAGGTACAGGTAGCTGTTAATGACCAGTCATATATCCTGTGCAGTGGGAGACTGTCTGTCATTATTGGTGAAAACTTTTGGTACAAAAGCGAAACATGAAAAACTGTGCTTTTCGCCTTGTGTGGAAATTCTCATGAAAAGTGCAATTTTTCCACTTTTTCCCTTTTTTTGCTTTTAATTCAGTGCTAATAATGTATTTATCCTCCATATGGAGTTTTCTACATGTATTCCTGCTGTACTAACTATGAAAGGGTGTCAGTTTCCCACATATTGTCAGTCTGTATTTAGGAGAGAGGGAGAAATCAGCTGAATTATGCTATAGACAGACAAGCAAAGGAAAATATGCCTGAAACTACACATTCATCTACACAACAATATAGAACTGAAGCATGTCATGGAAAACATCATTGACGAGGGACTGGAACACAGCAGGGGCATTGCAGAGTCCAAATGGCATCACCAAGTATTCATAGTGTCTTGAACAGGTATTACGGGCTGTCTTCTACTCATCCCCCTCTAGAATGCAGATCAAACAGCAAGCCCTATAAAAGTGTAGCTTAGTAAATACAGTAGATCCTTGAAGATATCCAAAGAGTTCTGAGACAAGATGGAGAGGATAGTATAACCATTTCTCTTATTGGGTAATGCATGGCCTTAGGGATCCATCCTTCTTTCGTACAAAAAAACAACCCTGCTTCTGCAGGAGAAGAGAAAGTTCTGATAAACCTTCTTGTCAAATTGTCCTGAATATACTCTTACATAGTTTTGGTTTCTGGTACTAAAAGAGAGTAGGATTGACCCTTTGGAGGAGTTCCAGGCAGAAGATCAATGGCACAGTTGAAGGGTCTGTGGGGAGGTAAAGTCTCAGCTTTTTTCTTGCAAAGGATGACTGAAAACTGGACTGGTACTGGAGGAGGTTTATTTGAGGCAAGTGAGTCAACATAAAACAGCCGGGTTTTACAAAAGTCACTCCAGGAAGAGATCTGCCCAGTTTTCCAATCAATAGCAGGGATATGAAGACATAGCCACAGTCTGTGTGAAGAGATCAACTCAAAGGTGTCTCATTCATGATGCAGGCCTCCATTAGTGGTTTGAAGGGAAACGGTTCATTGGGTAACTAAACCACTACCCACCGGAGTGCCATCAACAGTGGCTATTCTGATTGGAGTTTCCTTGGACACAGAAGAAATATTACGCAGCATGACAAAGTACTCATCAATAAACAGTCTAGCAGCTCTAGAGTCAAGGAACACCTGAGCAAAAATACATCCTTCTGACCAAGACAAGGTCAATAGTAATAGGTGATTTTTGGTGCTTGCAATGATTTAACATATGCTTGGAATTTTTGCAGGTTCTCTGGGTATAAGCAGGCTAAATGACCAAACAGAGCAGTATAAGCTTGGTATGGCTTGGTAGCTGGAAATGGAGTGTTAGCCAGGTGACAGAGCAAGGAGCGGGCTTGTGTGAACAATCTTTTGCTATATTTTGGTATCTCTCTATGATGGGATTATGTAGGCTTCCCTGCCTGGGATGTCAACTACAGATTGCAAGGCTATGAAGGTATCAAAGCAGTAGAGAGTGACAACAGTTCCTCACGACTTTCTGGAAGGCCACAAAGTATTAACTCATATTTAATTTCTTACACAGTCCCTTTCTAAAGGCTGCCTTCAGAGTGCTTTATCCCCAGTCTGTATAACAGACCAATGTGTAGAACTCAATAACATAGTGAGCCAATGGCTTGCTATATGTTCAGGATAACAGATTCTGCAGCAGCTTGCCTGCCTAGGGTGGCAAATACAGACTAGTACATGTACAGAGTGAGAACAGGTCTTTCAGAGTTTTTGGAAGGTCACAAACCTGTAGAATATGATCAGCATAGGTACCTATGGAGCATTCATGCTGAGCATATTCTACAGGTGGAGTGATTTACATCTACTTCATGAAAGATACGTGGGATTAGAGTATTGTGTATACCGTGAATTTGCGATCTGTGAGTGACATCTTGCAAAAGTGATTGGAGGCACAAGAAATTGGCCCATTGTAGGGTGAAGAGGGGGAGATATACTACCCTTATTTGATCAGTCTACATAGTAACATAGTAGATAAGGCCGAAAAAAGACATGCATCCATCAAGTCCAGCCCAAGCCAAAACCACCCCTGTTGATCCAGAGGAAGGCAAAAAAAGCCCTCTGGAGCCATTTCCAATCTAGTCTCAAGTGTGTGTGTGTGTGTGTGTGTGTGTGTGTGTGGGAGGGGGAATTATTCCTTCCTTACTCCAATTGGTAGTCAAATAGTTCCCCGGATCAATATCCTATTTGCTTTGAAGCCATCTGTCATAATTGTCAATATTGTTCTGTGCTAGATAGGCATTCATTGCTTTTTTGAATGCAGTTGTATTATCTGCAAGCACAACATCCCGAGGCAAAGAATTCCATAGCCTTACCTCCCTTACTGTAAAGAATCCCTGCCTTTGTTTTAGTCAAAAGCGTCTTTCCTCTAGTCTTAATGGATGACCACTTGTTCTTAGCGCAGCTCTTTGCATAAATAATTCATTGGATAGTTCTTTGTATTGACCTTGAATGTATTTGTAAATGGTAATCAAGATAGCATATGGCCAGACTCGATCACTGTATGTATTACGGACTAATTCCTCCATATCCATTACATCTCATCATTCCATGTGTCCTGTGTATATGAACTATACGTTTGATTGTTGATATTGGCCCTATAGTAGGGTGAAGACAGATGTAGTGATTATATCCTGAATGTGACAGAGAAGATTTGACTATATGTCATCATTTCATCTATTCATCTTATCAATTTTCATTTTCATTATCATAATGGATATATCCAATATATGATCAGCAGTCAAGTTATGGATGCTAGATAGCTTTTGTATGTCTGTTGCCAGACTTACCTCCTATAAACTATATTAGGTCCTTGTGATATATTTTTATATATATATACAGGGCTCAAAATTTCCACTCACCACTAGCCAATGGCGAGTGAAAATTTAGCCCTGGTGAGTAGAAATTCAGCCCTTGTGGGTATGTTATGGCTTGCAGTGGCGAGTAACTTTTCAGGTCTGGCTAGTAGCAAAGGACTTCAAATTTTAAGCCCTGTGTATATATATATATATATATATATATATATATATATATATATATATAACTTTTATATAGGTTATACTTTATCATCTGTGGGGTGGAGATTGGGTCTTCTGTGTAGGGATATTGTTCTGTTTACTATATAGAATACATTTCATATTTTTAAATTATCATTTTGTATGTTTAATGATTTACTGGTCAGTGCTCTATTTAGGTCCAGTCTTTTTTTTGTCTCACATATTGTTTTATATATTTTTCATGGATCATGAGCACCCCATCTTTATTTTTATGGGTGGACAGATTTTTTGGTATAAAGTAATGCTGTTATTCTCTCTTTTTCTTTGGTTAATTTGCAATATTGTTTGGTTAATCAGAATTTTTGTTGAAAATGTTAATTTAGGATGAAATTAGTTCAAAACTATTTTCAATGAGGAAGGCCCAACATTCAACCAAATAAATTACATATAACTTGGACATCCATTCCATTGGGGTTTTCATCAGGGTAAATTAACACATACTACAAATGAAAATAAATGATAAAGGCTTGCACTTTCATTTAATTTATTTTGTATTTGTTTATGTTCCCATTGAATGGTCCTAAGGAGCATGACCATGAGCAAAGCCCTCCCACTGATCTCTGAGAGTAAGAAAGCAGCAACATCTTTGAACAGCAAATAAAAGTAGACTTTTTGTTTAATTAAATGAACACAGCTAACAGTTTTTTGGCTGGATTCAGCAGTGGAAGCTGGATGGAACAATGCATGTATCCACTGAGTATATTGAGTGCGCAGTTGTGCACTGAAGTTTGAACAGCATCTATGATTAGACATTTTTTTACAAATTATATTAACACACCCATGGATAACAAGCCGTTTTACTTAGAAACAACAGTGGAGTCTGTAACACTGAAGTTTGAATAGTAAATATGATCACACTGAAGTTTGAATACTAAATATGATTAGACTTTTTTGAAATTTAAATAAACACAGCCAGAATACCAAGCTTTTTGTTTAGAGACAACAGTGAAATGTGGGTGGAACAATGAGCATACACACTGCCTATTTGTACGTGCAGTTGTGCACTGAAGATTGAACAGTAAATATGAATATACTTTTTAAATTAAATGAACACACCCAGGAATAACAAGCATATTTGCTAGAGACAGCAGTGGAGTCTGTAATGAACACTGCGTGCACAAACACAGTGCCTGCTACTTAAGTAACTATAACAGTACAGCTGCCTGGCCTGCATAGTTGTATGCATATTTACAGTGCACTTAAGTTTAAACAGTTACTTCTTCTGTTTTCTTTAAATTATCTTATGAAGAATAATAGGTATAGTTGTTGGAATAATATAACTACCTTACCTGCCGACTTATTATTTTACTAGCTAACCTAGCTATTAATTCAGTGATAACCTCTGTAATTGATTACCAGCTAATCTAGCTATTAATTGTGTTCTAATTTACCAACATAAGTAGGTAATATAAATCTAGTACTAAAGCCTCCCTCTAGCACTAAAATAATCAGAAGAAATAAACTGTGTTTTGTTTCTTCGAACAATTAACTGCACTGAAGACAGATGAAATGATGATCACAAGCCTCACTGCATCTCTTCTGATTGCTCAGGCAAGGGAAATGTGCTGTATCCAGATTATATTAGTTTGAGGGCCATCCCCTTGGAAACCAGGATTGGCCACAATATTAAACACATCAGATAATGTAGAGATTCACAGGAGGTTGCAACGATCAATCAAAGCCATAACCAAGGAGACTGTCCCTCCAAATCATGCCAGGATTGTATTGGCTATTCTGTGTATCAATCACGTCTTCTCTCTACCCTCCTACACAGTCCCTTCCCACTTTCCCCTTTGAAAAGGCACAAATGATATATCAATTTACACAAAAAATGACATGGCAGTTTGTTATTCTTATACTTTTATAACCACGGCTTAATATATCACGTTAATCCAAAACTCACTAAACTTGTGATTTTGGTAACATTTCAGTTTGTTTCTAAACCAGTGCACAAGTTCAGTGTATAACTAGTGAGCTGTGTCATCTGCAAGTGCAACCTTGCAGCGGCAAAAAGCTGTGGGAAATGCTGTCAGTCGCAAAGCCAAATAGTGAGGACCAGTTGAGACAGACCTATGCCACGGTGGTAGCATTTCCTTGTTTGGAAATCATCAACAGCAAGAGACTCACATAGGAGATAAACTGTACTAGAAGCTCACAAAAAAAAAAAACAAGGTTGCAGGATCAAAATTGGCATACAAAATTAGCTCTGGAATGAAGACGCAGAAGCATCTTTGACTTTAGGACTGGAAGTATGATATGGGAGTTAGGAGATGACAAAGGAGACAAGAATTGGTATTGCAGTACCACCACCACCAGCATTATTCTAATTTGGACACACACATACAGCAGCAGCATGGACTAGAAAAGTCTATAGAATGAGGTAGCACATGTGTCAATATCTAAATAACAAACACTGCACTGTGAGAAGTGAGGAATGAAGTAGCAGCATATTTGACTTTGTTAGAAGTATAATATGGGGATTATGAAGTGATAGAGGAGACAAGAGTTGTGATTCCAGTACCACCTCCACCAGCACCAACATCAGATCCATCTGAACAGACACATACAACAACATAATGGAATAGAAGAGTTTATAGAATGAGGAAGTACAGATGGCTGCGTCTAACAACCAAAAGAGCCTTCCCATCTTTGACTTTGGTAGAAGTTTGATAAGGGAGTTAGAAGGTTACAGAGGGGATGGGAGTTGGCATTGCAGTACCACCAACACCAGCATTAGACCAATTTGGACACACAAATACAGGATTATGCTGTATGGGATAGAAAAGTCTATAGAAAGAGGAAGTACAGGTGGTTGAGCTTAACAGAAAGCCCCCGCACCCCAAAAAATAACATACACTGTGATCTCTGAGAGGGAGGAAGGAAGCACTGAAGCAGCAGCATCTTTGATTTGTTAAAAGTATATTATAGGAGTTAGAAGTTGATGAGAGTTGCCATTGCATTACCACCACCACCAGCTTTAGACCAATTTGGATACCCAGCAGCAGCATGGGCTAGAAAATCTATAGAATCAGAAAGTACAGGAGGTTTTACCTAACAACAGTAAGCACCTCCCCCCCAAAAAAAATACACATGATCTCTGAGTGTAAGACAGGAAACAGTAGCATTTTGGACTTTGGTAGAAGTATGATATGGGAGTTAGAAGGTGATAAAGGAGAAAAAAGTTGGCATTACAGTACTACCACCAGTAGCAGCATTAGAATAATTTTTCTATTTGCGTGTGCAGTTGTGCGCTGAAGTTTGAACAGTAAATATGATTATACTTTATTTTAAATTCACCCAGCAAGGAATAACAAGCTTTTTTTTTTTTTACTGGAGACTGTAATGCAGTATGGAAGGAACAATAAGTGTACACACTGCCTGTTTGAGTATGAGGCTGTTCAGTGAAGTTTGAACAGATCTGATTAGACTATTCTAAATTAAGTTTAAACACCGAGGAATACCAGTCTTTTTTGCTGGAGACAGCAGTGGATTCTGGACCACTGAAGTTTGAGCATTATAAGAGTATGCATTATTTAGAAGGAAAGTAATACACCCACGAATAACATAATTTTTTGCTGGAAACAGCAGTGGAGTCTGAAACATTTAACAGAATTTGATTAGACTTTTTTAAATTAAATCAACACAGCAAGGAATAACAGTTTTTTTGGGGTCTGGAGACAACAGTGCAGTCTGGATGGAACAATGAGCACTCACAATGTCTATTGAAGTTCATGGTTGTGTACTGAAGTTTGAACAGTAAAAATGATTTAACTTTTTCTTTAATTAAATGAACACAACAAGGAATAACAAACTTTTTTGCTGGTGGCAGCAATGCAGTCTGGAACACGGAAGTTTAAATATACTAGGATTTGATTTTTTTAATGAAATTAATACAGCAAGGAATAACAGACTTTTTTCACTGGAGACAGCAGTGGAATCTGGATGGAACAATGCAGGTACACACTGCCTATTTTGAATGTGCTGTTATGCACTGAAATTTGAACAGTAAATATGATTACACTTTTTAAAAAGTTACATTAACACACCAAGGAATAACACGCTTTTTTCTGGAGACAAAAGTGGAGTCTGGATGGAACCATACACTTGCACTCTGCCTATTTATGTGCGCAGTAGTGCAGTTATGTTTGAATAGTAAATATGTTGACTTTTTTTTAGTAAATTAACACACCTGGGAATAGCAAGTATATTTGCTGTAGACAGCAGTGGAGTCTAGATGGCTCACTGCCTGCAGATGCACAGTGCTTGCCAATTTGTGTACAGGTGTGCACTTACGTTTGTACAACAATATTGCTCCCTGGCCTGTCTACTTGTATGCAGGTGTGCAGTACTCTGAAGTCTGAACAGTTAATTTTCCTGTTTTTTAAATTATTTTAACACACAGTCAGGAATAACAGTTGTAGTTACTAGAAAATATAACTACCTACCTATTATTTTACTAGCTAACATAACTATTAATTATATGCTATCATACCTAATTAATTACTACCTACCATAACTATTAATTCAGTGCTAACCTAACTATTAATTGGATAAGCTAATCTAGTACTACATTCTCCCTCCAGCACTAAAGGAATCAGAAAGGAATTATGTTTTATTTCTTACAACAATGCATGGCACTGCAGATAATATGCTGATTATAAGTCATATGGCTTCTCTTCCAGGTGCTACTGTAGGTAAAGAACATGTGCTGCATCCAGATTATATAGGTTTGAGAGGCCATCCCCTTAGAAATCAGGATTGGCTCAAGCATTAACACATGATAGATGAAGTAGAGATTCACAGACTTTTCAACGATCAGTCAAAGCCATAACCAATCAAATCCATCCCTCCACATTCTGCCAGGATTGTATTAACTAATATGTACATCAGTCACTTCTTTTTCCCTAGCCTCCTCCACAGCCCCTTCCCACTTTCCCTGTGGAAAGGGTGCTAATGAATATATAAATCAATTTCATCAAAAATTATGATGTTGCCATCTGTTATTCTGACACTTTGACCAACTACCACTTAGTAGGTAACTTTAATCCAAAATTCACAAAGCACATGATTTTTGCAAAATTTCAATTTGTTCGGAAGTGAATAAACAAGTCTAGTGCATAGCTAGTGTGCTGTGTTGACTGCAAGTGCAACCTTGCTGTTGTTACAAGCCATGGGAAAATTCAACAGCCCAGGGCCAACTATCAGGGACCAGTTAAACCAGACTTGTATCAGGCTGGTTATACTTGCTTGTTGGTGGAAATCATAAGGAGCAAGAGGCTTGCATAGGAGATAAACTGTACTACAAACCAAGGTTGCAGGATCCAAATTGGAATATAAAATTAGGTCTTGAATGAAGCTGTGATCAGAACAGGCTGCAAACAATCGTTGTTAGAATTCAAAAACCAAAGTAATACACTGAATACAGGAATCAAAGCCCTGGGACATTAGTCAGTAGGACACTATATACGTGCAATGAAATGCCTGTAAGGCTGCTTGATATAGGCCTCAGTGGGTGTGCCATGGAAAACAGATTGGAAGACAGGCAATAGCAGAGCTTGGGTATGTGTAGTGGATGTGCCCAGAAAAACAGGAAGCACATAATAGCAGAACAGAAATTTCTGGAGGGGGTTCTTGTGTTTTGTCCAAGCTTTTGCTTTTCATCTTTGTGCCTTGCCTGTTCTCAACAATGCTCTTCTAGGTTACTCTACTTTTTTAGGCGTTCCTACTGCAGGATTCCTGGCCAATGCTACCAAGGAATCTGTGTATTCATCAGCCAAACTCTGGAAGGGCAATACTACTCAGCTTCCCAGGCTAGAGTTCCAGAAGGGCAATACTCCACAGCATCCCCATCCATTTTTCAGAATGGTGATAGTCCTCACTCTATCCAGCCAGGACCCAGAAAGGTAATACTAATTAGCCAGGATACACAGAGCAGTATTTCACAGCAACCTCACCATTCTACCAGTGGGCTCTCTCCTGTTCTTCATTGGTACTATCCTGAAAGATCCTGTCATTCCTCTCTGCTGCATCTACTGAGCTCTATGTGATCAATACTTAGTGCTCTACTAATTCCAATACTTAGCTTTCTTCTCAATCATAGCTGTAGTTATCCAGACCAGACATAATTTCAGCTGGTTTCTAAAAGAAAAAAGCGCAAAACCAATCTAAAGGTAGGGTCTGCACACACTATATGGACAGCCCCAAATATAGGTACTCACAGAATAAACGAAAACATATAGTCTTCAGACAATCAATCACTCTTGGAGACAATCAATAAAAAGTGTTCCGAATCAGCGGAGGCCATGTTCCCGATGGACTGTATGGAGAAGTTTCTCGTCAGTGTATCACAATCTCCTTCATCTTATAAGAACCTATAAAGGGAACATATGGTATAAGTGAGCCCCTTTTAGATAACAATAAAGAGACTCACCAAATGAAACCGATATATATGGCCTTAAAACAGTCACTCCACAGCGGGCATTGAAAAATGTAGCCTTTATTATAGAGTAAAATAAAAGTGCTTTTCCTTACGCGTTTCATAAGACCAGCTCACTTTTTTTTTTTTCTTTTAGAAACTTGTTGTTGGATTGATTCCGCTGAATGTGTACTGGACACTATAAAAAGCTGCACGACTAGAGAAAGCTATATTGAAGAGACTGAATTTAAGTCATCTTTATGACTATTATATTGTGATGGTTGCTATCTAGCGCATTGTTGTTTTTTCTTTTGTTTGTATCATTTCAGCTAGTGCTTGGGATCCGACCTTTCGGTTGGCATCTTTACCCTGGTGGAGGTCACAACAAAAGTAGTACTCTACTTTCTAGAGGTAAAGTACCTGGTGTTGACTTTATTGTTCTCTTTCTTCCCAGTTCAAGTTTTATCCAGTGAAGCTACTTTTCCCCCCTCTGGGGTTCAGCATCCACCAGTCTCATGACACTTTCTACAGCAGAACAATATTGAGAATCATGAAAGTTGGTTTCAATGCAGATTACATATTGATCCTGGGAGATATTGGACAGCCTCTTGTAGTCCGGGAGGAACTTTGTACACCAATAGTTTAAAAGGGCGCTCTAATGGCTACTGCTAAAATATTAAGATGGCATTTAGAGTGAGCTGGCTACTATCCTCTAATAATACATAAATAATAATATTTTAAAGAGGTGGTATAAAAATGTATTAAGATAATTTCTAAATAAGAGATCATAGTATAATAAAATACAAGTCTATAACAGGTATACCTGCTAAACATTTATAAACGTAGATATAAAATAAAACTCAAATATGAGAAAAAGGCTTATATAATAACACTCAGAAAGTAATCAATGTGCCTCCAATATGTAATCACTCCTATCCAGTATAACTGTTGCTCGTCCTTTGTCTGCTTGTGTTATAAATATAACTTTATTTCTCTGCAAACGTGTTTAACCTTCTTTCTCTGATTTATTTAAGTATATATATATATATGGGCAGTCTCACTTCAAATTCCCTCACAGCCATTGGCTGGGATGTTCTTATGCACATCCCAGCCAATCAGATTTGAGCGGCTGTTCTTTAAACTGATTGGCTGGGATGTACGTAAGAACATCCCAGCCAATGGCTGTGAGGGAACTGGAAATGAGACTGCCCATATATAAAGGCAGTCTCAGTACCAATTCCCTCAGTGTGCGACGGCCATCGGCCTGTGCAGAATGGGAAGGGGAAGAATGAGGCTCATCAGTGTCTCCGCTGCGACTACCTCCGTGGCCACACACAGCGGCGCAGACACAAATTAAAAAGCTATATATTTATTTATGGACTTTTATATGACATTAATTCATGGCATTTCTAACTATTTGGGCAAATTCATGGCGGCATATTCATGGGGCATATGAGGCATATTCATAGGGGCATATTCATGGGGGATATTCGCGGCACATTAATATATGTTTTAACCCTTTTCAGTTTCAGAGAGTTACGCAACGCATTGCTTTGCAATGCGTTGCGTACCTCTCTGTCATTCAAAGGGTTAAACGATGGCATAGTTACTGCATTTCTTTTTTACTTACAGCAAGAAGAAAGAAGAAAAGACTGAAGGAAAGGCAGTGGATGACAGATAAGTGTAAGACATATGAGTTAATGATCGGGCTTGGCAGTATGTTAGGCACTGATCATTAGCTATTTTACTTTTACATTCCAAATACTACCGTTATTTAGTGGTGTTTTGGGAACATAACGCACAAGACGAACATTTGACCACAAGCCCAATTTTGTGGCCTAACGCCCATTGTGCTTTAAGCTGGTAGGACATTTGGACCAAGACATTTTCTTTTATCGGTCGGTATCCAT
This sequence comes from Rhinophrynus dorsalis, assembly GCA_037306005.1. NCBI lineage: Eukaryota > Metazoa > Chordata > Amphibia > Anura > Rhinophrynidae > Rhinophrynus > Rhinophrynus dorsalis. The sequence continues at coordinate 115,211,109 of CM074727.1, read as the reverse complement.
TTTGCCCTACCGGCTTTTTTATCTCCAACATTTGGATTGAGCCCTATACCTCTAGTTTTGGTGGAGTTTTCACCTGCAGATTTCTGTAGCAGAGAAAGTAACACAGCTGAGACACAGGGAGAGATATATTTAAAGGGATAGTAATACTTAAAATGTAAAAAAAAATATGTTGTAGGGTTTATCCCCCTGAGTAAAACAAGAGTACTCCCACTGCTGAAAGGTGTTTCATTCAAAAGTTAATTTTCAAAGTTGAATTTTTCAGGTGCAATATAACAGTGGCCTGAAATTGTACAGTGGCGCTGTTGCTACACCATCTTATGGAGGTTTATGGTCCCGGGACCAGAGCTGTCCATAGGATCGTGTAGCAACAGCATCACTGTACAATTTCAGGCCACTGTGATATTGCACCTAAAAAATTCAACTATGAAAATTAATAACTTTTGAATAAAACACCTTTCAGTAGTGGGAGTACTCTTGTTTTACTCAGGGGGATAAACCCTACAACATATTTTTTTTTACACTTTAAGTATTACTATCCCTTTAAGTGTTTAAGCCTAAAACTATGTGTATGTGGTGTGAGTGTGAGGAGGGTTAGGATGATAAGTTAGAATTACTTATAGATTTAATGGAAGAGGAGAATTCCTCCCCTTGTCATACTGAGTTCCCTCTATTTAAAAATTATGTGAAAATTTGTTCATTCTCCTTTTGTATCAATATCTATATTTTATCCGTACCAGGTCGGTATATGGAATCATTTTATAATTTTGTGCTGGCAGATATTCAATATTTTACTAGAAAAAAATTTTAAGATAAAAAAATCAATATCACAATAACATAAATAAATCAGAGAAATAAGCTTTAACAAATTTGCAGAGAAAGAAAGATATACTTATAACACAAGCAGACAAAGGAGGAGAAACAATTATACTGGATAGGAGTGATTACATAGTGGAGGCACAAAGATTACTTTCTGGATTACTTTCTGAATATTATTATATGAGCCTTTTTCTCATATTTGAATTTTATTTCATATCTATGTTTATATATGTGTATATGTAGACCCTTGATGTGCACTCTCCTTTTAAAATTGTATTGCCTGGGTGCCAATTATTGTAAACCAATTGTATCCAAATAAGAAAAGATAAAAACAGCACTCACAGGACTTTTTAGTGAAGATCAATAATTCTGAAGTTTATTCCATCAACGTTTCGGCCCTACTGCATCTTGAAAAAGGCCCGCAGTAGGGCCGAAACGTCGATGGAATAAACTTCAGAATTGTTGATCGTCACTAAAAAGTCCTGTAAGTGCTGTTTTTATCTTTTCTTATGTTTAGCAGGTATACCTGTTATAGACGTGTTGTCATGTTCTGTCCCATTTTCTTTGTCTTTTGTGAATCCTTGTCTGGTTTTCTGTTTGTTTTCCCTTGCTATCTGGATCCTGGTTCCCCGCCTTGTCTTGTTGTTCTGAGCATTTATAGAGCCTCTGTGCTTTTGGACGGGGTATTATTATTATTATTATTTATTTATATAGCGCACACAGATTACGCAGCGCTTTACACTCATATTGGTCACTGTCCCCATTGGGGCTCACAATCTAAATTCACCTATCAGTATGTTTTTTTGGAGTGTGGGAGGAAACCGGAGTACCCGGAGGAAACCCACGCAAACACGGTGAGAACATACAAACTCATTACAGATGTTGTCCTTGGTGGGATGTGAACCCAGGACCCCAGCACTGCAAGGCAACAGTGCTAACCACTGAGCCACCGTGCTGCCCATGATCAAAGCTTTCCAGGTCGTGACCCTGAGTTTCATGTCCTGTTCCTGAGTGTTATCGTGTGTATTGACCTGGCTTCTCCTGTGACTTTGCTCCTGTTATTCGGTACCGTGCTCATCTGATATCCTGTTACCGACCTTATTTCAGTTGATTCGACCATTCGTCCATCTGCAGCTTTGTACTATATTGCCCACCTGTTCCTGACCTGGCTTGTCTGACTTCCCATTTGCCTTGAGCCTGGAGGGCTTCTTCCTCCTCGACCATCCTGTCGGACTTCGACTATCCTGTTCTCTGTCTTCTCAGTCAAGTTCCAGGCCTCTGTGTTCCCGTACAACAACTACAACTGTACTGCAGATGGGTTATTTTTCAGTATCCTCTTTGATCTCAGTGGATAGCTGCTGTTATCTGGGTTGTCATCTAAGGTGTGGGCTGGCTACTCCGGTCGGCACTAATCAGGCCTTGTGGCCAGCATCTCTAAATCAGCCTAGGCCGCAGCAAGGCAACCCAGAGAGCAGCCACTGCCAGCCAGCTTTGTACTCTTGTCTTCGCTCCCAAACATCTGGCCCACTGGGGCCTGCCTTGCATTATACCTGTATTGTCTGTTGTGTTTTTATCATAGCATTTACATCAAATAGCAGTCTGTCACATCGTTGCGACAAGCAGCTTACGTTGGAAGCTTAGTCTGTCAGATCATTACACTTATATTTTGTTATACTATGGTCTCATATTTAGATATTATTATCTTAAAGGGATTGTAATGTCCTGAAAAAAATATGAGCAAATAGTAGGTACAATAAAAAAATACTTAATGCCCTTATTCCTATCTCTCAAACCTTTATGGTTTGAGAGATATAAGAAAATAAAGGTCTCCACCCCCTCCCCCTTCTCATACGTCAGCTGTATAGCTGACGGCATGAGATCCTGGTTCCGGGATCAGACGGCGGCTCTTCAGGAGCGCTCACATAGAGATATCTAAAAATAAATACTTCATTGGAATGGTCTACAACGTGTGCCTGGTTTGCAAGCACACATTGTAGACCATTCCGATGAAGTATTTATTTTTAGATATCTCGATGTCAGTGCTCCTGAAGAGCCACGTCTGGTCGCGTGACCAGATTCTGCTTCTGACAGCTTTACAGCTCGTCAAGCAGAAAGGGGAGGGAACGGAGGACTTTATTTTATTATATCTCTCAAACCATAAAGGTTTGAGAGATAGGAATAAGGGCTTTAAGTATTTTTTATTGTATCTACCATTTCGTTTATACTTTTTTTGGGACATTACTATCCCATTAATACATTTTCACATTTTACTACCTCTTTAATGTATTTATTATTTATGAATTATTAGAGCGCTCTCCTTTCAATATATATTTTTCTTTTAGGATTTTTTTTTACCCACTTGATTATTAATTGGGATGTTGTTCTCTGAATCAACAAGGGTGATATGGAAAAGGCTGAACATACTTGATGCACACATTTTTTTTAGCCTTATTAATTATGTATTTTTATAACTATATAGCTCAATGGGTATCACACCAGATGAGAAAGCAACAAGTGGTTAATTTGGCCATTCTGTCTCTGCACAGAGGGTCCCACTGCCTGTCTAGCAGGATTTATGACAATTGCACAGTTGGTCTCTTGTGTGGCCCACACTCATATTGATTTCTGACAATGTAGCACACTACTAAAAATTGATGGACCCCCCCATATGCCAAAATGCCAAAAAATATATTACCACACACTCATATACTATGGGCTATATGTTAAAAGGGATAATGACAAAAAATTGTCGCATGAATGACAAAAATAAGTAACTGAATGCATGAACGACATATTTTCTATACACGACAAAAAACTAGTAATGTCCGTTGTGTACGACACAACAACAGAATTGATGGGCAAAGAGGCGTGACAAGGGCGTGGCTAAACTATTCTCCAGTGTCGTACAGAGGAAAAGAAAATTTGTCGTAACTAACAACAAAAAATGTCTTCCAAAAGACAAAATTTGTACGTTAAGAAAAAAGTGGAGGGAGTATGTTCTGAATGTGAGAATTTTTGTCTTTAGTTAAGACATTTTTGTGATTAGTTAAGACATTTTTTAAGACATTTTTGCTGTTAAGACATTTTTTTGTCGTTACATATGACAGTTTCAGTCAGGACAAACGACATATTTCCAATCATAACTGACATTCTCTGAAAATATTAATGAGCCCAACGACACTGTACTTTGAAAAGTCGTTGCCATCAACAAAAGCTATTTCGCTACTTCTATGGGCCCTATGTTCAAAGGGATAACAACAAAAAATAGATGTATGAAAGACAAAAATAAGTAACTGAATGCATGAACAACATATTTTCTATACAGTATACAACATAAAACTACGACAACTGTATATTTCCAGAGTTATTACAGTTTAAACCCATGTTTTTTACATTAGCAGTGCTCTCTTGTGGTCAAATTCTAATTAGATTTCCTGTTAGATTCTAATGAAGAGGAAAGTCCGAAAAGTCAGAGACATACAGTTCTCCTTAGAATGTGATGGAAACTTCCTGTCACTTCCTGTCAGTTAGAACTATCAGGAAGTAAACACAGTAAATTCACTTCATGATTATTTAAACTGCTATAAATTTGGAATAAAACATTTGACAGCGATGGGAGTGACCTTGTTTTATTCAGCAGCAAATGCTCTGTAAAATATGTGTTTTCATAAAAAAAGTTTACTGCTCCTTTAATTTCTCATAGCATTTTCATCATCGCAACTGTTCCTTTTGATGTTTGGGTTGGTTTTTCTTGTTTCACAGTAGGTGCAAGGGCATGGGTGGTGTCTACAATAGTCTCAATAAATGTTTCATTGTGGGTTGAAATGTTTGCGTCTGGGAGTTCTTGCAGCACAATAAAGCAATTAGACAGTGTTATCGAAAAAATTCTTATTGGCTGTCAATCCTCACTTTGTTGACTTTCTTTCCTTCTTGCAGTCAAATAATATTTTTTCTCTCATTAGACAATGGTCACTTCCAACATTAAACAATTTAAGATTGAGTAGTCTGTGAAGATTAATTTATTATTTGCAAGTATGAAATCAATTTCACTTGTATTATCACTTGGGCTTTTCCATGTCAATTTTCTCTGGGCTGTTTTCCTGTAGAATGAATTCATGATGTACAAATGTTGTCCTTCTGCAAATTTGATCAGTTGGTTGCCTCTATCATCCCTTTTTCCAGTTCCACATGGTCTGATCATTTTTTTTTTACCATTTTGGATCGTAACAATTCTCGTATTGAAATCTCCCATTGTGAATTTGTAGTGGTAATTGCCCTGTTTGTAGAGGAGTACTAAACCATTAAAACATTCTTCAACTTCATCATTGTGGTTACCTGTAAGGACATAAACTTGAATGATTTGAGGAACATAGCGACTGTTTAGTGCAATAGCAAATGAAGCAATTCTTTGACATACACTTTCTACTTTTATGATTGAGTCTGTCAGTCTTTTGTTAACCAAGTATTTGATTCTTCCACATCGTCCATCATTGGTTCCTTTATAGTATAGCCAGTGTACCTCTTTCAATTTGACTAAATCTTCATATTTTTTACGAGTTTCACATAGGCTGTTAATGTCACAGTTGATAATATTCAGTTCTTTTACTTTTCCTCTAAGAGTGAACCAAGCTCATAGATTGAATGTTAAGCATTTCAGTGTCTAAAGGCCAAAGGAAACCTGAAAGAATCCAGTAATTATTAGCACCCTCTTCCATTGAGCTGATTTTTCCGGTGCCATAAGAAGTAACTCACCAGCCTCCAGGGAAAGAGGACCATTGTTTTTGTTGTCAAGCCATGATGAGGGAATGGACCGTAATCTGCCTTGCTGGTCTAGTGTGGATAGATTTAGTCTGGTGTCTTAGCTTTGATCTGTCCACCTTTGGAGACCCTACCAAGAGTATATGCTTCACTGACACCTGCAAAGGCTCCCACAATGATAATGTTACTATTGAAATATTGAAAGCCAATGATAATGTTACTATTGAAATGTTGAAAGCTGGAGGTCAACCCTTATTCAAAGCCCTAGCTAAACTGTTTTCAAAATACTTACTACTCTGCAAGTCCCTGAAACATGGAAACATGCAGAAGTCATCCTACTGCACAAAAAACGTGATAAGGCGGATCTAAAAAAACACCGACCAATAAGACTATTTCCAGTCATCTGCAAGGTTTTCACAAAGATACTATCAAAAAGAATGGACAGAATACATAAAGCTGCACAACCTAAAGAACAAGCAGGTTTCAGGTTCGATTTCAGTGCAATGGACCATATCCAGACAGTACTATACATTATAGAGTGGCATAATGAATACCTTCCATTTTGCATAGCCTTCACTTGCTATGAAAAAGCCTTTGACTCAGTGAAAACGCAAGCAATAATCAATGCCCTCATCAATCATGGAATAGATAGAGCTTACATCAATATCCTCCAATCAATATATGAAAATACAACTGTATTAATACATGTCAACAATGACAAAGTCCAGATCAACATAGAAAAAGACATCATGTAAGGAGACTCACTCAACCCAAAACTATTTTCTAATTGTTTAGAAGACATTTTCCACAAACTATATTGGGAAAAAAGGACTTATGATCAATGGAGACTACCTACATCACTTGCATTTTGCAGACAAAATTATACTCTTCACCGGTAGCCTTGAAAAACTGCAAGAAAGTCTACAACAGGAAAGCAAAGGTTTTGGTATGAAGATGAATATCAACAAAACACAAGTCATATTTAACAAATATACCATACCAAGGAAAATCACGGTAGAATGACAAGAGCTAAAAGAAGTTGACAACTATATTTACAGGAAATGTCAACAGATGGAAAATAGTAACATAGTAAATTAGGTTGAATAAAGACACAAGTCCATCAAGTTCAACCTTGCCCTCATACCCCAGTAATTTCATAGCTTTCCTGCTACCAAATAAGTTAGTCTTTATCAGACCTTCCTGATCTGCCTACAAATAAACAGTATAACTCTGTATGTTCCCTTTGGAAATAAATGTATCTAATCTTCTCTAATCCATTGTATCTGCCACAACCACCTCCTTGGGCAAAGAATTCCACAATTTAACAGACCTCACTGTAAAAAAAAACCTTCCTTTGCTGAAGTCTAAACCTACAAGATGGAAATTGAGCGATTAATAAAATTAGGATGGCAAGCATTTGGAAAACTTAGTACTGTCTTTAAGACAAATTTACCATTCTACCTCAAGCAAAAGGTTTTTGACCAATGTGTCCTCCCAGTACTTTCCTATGGCTGTGAAACATGGACACTGAAGCCAAAGCCATACAAATGCTTAAGGTTATGTAGAGAAGTATGGAGTGGCAAATTCTACAAGTAACAAAAAGAGACAGAAAAACGTGTGTATGGATTCACCAGAAAACAACGGTCAATGACATCATTGAAGGAGTAAATATTCTGAAATGGAAATGGGCAGGCCACATAGCACAAAGACTTGCTGGTAGATAGACCAAACAAATTTTGTAATGGATTCCACTCAATACTAAACTCCCAAGAAGACCAAAGGCAAGATGGATTGATGAAATTACCAAATTTGTTAGTAGACAGTAGCAATAAAAAGCACAGGACAGAAGTTGTTAGAGGCTTGCTGAGCAGACCTTCATCCTGCAGAGAATAGACAATCGCTGCTGATTATATATATATATATATATATATATATATATATATATATATATATATAAATAGAAAGAATTGGGCAGCACCCCTGGGTCTTCTTCAAGATTATTTATTCCAAACTCAAATATTGCAACATTGATGGTCAACGTTTCGGTCCACAACGGACCTTTCAAAGACTAAAAATGCTGAAGGTGCTAATGTGGGATAAACAGCCAGGTACACTAATAACCAAGAAAAAACTTATATATAAGATAGTATCAGGACGCTATATTTTAAATGGTCTGGAGGTGGACAGACCATAAGAGTACAAAAGAGAAACAAACCAGGAAAAAGCTCTCTGTATAACTATTAATTTATTCCAACAATAAATATGTACCAATATATCACTAAACAATGTGATCGCCCCTCATTAATCCAGAACCAATAATATATATTAGGCTGGACCAGAAAGGCGATAAACAAATACTGATATAACACCTTCTGTCTAACTGGACCGCACAGTACGAAAACACCATGTATCCAGTAGATACAATGTATAAAAATATAACATGTACAGAATACCAATACACCTTAACAATCTAAACTGCTATACAAACAGATAAAAAACTATTATACTAATGCTGGCCAGCACTATAAAAATAATAATAAAATAAAATAATAATAATGTGTCCAGATTGAATATAATATCTTTTCACGTATCCACATGCAAAATATTGAATAGAAGATCTTCTTGCAGGAAACAGCCTATATGATAATATAGGTACAAATCCGTACTATCACCCCAACTTCATATGGTAGCAATAATTCTCAGGATCGATAGTACACAAGATTCTCAGGATCAATAATACACAGGATTAGGATCTCCGCTGTTTATTGCAGATCAGAAGACACACATACACGATTCACTCAGTTAAATCTGGCGGTTAGGGATTTAATCCGCTCTAACTAGCGGTTGGGGGTTCACTCCGCTCTATCTAGCGGTAACCGTAAGCCAGCGTTCCAATACTAAACAAAAAGTTTATCTAACCTTACTCCCGTTCTGATGTGTTCAGTTCTCTTGTGTCCCTTCACAGGCCCACATTCAGCGTCTTAACACACTTTCTCCGCTCGTGTTCAGGTCTGTGTGTTTCGATGGATAGATCGTCACGTGGAGTAGGTATAGCTTTGCTCAGGTTCAATAATAATGATCCCCGCTGTATCCCTACATGGACACCTGCGCTCTTACTCGGCGTCCGTATACGCCTGTATGTGGAATCCCAAAGCTACTTCTATTCAGCTATCTTGAACGGACTAGCTGCAATTCCAATCTGTAAAACAATATATTCTGCGAGCAATAAAAACAAATAACAATGCCCACTATGGGTATATGCCAACGCGTTTCATATCACAGATACTTCATCAGGCCTAATCTATATACAGACGCCGAGTAAGAGCGCAGGTGTCCATGTAGGGATAAAGCGGGGATACAGCCTAATATATATTATTGGTTCTGGATCAATGAGGGGCGATCACGTTTTTTAGTGATATATTGGTACATATTTATTGTTGGAATAAATTAATAGTTATACAGAGAGCTTTTTATATATATATATATATATATATATATATATATATATATATATAGTTAGTACTAGCCAATTTTCTGTAAATATAAGGTTTTTAATAAATTACCACTTTATTGTAATTCCTTGCACAGCATGTTAATTAGTTCTGAAGCCAAACTTATATCTCACTGTGCTATCAGCACTGCCCCCAGTGTGTAGGTTCTGCCTAGATTAATTCATAGCACAGTATGAGACATTATTGACTCAGCACAGATACCAATTAGCATGAAATACCACACTCTACCTCCAACAAATAAAACTCAAATTTTCAAGAACTATTTATATTATAAAAAAATGGCAAGTGCAACACGTGGCTAATTTTTAATTTCATTTACAATTAAATACATTTATCTTAAGACCAGTTCACTTGGCTGGCAAGGGATGATGGGATTTGTAGGCAACAACAGCTGAAGACTCATGTTACCCACCCCTGATTTAAAGAGTGAAGTTAACGTGTAATAGGGATGAGTTATACTAATAGAAAGATTGCTTAATCCTTTGAGTGCCCGAGTGGTATGGAATGCATTGCTTTGCAATGCATTCCGTACCACTATGGCACTAAAAGGGTTAAATGTACTGTTCATATGGGAAGAAAATATGTTCACCAAGGAAGGGGTTAAGATAAATGTTGCCACCTATATGGGTGTGTTTCATGCAATGCTCAAAAAGCCTTTTATAACATGTGTAATCTGATGGAAAAGAATATGTGAGGGGAGGGAGGAGAGGGGGAGAAGAGGAGAGGGGGAGAGGGTAAGATAGGAGGGAAGAGAAGGAAACACAGAGAGACTTACTTTTTTTCAAGTCTCTCTCTTTCCTATTGCTCCCACTTTTACCACTTTCTGACTTGTGCCTTTTAACTCTCTCATTAACATTTCCTGCTCTCCCCATTCTACCCACTTCAAGCCTCTTTCTATTCTCTTTTTTTTATCTTATTTTTTTATTTTTGCTTTCAGGCAGCGTGCCTGATGTACTAAGAAAAGACAAGAGATTCTGGAGCAGCCCAATTGCACCGTACGGGGGTGTGGGAATGGATGAGAATTTAAAATGTTTTTTTAAAAGGGAACTATCAACCCAAATAAAGTCCCCCCACAATGATTAGCCATATAGCGATAAGCTTAACAATAGTCATATTATACAGCGTAATTAACGCTAATTAACGTTAGTCCAAAATCCTACTGCTGCCAAGACTGACGGCCAGGCTTCTTCCTTTAGAGGCATCTGCGCGCCAGTCCATTCTATTACCTGAAGGTACAATGCAACGCCCCCTAGAGGAGACCGGGACTGACAGTGCAGGCGTGCAGATATCTGAAAGCAAAGATGTCTGCGCTGTTGCCTGGCCGTCAGTCTCGGCAGAAGTAGGATTTCTGACTAACGCGTCAATTATGCTGGATAATTGACTATTGGTAAGCTTATCGCTATATGGATAATCATTGTGGGGGGGACTTTATTTGGGCTGATAGTTCCCCTTTAACCCTTTCAGTGCCAGAGGGGTATGCAACTCATTGCTTTACCCTGCTTGCACTGAAAGGGTTAACTCCTTGAATGCTAGAGAGGTCTCCTATACATTTATTCATAATGCACTAATGACCTCTCTAATATTTAATAACCCTTTGAATGCCAGAGAGGTGGACACATCTTTGGCACTCACAGGGTTAATAGTTAACCCTTTGAGTGCTTTTCAATGCATTCTGTACCCCTCTGGCTCTCAAAGGGTTAAAAACCCTTATTTCAAGCGGAACTACCATGTCACAAAATGTTTAGCTTAACTAAGTCCCCTTCTGGCGACTAGCTGCTTAGTAGCGCTAGTCGCCAGAATTATTACCTGATTTAATAGATATATGCTTTATTCCCCAGCTGTCAGTAGCACAGAGCGCGTACATCTCGCCAGTATGACGTCTGCGTGCCTGCACTGTCAGTCACAGCCAGGTCTAGGAGGCGTTGTGAGGAGCTGGCCGGCTCCGGCTGTGGCTGACAGTGCAAGCGCGTAGACGTCATTCTGGCAAGATGTCCGCGCTCTGTGCTACTGACAGCTGGGGAATAAAGCATATATCTATTAGATCAGGTAATAATTCTGGCGACTAAAGCTACTAAGTAGCTAGTTGCCAGAAGGGGACTTAGGTAAGCTAAACATTTTGTGACATGGTAGTTCCGCTTTTTATCAATGAGAATTTTGATTTGTCTTCTATGGTGCAACATCAGCCTCACTTGGGCTGATACGTTAATTAAAAACGGAGCAACCCAACTGTGCCATAGGGGACAAATACAAATGCCCCGCATTTAACCCTTTGTGTGCCAGAGGGGTATTCAATGCATTGCATCCGCCTCTGGCACCCAAAGGGTTGGACGGGACTTTAGCTCAGTGAGTGCTACCGGGAGCTCTAACATATTGCTTTGTTATATTTTTTACACCTTCTGAGCATTCAAGGGGTTAAATGCCCATAGCTGGGAACTGGGATTTGCCCCGGCGACTCTGGTTTTAGCTTCTAATTACCAGGTCTACTGGGCAGAGGCTGATTCTGCGGATGTGGGGAGATTCTAATGAAACTCTACCCACATCCGCTCCTCCCACTGTGTCCCTCCCACTCCCCGCCCACTTCTCCTCCTTCCCCAGCTTAATTTGTGCACTTTTTTTGTCATTTTCAAGCTCTACCCCCATCTTGTAATTAAACCCCACCCCTTTTTTTGCTGCAAATCACATAATTTTTCTCCCCCAGCAGCACCACAGGATTCCCCTCTCCCGGGAGTCCTCAACAAAATGTTTCCAGGTATGTAAATGCCCCTTTTGTATAAATGTATATTTCTATGGTGCAGCTGCTTTGCTCTAGGATTGCTACAGTTCGTAGTACATTAGCCCCAGAGGCTGATTTTTATATGCACACCAAGGCTCATGTACTAAGAAAGTGGAACAATTCTGGAACAAAGCAATTACACTGTAAGAAACAAATTGAAAAATCCCAAATTCCCGGCTCTGTTCCTCAGGGTCTTTGCCTTTCCCTTCCCACCTTCTACTTTTCACTGGTCACTTTTTGCTCATCACTTAATATTTAGTCTTTCCCCTTCACCTTTTCCTTATTCTTCTTCTTTGCCCCCTTTTCACCTCTTGGCTCTCTCTCTCTCCCTTTCTGCCCCTCCCCTCCCTTGGCTCTCTTCCTTCCCAACCCCCAATTGCAGCTCCTTCTGAGTCTCCTCACTTTCCATATCCCACCATGACCCGAGGGAAACACCTGTTCCTCCACCCACATTAGTCCTGTGTTTAACGGCTGGGATCTCTGTCTTATGTGTGCTGAGAGGCTATCCACCCCTACTACCTTCTCTTCCCACATTGCCATAGCCCTCAGCTCCCATGTCCTATCCTCTTCCACCTTTACACCTGCCTCCTCCCCTCCCTTCCCGTTCTATACTGCAAGATTTAGCCCAAAAATTGCTCAATTCTGCTTACATATTTCCATTTGCTTACCTGTTTGGCCCAAGGTCATCTCTGACCTCTTCCTCCTAGGGTGACCACATGTCCTGGATTGCCCAGGACAGTACCGGATTTTAAATGTTTGTCCCTTGTCCCGGGGAGCCCCCTTCTGGGGCAATACAATGTCCCGGAATGAAGGTTCCTGAACTCAGAGGTCTAATCATTAGAAGAAGAACGACTCATGGACTATTGTCACAAAGTGAAATATCTTCTGGTTTACAGAAAAATGGCTTCCGGACAGAACTGTAAACACTAAAGCGAGAACTGAGTCTTGATACTGACATCAATCAGGACCTGCAGTGCAATTTTTTGGTAGAGTAATACTAATCTAAGGCTTTGGACTTGATGTACATTTTCTTGTAGCCTACCATAGGCACAATTTTTTGTCACACCAGTCAATGGGAAGTTCTCTCCAGTGTTTAGGACCCTGAGTGGTCTCTTCTCTCTGCATTGTCCATGAATGGCAGAACTGATATGTGGTCACCCTACTCCCTCCCTTCATATCCCTTTGTTCCTTTTAATAAATTCCTCATCACTGGAATAATTGGACTCCTGTGTCTGCTTTCTATGATAACTTGTATGTGACGCTATGCTTATTGCCTCCTATCACCTTCTATTTTTCTGTACCTCTGAAAAAACCTAATGAAATCTTCAAGTTCAGAAAAAAAAATCCCAAATTCTCATGGTTTAAATGAACATTTTTAACCCCTTGAATGCTTTTTTAACCCTTTGAATGCTACAGAGATCTCCAATGCATTGGACATTAATCTGACATTCAGTAGGGTTCAAGCTGATGTGACACACTGATATCATTTTAAATAGGATTCATTATTGTCTATATGTTGAACTAGCTCTGTTTCTCAGTGTAAGTCCTGAGGGCACACCAACGGTCATCTTTTACAGATATTCCTGCTTAATCACAAATGAGTAATCAGTGAGTAAGTCATTTTAATTGAGCTATCTGTGCTTAATTAGGATGATCCTGAAAGCATGACCAGAGGGTATGAGAGACATTGATATAATTACTCAGTAGCATTATACAGTGCAGTGTGATCATTACAAGTGTATACATACTAAGTACCATTATACAGTGCTGTGTGATCCTTATTAGTGTATAGACACTCAGTATCATTATAGAGTGCAGTGTGATCATTACAAATGTATACATACTAAGTACCATTATACAGTGCTGTGTGATCCTTATTAGTGTATAGACACTCAGTATCATTATACAGTGCAGTGTGATAATTACAAGTGTATACATACTAAGTACCATTATACAGTGCTGTGTGATCCTTATTAGTGTATAGACACTCAGTATCATTATACAGTGCAGTGTGATCATTACAAATGTATACATACTAAGTACCATTATACAGTGCTGTGTGATCCTTATTAGTGTATAGACACTCAGTATCATTCTACAGTGCAGTGTGATAATTACAAGTGTATACATACTAAGTACCATAATACAGTGCTGTGTGATTCTTATTAGTGTATAGACACTCAGTATCATTACACAGTGCAATGTGATCCTTTTCAGTGTATACTCAGTGTCATACAGTGTAGGGTGACTCTTATCAGTTTATAGATAGACTATGAGCACACTGTACTGTATAGTGTGGTAGTCAGTATCTATACACTGATAATGATCACTTTGCACTGCATAATGTTGCTATCAGTGTATAGATGCTCAGAATCACTAAACAGTCTTCTACATAATATATATATATATGTGTGTGTGTGTATGTATATATATATAAATATACACAAGCATCAAGAGTTGGCAGTGGCACTCATATAATAAACACACATAGAAACAATAAGAAGATGGTGCACGTCCCATATGGTATGAATATAAATGTACTCAGCCTAAACTGGAGTAAGCGAGACAGCACTCAAGCTTTAAGTTGAAAGTGGAGATTTATTCCATATATGTCTCTAACTCACAAACATTTTCGGTCCATGTAAGGACCTTCATCAGGGGTCACACTTGTGCCACACTTGTGTGAATGTACGAATTTGCCAGTGGAGGAGCAATGCATTGTGTACCCCTATAGCATTTAAAGGGATAAGGGTATGCATGACGTGCTGGAAAATTTCCCCTATTGTCACACAGGAACTGACAAGAAGTGGAGAAACCCACAGGAGACGGAGTACTCGTGTGTGACCCTGGGGGACGGTGCTCAGCGTGTGTTGGCTGTCTGCACAGGCACCATGCTGAGGCCTAGGCAGGTTAAAGGTGCCAGCCGCAAGGCCGAATAACAAACCCCAGAGGAGCTGGAAGTAAGTCCTGGATGATGCCTCCACAGTCAGCACCTTCTCTCCTGCAGGGTAGAGTGATGGTTGGGGTGCGCAGGGTAGGGAGCAAGGTTAACGAGCGTAGGCCGTTAGGCTGAAACTCTCCAAGAGGATAAGAAACAGAGGTTACATAAACAATACTCTCCTGGAACGGAGAGAACAGACCTGTCCAGAAGAGAGTAGCAACTTGAGCAGGATCAGGCAGAAGGATAGTCTAGAGATAGCCAGGGTCATACACAGACAGTTGGCAACAGGAACTGGATCGGCAGGCAAAGGATAGTTCAGGGATAGCCAGGGTCATACACGGGTCTTTTACAACAGGAACTGGATTGGCAGGCAAAGAGTAGTCCAAGGATAGCCAGGGTCATGCACAATAGTCAGACAGGAACTGAATCGGCAGTAGTCAAAGTAGTCAAAGGCAGGCTGGATTCAACAACTAGGAAGGCAATGCAAGGCCAGGGAGTAAAGCAGGCTGCAAGGCAGTCTAGGTGCTGGGGAACACTATCAGAGTACACCGCACCTGTCCAGAGTGCCCAGATATAGACGCTGCCAGCTGACATCACGATGCACGTGACGCGATGACGACATGAACCCAGAAGCGGCCAGAGGCACCCAAAAGCAGAGATGAGACACGGGAGCCGGAACAACATGCAGGGCGTACAGAACGGGACGGAGGGTGACACCTATGCCATGCTTAGTACATTGGCCTGAGCAAAACATAGAGGAAAGGACCACCAGAAAATGTCACAGACTGCCCCATTGTCCTCCCCATGGAGTAAATAGCATTAGTGAGGGATATTGGATGTACATAGCTTAGTACATTGATGTTAGATAGCCATAGGGACTTAGGATTGATTCCTGCACTTGATTCAGCATGGAATGACTCTATACCTCAGTGTGCCATCAGAATATAAAGGAAGATGGGATAGTATCACTTAATACGAGTAAATATATCTTGCAGGATTTATGTTGCTGAGTAAAACAAGGCCACTCCAGCCGTTGTGAGATGTTTTATTCAAAAGTTATTGCAGCTCAGACTTGTGTCTTTTGTGTGAAGTAACCTCCATGGCCTGAAATTTTACAGGGGCGCTGTTTCTGCACCATCCTATGGAGGATGGTCAACTGGCCAAAGCTGTACATAGACTGCTGTAGCAACAGCGCCACTGTACGTTTACAGGCTATGGAGATACTGTACCCAAAAAATGCAAGTTAGCAGTGAAATAACTTTTGAATACAACATCTCTCAACAGTGGCACTATCCTTGTTTAATTCTGCTTGATAAAATATGTAAATTTCCATGTTAAGCATTACTGTCCCGTTAATCTGTAAAAAGCTATTTATTTTACAGAAAGAGCTAGTACAGTATGTTGGCAGATTTTAATTCACTGTAAAATAAACTAAGCTTGTCTTAGCGTGACAGGTCCACTTTAAGAGACACATTTAATTCAAAAGGAATGTTCATTTCCCCGTGGTGCAGGTGGTGTGAACCAGAATTGATCCACTTTTTTAGTACATCTGCCTTTCTTACTTTTACATAACTCTCTCTCTTTTCCCAGTTCTCTCCCAGCTCTCTTATCCACTCTTGTCCCTTCTCTCTCTCTCTCATTTGCCAGCTCTATCTCTCATTACTTAGCTTTCTTTCTCTCTCTCTCTCTTGCTCTCATTCCCCAGTTCTCTCTCATTCCCCAGCTCTCTCTCTCATTCCCCAGCTCTCTCTCTCTCATTCCCTGGCTCTCTCTCTCATTCCCCAGCTCAATCATTCCCAGGCTCTCTCTCATTCCCCAGCTCTCTCTCATTCCCCAGCTTCTCATTCCCCAGCTGTCTCTCATTCCCCAGCTGTCTCTCTTTCCCCAGCTCACTCTCATTCCCCGGCTCACTCTCATTCCCCAGCTATCTCTCATTCCCAGGCTCTCTCTCATTCCCCAGCTCTCTCTCATTCCCCAGCTCTCTCTCATTCCCCAGCTGTCTCTCATTCCCCAGCTGTCTCTCTTTCCCCAGCTCACTCTCATTCCCCGGCTCACTCTCATTCCCCAGCCCTGTCATTTCCTGTTTCTCTCTCATTCCCCAGCTCTATCATTCCTCTGCTCTCTAACTCAATCCCCAGCCCTATCATTCTCTGGCTCTCTATCATTCCCCAGCTTTCTCTCTCATTCCCCAGCTCTATCATCATTCCCTGGCTCTCTCTCACTCCCCAGCTGTCTCTCATTCCCCAGCTCTGTAATTCCCCAGCTCTCTCTCATTCCCTGGCTCTCTTTCATTTCCTGGCTCTCTCATTCCCTAACTCTCTCTCATTCCCTGGCTCTCTTTCATTCCCTGGCTCTCTCTCATTCCCTGGCTCTCTTTCATTCCATGGCTCTCTCTGATTCCCCAGCTCTATCATCCCCTAGTTCTCTCATTCCTGAGCTCTCTCTCATTACCCAGCTGTCTCTCATTCCCCAGCTCTCTCCCTCTCATTCCCTGGCTCGCTCTCATTCCCCAGCTCTCTCATTCCCTGGCTCTATCTCTCTCTCATTCCCCAGCTCTCTCTCATTCTCTGGCTCGCTCTCATTCCCCAGCTCTCTCATTTCCCAGCTTTCTCTCTGTCATTCCCCAGCTCTCTCATTCCCTGGCTCGCTCTCATTTCCTGTCTCTCTCTCATCCCCCAGCTCTCTCTCATTCCCCAGTTCTAGAATTCTCCGGCTCTCTCTCATTCCCCAGCTAACTCTTATTCCCCAGCCCTCTCATTCCCCAGCTCTCTCTCATTCCCTGGCTCTCTCTCATTCCCCAACTCTCTCTCATTCCCCAGCTCTCTCTCTCATTCCCTGGCTTTCTCATTCCCCAGTTCTATCATTCCCTGGCTCGCTCTCATTCCCCAGCTCTCTCATTCCCTGGCTCTGTCTCTCTCTCATTCCCCAGCTCTCTCCCATTCCCCAGCTCTCTCTCTCATCCCCTGGCTTTCTCATTCCCCAGCTCTCTCTCTCATTCCTTGGCTTTCCTATTCCCCAGCTCTATCATTCCCCAGCTCTCTCTCATTCCCAAGCTCTCTCTATCTCATTCCCTGGCTTTCTCATTCCCCAGCTCTATCATTCCCTGGCTCTTTCTCATTCCCCAGCTCTCTCATTCCCTGGCTCTGTCTCTCTCTCATTCCCCAGCTCTCATTCCCCAGCTCTCTCTCTCATCCCCTGGCTTTCTCATTCCCCAGCTCTCTCTCTCATTCCCTGGCTTTCTTATTCCCCAGCTCTCTCATTCCCTGGCTCTCTCATTTCCTGTCTCTCTCTCATCCCCCAGCTCTCTCTCATTCCCTGGCTCTCTCTTATTCCCCAGTAATTTCTTTCCCTAACTCTCTCATTCCCCAGCTCTCTCATTCCCTGGCTCGCTCTCATTTCCTGTCTCTCTCTCATCCCCCAGCTCTCTCTCATTCCCCAGTTCTAGAATTCTCCGGCTCTCTCTCATTCCCCAGCTAACTCTTATTCCCCAGCCCTCTCATTCCCCAGCTCTCTCTCATTCCCTGGCTCTCTCTCATTCCCCAACTCTCTCTCATTCCCCAGCTCTCTCTCTCATTCCCTGGCTTTCTCATTCCCCAGTTCTATCATTCCCTGGCTCGCTCTCATTCCCCAGCTCTCTCATTCCCTGGCTCTGTCTCTCTCTCATTCCCCAGCTCTCTCCCATTCCCCAGCTCTCTCTCTCATCCCCTGGCTTTCTCATTCCCCAGCTCTCTCTCTCATTCCTTGGCTTTCCTATTCCCCAGCTCTATCATTCCCCAGCTCTCTCTCATTCCCAAGCTCTCTCTATCTCATTCCCTGGCTTTCTCATTCCCCAGCTCTATCATTCCCTGGCTCTTTCTCATTCCCCAGCTCTCTCATTCCCTGGCTCTGTCTCTCTCTCATTCCCCAGCTCTCATTCCCCAGCTCTCTCTCTCATCCCCTGGCTTTCTCATTCCCCAGCTCTCTCTCTCATTCCCTGGCTTTCTTATTCCCCAGCTCTCTCATTCCCTGGCTCTCTCATTTCCTGTCTCTCTCTCATCCCCCAGCTCTCTCTCATTCCCTGGCTCTCTCTTATTCCCCAGTAATTTCTTTCCCTAACTCTCTCATTCCCCAGCTCTCTCTCTCTCTCATTCCCCGGCTCTCTCATTCCCCAGCTCTCTCATTCCCTGGCTCTGTCTCTCTCTCATTCCCCAGCTCTCTCTCATTCTCTGGCTCGCTCTCATTCCCCAGCTCTCTCATTTCCCAGCTTTCTCTCTCTCATTCCCCAGCTCTCTCATTCCCTGGCTCGCTCTCATTTCCTGTCTCTCTCTCATCCCCCAGCTCTCTCTCATTCCCCAGTTCTAGAATTCTCCGGCTCTCTCTCATTCCCCAGCTAACTCTTATTCCCCAGCCCTCTCATTCCCCAGCTCTCTCTCATTCCCTGGCTCTCTCTCATTCCCCAACTCTCTCTCATTCCCCAGCTCTCTCTCTCATTCCCTGGCTTTCTCATTCCCCAGTTCTATCATTCCCTGGCTCGCTCTCATTCCCCAGCTCTCTCATTCCCTGGCTCTGTCTCTCTCTCATTCCCCAGCTCTCTCCCATTCCCCAGCTCTCTCTCTCATCCCCTGGCTTTCTCATTCCCCAGCTCTCTCTCTCATTCCTTGGCTTTCCTATTCCCCAGCTCTATCATTCCCCAGCTCTCTCTCATTCCCAAGCTCTCTCTATCTCATTCCCTGGCTTTCTCATTCCCCAGCTCTATCATTCCCTGGCTCTTTCTCATTCCCCAGCTCTCTCATTCCCTGGCTCTGTCTCTCTCTCATTCCCCAGCTCTCATTCCCCAGCTCTCTCTCTCATCCCCTGGCTTTCTCATTCCCCAGCTCTCTCTCTCATTCCCTGGCTTTCTTATTCCCCAGCTCTCTCATTCCCTGGCTCTCTCATTTCCTGTCTCTCTCTCATCTCCCAGCTCTCTCTCATTCCCTGGCTCTCTCTTATTCCCCAGTAATTTCTTTCCCTAACTCTCTCATTCCCCAGCTCTCTCTCTCTCTCTCTCTCTCTCATTCCCCGGCTCTCTCATTCCCCAGCTCTCTCATTCCCTGGCTCTGTCTCTCTCTCATTCCCCAGCTCTCTCTCATTCCCCAGCTCTCTCTCTCATCCCCTGGCTTTCTCATTCCCCAGCTCTCTCTCTCATTCCCTGGCTTTCTTATTCCCCAGCTCTCTCATTCCCTGGCTCTCTCATTTCCTGTCTCTCTCTCATCCCCCAGCTCTCTCTCATTCCCTGGCTCTCTCTTATTCCCCAGTAATTTCTTTCCCTAACTCTCTCATTCCCCAGCTCTCTCTCTCTCTCTCTCTCTCATTCCCCGGCTCTCTCATTCCCCAGCTCTATCATTCCCTGGCTCGCTCTCATTCCCCAGTTCTCTCTCTCTCTCTCTCTCTCTCTCATTCCCCAGCTCTCTCATTCCCCAGCTCTGTCATTCCTTGGCTCTCTCTATCTCATTCCCCAGCTCTCTCTCTCTCTCTCTCTCATTCCCTGGCTCTCTCATTCCCCAGCTCTGTCATTCCCTGGCTCTCTCTATTTTCCCGGCTCTCTCTCATCCCCCAGCTCTCTCTCTCATTCCCCAGCTCTCATTCCCTGGCTCTCTCTTATTCCCCAGTGATTTCTTTCCCTAGCTCTCTCATTCCACAGCTCTCTCTTACTTTCCTTTTCCCTCTCTCCACACTTTCTCCTCTCTCTCCCCCCTCTCTCTCCCTATATCTGAAGCTTTCATTTCACCGACATGTTCGGTTTTTGCACACACCGGAATTAGTTTACAGCAAAACTCATCTGTGCAAAATCTGTAATATCCCCTCAGAGCAGATATGTAATTGAGGGGGAGAGACAGAGGGGGGAGGGAAGAGGGGGAGAGGAGGGCATACAAAAGGCAGGGAGGGAAAGGCAGATTGGCACGTGGGGGTAGGGGGAGACACACTGGAATTGCCAGACAACCTGAGAGAGGGATGGAAAGACTTATAGGGAGGAAAGGACTGAGACTGAGAGAGATGGTAACAGACCAAGGGTGGGCAACCTGGGGCCACCAGTTGATGAAGACTATAACTCATCAATAGGAACTGCAGTTCTAAACTGCTGGGGGGCCACAGGCTGCCCAGGAAAAAAGGATCGACCATAAGAGGTGGAAAGATAAAATAACTGAAGAAATAAGCATGAGGTTGCGGAGATAGAAATATGAGAGAGATGGCAGAATATTCCGATGAGGTGAAAAGGACAAACTAAAAGGACTGATTACTTAAAGGTAACCTAACACCTGCAGCAATAGAGGGGGTCCCCACTGCCACATGTGTTATGTTACTGAGGTCATGGGCAAAACAACAGTGTCAGGTGTCTCTCGAGTAAAAGGAAGGGAAAGAGTTAATACTGTATATACTGTATATAATGTACAGGAGGCAGAGAACAGATAATGAGATTAAGGCTGGCGCCAGGATGGGGGGAGGAGTGGGGAGTGCATTAATGGGGGTTAGAGCATGGGGAGGAAGGGTGGTGCAGAGGTGTTGTAGAGGGGAGAGCAGGGTTGTGTATTGCGTGGGGTAGGGGAGAGCAATACAAGGGAAGGTTAAAGGGATAGTAATGTGTCACAATAAAAGCAGCTCCAATTAATCTTCATAGTATTTGGGCCATGGAGAGTGTTATTTCAATACTGTCAGAGTTGTAGTTCAAGAGTAATTGAATAATAAAGTATCCCCCTTCCGCCCCTTTTACTGATGTAACACTGCTCATCTCAGAGCAGCAAGACTGTCCGGATGGATCGCAGAGAGGGACAAACTCAGTGGCATAACAATAGGGGTTGCAGGGGTCGCACCTGCGACCGGGCCCGTCACTCCAGGGTCCTGGCCGCCCCCTGCAACTCCATCTATAATTTAGTTGATCTCCCACTCCGGCCGCCGGCTCGCCTCTCTAGTAATACAGAGCGCTGGGAGATGACATAATCTCCCAGCCTCTGCATTACTACAGCAGCGCGCAGGAGCTTCAGTTCTAGAGATCTGTGCCGAAGGAGGCACAGATCTGTCAAGCCACACCGCTAGACCACCAGGGACTGGAGGTAGGGGTATTGTGGAAGGGGCAATGTGGAGATGAAGGGGCATTGTGGAAGGGGAAATGTGGAGATGAAGGGGAAATTTGGAGATGGGGGCCATTGTGGAAGGGGTAATGTGGAGATGAAGGGGGCATTGTGGAAGGGGCAATGTGGAGATGGAGGGGCATTGTGGAAGGGGCAATGTGGAGATGGAGGGGCATTGTGGAAGGGGAAATGTAGAGATGATGGGGCATTGTGGAAGGGGCAATGTGGAGATGGAGGGCATTGTGGAAAGGGCAATGTGGAGATGGAGGGGCATTGTGGAAGGGGCAATGTGGAGATGGAGGGGCATTGTGGAAGGGGAAATGTAGAGATGATGGGGCATTGTGGAAGGGGAAATGTGGAGATGAAGGATCAATGTGGAGATGGGGGCATTGTGGAGATGAAGGGGGAATTGTGGAAGGGGCAATGTGGAGATGAAGGGGGCATTGTGGAGGGGGCATTGTGGAGATGAAGGGGCATTGTGGAAGGGGCAATGTGGAGATCAAGGGGGCATTGTGGAGATGGAGGGGGCATTGTGGAAGGGGCAATGTGGAGATTGGGGGGCAATGTGGAGATGGGGGCATTGTGGAGATGAAGGGGCAATGTGGAGATTGAGGGGCAATGTGGAAGGGACAGTTTGGAGATTGGGGGGCAATGTGGAGGTGGCCAATGTGGTTGAGGGGGCCAATGTGGTTGGAGGGGGGCCCGTGGCAATTCTTGCACCAGGGCCTGTTGGCTTCTAGTTATGCCTCATCAATGAAAAAACTGTCAAACGAGCAGGGTTTTCCTTATGCTCACAATAAGAAGATTGTCCCTTGGTGCGAGCTGTCCTGTCCTAGGATCAGAATCTGAGGGTTGGTGGCTTACACTAGGTGAAAGGGGCGGGAGAGGGATACTTTATCACTCGATTACTCTTGAACTAGAACTCTGACAGTAGTGAAATACAGGAGGCAAATATAGTTTTTGATACCTTTTATTGGCTAACTAAGCAGATTCAAATGCAAGCTTTCAAGACCTTAGGTCTCTTCCTCAGGCATGTTATACCAACAGTAGTAGTGAAATAACACTCTCCATGGCTCAAATAATATGAAGACTAATTGGAGCTGCTATTATTGTGAAACATTACTACCCCTTTAAAGAACACAGAAGGGAAAAAAGGGGGAGATCAGGAACACATTGTAGTACAGTCCCAATGATGAGGAGGTGAAGGTGATGAGAGAATGGTGTATGGTTGGAACATGGAAAAGGCTATTTGGGGGTTTTGGGGGCACGTATAGAGAGGTGTAGGTTAAACTTTGTGGGGGCACAAAGGCCACAGAACTGCAATATGTCACTATGGCCCAAATTTATAAAAGCCAATTGGAATTGTTCTGGAGTAAACTAACTGCAATACAGGGGGTCGCAGAAGAGTTCAAAAATTCCCATACACTTGGACAGAGCTTTTTAACCCCTTGAGTGCCCCTTCACAATGTTTTGGAGACTTCTCTAGCATTCAAGGTAGCATGAATTTTTCTTTTTCCCCTATGATGCTGCTGGTTTACTTCAGAATAACTCTAGTTTGCTTTTATAAATTTATAAAAGTGGAATTAATGGAAAATAAGCGTTAAATGGCCGTAAGATTGTCGCTGGTAGTTATAAAAGTATTAACCCCTTAAAGGGTTAGTAATGCCTGCTTAGAAGTTGCTGCTATATTGTAGATTTTAAAATAATAAAGTATCTTGAGCAAGTCCCATCTCTCGAACCTTTATAGTTTGAGAGATATTTGCAGCTAAAGATCCCCCTCCCTCTCCTTGCACTGAGATCAGTGCTCTACTGACAGCAGGAGATCTTGGTCCTAGGACCAGTCAGCGGCTCTTCAGCAGAGCCGAAATAGCACTATCTGGAAAGAAATACTTAATTGGAACAGTCTACAAAGTGTGCCTGGTTTGCAAACACACTTTTGTAGACCGTTCTAATGAAGTATTTCTTTTTAAATATCTCTATTTTGGCTCTGCTGAAGAGCCGCCTTGAGTCAGCTGACACAGATCTCCGTCTGTCAGCTTTACAGCTGACATCAGGGAAAGGTGAGGAAAGGTTTGAGAGATGGGACTTGCTCAAGATACTATATCCTATATAATAATTCGCTACAAAGTTTGTTACGATGCAGTCTTGTGCAGTAGAGACTGCTGTGCATGCTGCAGTCACGCGCAGTAGAGACTGCCCGTGACAAGGCTGATACAGAGCGGGGTGCTCCGATGGAGCATTCCACTCTGTATCAGCCGCGGTGCGGGCAGTCTCTATTGAGCATGACTGCACCATGACCAGCTGACACTGTATCAGCCCCGGCGTGGGCAGTCTCTATTGTGCATGACTGCCCCGCGACCGTCTGGCAGTGGCACCGTGGCCTGTGTAACGGGCTCTTCAACTATTTTTTTTAGAAATCAACAATATAGCAGGAACTTATAAGGACCAATGACATGCCAGAACCGTCATGGCAAAAGTTCCAATAAGGACCCATGATGGTTCCGTACGTCATGGAATTCAGGGGTCCCAGCATGGCTGCACGCCGTTCAGGGACCACTGAATACATTAGAGCAAAAAAAACATTTTTTAAAAATGCTCTGTGGTCCTTAACTGCTGGCTGTGCAACTGCACGGCCGGTTGTTAAGGGGTTAAGGACAGTTTAGGAGAACATTATGCTTTGTAGTACATTTTTTAATAAAACAGAGTAAGGACGTTTGTAAAAAGTGACTCAGCGACTTTATAAAGAAATGGTGCTAATTGCGACAGAATTTTCAACAAACATTGAAGGCCATGTCTGACCTGTTCTTATTCTTTACGGTTACCAAATTTATAAATCCAACTAGAATACATTATAAATATCAATGCTCATAATAAGGAATAAGGACATTTTAATGATCCATTCACAAAAACAATTAAGAACTTTCTCCTACGGCTCCCAGCCTGATACAGTGGAAAAGGCGATAATTACCCTCTACTACATCACAAACACATTATCACCCCAAAAAGCGTTCCTTCTCTTTCTCTTGCACCAGAACATACCTCACTTCACATTTACAAAGTTCCATTTAACCTACCTGATACCACAGTGTTTACAAAGTACTGCTATGCAATGCATTGGGACCTATTTAGCATCTGTTCAGAATTATAAACCATAGATTGTGGACATAGGGATAACTCAAGGGCCATATATGCTGCTATTGGAGTGAATCAGGTTGTCTATGATTGTACAGTGAAAGACAAAAGATCCACTGAATGTCACTATATCAATGCAGAACTGTGTAGCAAGAGACATAAGCCACAGAACTGCTGTGTGTTGCTGTGTGTCAGGAGAGACTCGTAGGCAACAGAACTGCACTATAGAATTGTTTCACTGTGGAGACAGAGGTGTAAGTCAAAGAATGGTACTACTGTATGTCACCTTAGGGCTATAAATTTGCAGTGTATTAGCATCACACTTTGGAGATACATGAGGGGAACAGAACTGCACCATGTCACCCAATGGAGTGAGAGACATATGGAACTCAGAACTGCGCTACATCACCTTGTGGCGTGAGAGACATGTGGGACACATAAATGTGCATTATCTGTGCAGTGCAGAATACATGGGACACAGAACTGCACATCACATGGCGGATTATATTCAGCCTGTGCTCTAAATAAGCCTAAAATAGAGACCTAAGTTGTCTTCAAAAAGTGCATTCTAGAGCTACTCAGTTAGCCAATAACAGTATCACCTTTACTCTACCAGTCACCTACACTGTGGATTAATAGACACATGGAAAATAGGACTGCGCTACATCACTCTGTGGACTGAGAGATGCATGGGACATATAAATGTGCATTCCCCTGTGGACTGAGAGACACGTGGGATACCGAACTGCACAATGTCACCATATGGATTGAGATAAATTTGAGACACAGAACTGCACTACGTCACCATATGCACTTACACACCGGACACAGAACTGTACTATGTCACCATGTGGATTGAGAGACACACAGGACACATAATTGTACTATTTCACCAATACCATATGGATTGACCCGGGACACAGAACT
Organism: Rhinophrynus dorsalis; assembly: GCA_037306005.1. Lineage (NCBI taxonomy): Eukaryota > Metazoa > Chordata > Amphibia > Anura > Rhinophrynidae > Rhinophrynus > Rhinophrynus dorsalis. The sequence goes on along the minus strand of CM074727.1, from coordinate 115,185,165 downwards.
GTACTATGTCACCATGTGGATTGAGAGACACATGGGACACATAATTGTACTATATCACCATATGGATTGACCCAGGACACAGAACTGTACTATGCCACCATGTGGATTTAGAGACACATGGGACACATAATTGTATTATACCACCATGTGGATTGAGAGACACACAGGACACATAATTGTACTATGTCACTATATGGACTGAGACATGGGACACAGAACTGTACTATATCACCACATGGACTGACACATGGGAAGCAGAACTGTACTATGTCACCATGTGGACTGAGAGACACACGGGACACAGAACGGAATTATGTCACCATATGAATTGAGAGATACACGGGACACAGAACTGAACTATGCCACCATGTAGATTTAGAGACACACGGGACACAGAACTGCACTATGTCACCATGTGGATTGAGAAACACACAAGACTCAGAACTGTACTATATCACCATATGAAATGAGAGGTACACTGGACAAAGAAATGCACTATGTCACCATTTGGACTGAGAGACACACGGACACATAATTGTACTACTATGTCACCATATGGACTGACACACTGGGCACAGGACTGTACTATGTCACCATGTGGACTGGGAGACACACGGGACACAGAACTGTAGTATGTCATCATATGAATTGAGAGATACATGGGACTCACAACTGTTCTATGTCACCGTGTGGATTGAGAGACACACGGGACACAAATTTGTACTATGTCACCACGTGGATTGAGATAAATTTGGGACACAGTATTGTGAGACACATAATTGTACCATGTGGACTGAGAGACACACGGGACACAGAACTGTACTATGTCGTTATATGACTTGAGAGATACATGGGACACAGAACTGCATTATGTCACCATGAGGATTGAAAGACACACGGGACACATAGTTGTAAAATGTAACCATGTGGATTGAGAGACACATACGCACGGGACACAAAACTGCACTATGTCACCATGTGGATTGAGAGACACACGGGACACATAATTGTACTATGTCATCATGTAGAGTGAGAGACAAACAGGACACAGAACTGTACTATTGCACCATGTGGATTGAGAGACACACGGGACACAGAACTGTACTATGTCATCATATGGACTGAGAGACACACGGGACTTACAACTGTTCTATGTCACCATGTGGACTGAGAGACACACAGGACACAGATTTGTACTATGTCACCATGTGGATTGAGATAAATCTCGAACACAGTACTGTACTATGTCATCATGTGGATTGAGAGACACACAGGACACATAATTGTACGGTCACCATGTGGACTGAGAGACACATAGAACACAGAATTGTATTATTGCACCATGTGGATTAAGAGACACATCGGATGCAGAACAACACTATGTTACCCTGTGGATTGAGAGACACATGGGACAAACAACTGAACAATTACATTGTTCTATGAGGTGGATGAAGACACACTTACAATACAAAATTACTGGGAGGCATTTACCAAACACTTTCTTGCAAGGGTAATGGTCCAAAGATGCTAATTCAGGAGCGTAGAGGTAGCTAAATATGTGGTGCAGGAGAGGCATGGTGAAAAGAAAATGTGTAGGGGGAGGAGACATAGGTAAGCAATAGGAGGGTACGGTCTCATGTGTGTGGCTCAGGAAAAGGAGAGGGGACTGTCAGGATAGTACATAGGGGAGTGTGATGGAAGTATACACAAGATATGAAGATATGCAGTATATACAGTGGATATAAAAAGTCTACATGCCCCTGTTAAAACTCCAGGTTTTTGTGATGTTAAAGAATGAGACAAAGATAAATCATGTCAGAATTTTTTCCACCTTTAATGTGAGCTATAACATGAACAATTCAATTGCAAAACAAACTGAAATCCTTGAGGGGGGAAAATAAAAAATAAAAAACTCACTATAACCTGGTTGCATAGGTGTGCACACCCTCTTATAACTGGGGATGTGGCTGTGTTCAGAATTAACCAATCACATTCAGTCTCATGTTAAATAGAAGTCATTACAGACCTGCCATCATTTAAAGTGACTCTGATTAATCACAAATAAAGTTCAGCCGTTCTAGTAAGATTTTCCTGACATTTGCTTAGTTGCATCTCAGAGCAAAAGCCATGGTCCGCAGAGATCTTCCAAAGCATCAGAGGGATCTCATTGTTGAAAGATATCAGTCAGGAGAAGGGTACAAAAGAATTTCCAAAGCATTAGATATACCATGGAACACAGTGAAGACAGTCATCATCAAGTGGAGAAAATATGGCACAACAGAGACATTACCAAGAACTGGATGTCCCTCCAAAATTGATGAGAAGACGAGAAGAAAACTGGTCAGGGAAGCTTCCAAGAGGCCTACTGCAACATTAAAGAAACCAAAGGAATTTCTGGCAAGTACTGGCTGTGCGCTACATGTGTCAGCAATCTCCCGTATTCTTCATATGAATGGGCTATGGGTTAGGGTGGCAAGACGGAAGCCTTTTCTTACAAAGAAAAACATCCAAGCCCGGCTGAAGTTTGCAATAACAAACATCAAGTCCCCCAAAAGCATGTGTTATGGTCTGATTAAACCAAGGTTGAACTTTTTGGCCATAATTCCAAAAGGTATGTTTGGCGCAACAACAACATTGCACATCACCAAAGAACTCCATACCCACAGTGAAGCATGATGATGGCAGCATCATGCTTTGGGGCTGTTTTTCCTCAGCTGGAACCGGGGTCTTAGGGTGGAGGGAATTATGTACAGTTCCAAATACCAGGCAATTTTGGCACAAAACCTTCAGGCGTCCGTTAGAAAGCTGAAGATGAAGAGGAAGTTCACCTTTCAGCACGACAATAACCCAAAGCCCACATCCAAATCCACAAAATCATGGCTTCACCAGAAGAAGATTAAGATTTTGGAATGGCCCAGCCAGAGCCCAGACCTGAATCCAATTGAACATCTGTGGGGTGATCTGAAGAGGGCTGTGCACAGGAGATGTCCTCACAATCTGACAGATTTGGAGAGCTTTTGCAAAGAAGAGTGGGCAAATATTGCCATGTCAAGATGTACCATGCTAATAAACTCCTACCCAAAGAGACTGATTGATGTAATAAAATCAAAAGGGGCTTCAACAAAATATTAGTTTAAGGGTGTGCACACCTATGCAACCAGGTTATTGTGAGTTTTTTATTTTTCCCCCTCAACGATTTCAGTTTGTTTTGCAATTGAATTGTTCACCTTATAGGTCACATTAAAGGTGGAAAAAGTTCTGACATGATTTATCTTTGTCTCATTCTTTAACATCACAAGAACCTGTCATTTTAAAAGGGGTGTGTAGACTTTTATATCGACTGTAGATAAAAGAAAAGAGAAAACGTCCAATGGGCACTATGAGCAACAAACAAATAACATACAAATAAACAAGTTGAAAAGGTACTCACATAAATCGTGGTCAGACTGATGATATCATTGCATCTGATATGAAAGCAGACGGAGAGAATTAGAACCTGTCTCCGTTCAGGTGTTCCGTAAATCTGGAACTTCAAAACACTTGGCAGAAGACAAGGAAGTGGCAGAATATCCTTGTATTAAAAACAATTTAATTGTTTGACAATATAAAATATTCTGATTGAAAACAAATAAAATGCTTATATTCTAATGTAATTTGTGGCTTTAACAGCTGCTTTATCAAAGTTAAAAGCATGTCCTAACATATTTGACACATTCACACTACATACACTCACTGACACATATGCACAAACCAGTGGCGTAACTATAGGGGTTGCACCTGAGAACGGGCCCGTCACTGCAGGGGACCGGCCTCCCCCTGCGACCCCAACGCCTGACGCCCGCAATTAAGTAATGCAGAGTGCTGGGGCTCTGCATTACAAGAGTGCTGGTCTGCCAGAGGGAGATCAGTATTCCCTCCAGCACACCGGCTCTCTCGTAATGCAGAGCACTGGGAAATGACAACATTTCCCAGCACTCTGCATTACTGAAGAGGACCGTGCGGGAGAAGAGGTCTGTGCAGAAAGAGGCACAGACCTGTCCTCTGCCACTGGACCACCAGGGAGGTAGGAGATTTAGGGGCAATGTGGAAGGGACATTGTGGAGATGGGGGCATTGTGGAAGGGGCAATGTGGAGATGGGGGCAATGTGAAAGGGGCAATGTAGAGATGGGGGTATTGTGGAAGGGGAGATGTGGAGATTGAGGGGCATTGTGGAAGGGGCAATGTAGAGATTGAGGGGCATTGTGGAGACTGAGGGGCAATGTGGAGATTGAAGGGCAATGTGGAGATTGAAGGGCAATGTGGAGATGGGGGGCAATGTGGAGATGTCCAATGTGGTCGGGGGCCAATGGCAGGTCTTGCACCAGGGCCCCGTGGCTTCTAGTTACGCCTCTGGCACAAACACCAACCACATGCACACATTCCAAACGCAGACACAAAAACCACCCTAACACCACAGACACTACAACCACACACACACACACACACACACACACACACACACATTCTCATACAGCAAGCAAACATTCTCATACAGCAAGCAAACACAGATCACATGTGCACACCTCACACCATACCACAACCACAGCAGTATACACGTCAAATGTACATATATATCACAACCACACACACACGCCAAGAACACACACACATCCCAACCACAAATACATACATACTAATTCATACACACACATGCCACACACATCCCAATCACAAACAACCACGCACATACACACACAAATACGAACAACATGCAAACACACTTGCACAAACACATGCACAAGAACAACACACCTATTCACAGAAATCTGCACACCCCTAATGTAAACACACAGAAAGGAGCACTATATTTATAACACAAAGATATATATCTATAGCTTAGCAAAAAAATTCCTAGAACACTTGAGCATTTCTATAACCTAGAACAATATACACTGGATAACAAAGAACTGACTGTATTTTTAACAAGTCATTTTAAATCTTTTATATGGAAATTTATCACTGGAGCATTCAGCCTTTGCAAGGCTTTGCTATCCTGTATGAAGGGGTTAACTTGAGGGGCCCTATGAATGTTCCCCACGTGAAGTCTGAGCCTCCATAAAACTCCAAGCGGAAGGAAGGCGTCTTTACGATGGTGCTTTGAGGCAGGGAGTGATGGGGTCAAAGGTCAGTAGGCCCCTAATAACTTCATACTGCTTTTATAAAACCCAACCCAGCCCTATTATGGATGGGCTCTCAACTCTCAAGGAATGAGAGGGAGGGGGAGAGATACAGGGGAATAGGAGAGTGACAGATGGAGAGGGGTAGAGAGAGTGCAATGAAAAAAGCAAGAAAAAGATGAGGAGAAAAAGGATTAGAGGAAAAAGAGAGAGAGAGAGAGAAGAGACGGGCAAGCAGAGAAGGAGACAAGATGGTAAGGGAAAGATGAGTAAGGAGGAAAACAAATATTAGGGAATGAGAACAATAAAGTAAAGGAGGTAGATTTAAAGGGATAGTAATACTTAAAATGTAACAAAAAATATGTCGTAGGGTTTATCCCCCTGAGTAAAACAAGAGTAATCCCACTGCTGTAAGGTGTTTCATTCAAAAGTTATTAATTTTCAAAGTTGAATTTTATAGGTGCAATATCACAGTGGCCTTAAATTGTACAGTGGCGCTGTTGCTACACCATCCTATGGAGATTTATGGTCCTGGGACCAGAGCTGTCCATAGGATGGTGTAGCAACAGCGCCACTGTACAATTTCAGGCCACTGTGATATTGCGCCTAAAAAATTCAACTTTAATAACTTTTGAATTAAACACCTTTCAGTAGTGGGAGGACTCTTGTTTTACTCAGGGGGATAAACCCTACAACATATTTTTTTTTACATTTTAAGTATTACTATCCCTTTAATAATACAAATCAGAGAGATTCTGTGTCAAATTAACAGCTCCCTTGATTTAAATGGGGTTTTACACTGCATTGCAGACCTAACTAGATAGTGTTCAAGGGGTTTAAAGTCCAATCTAAAAGAATGATAAACCTTTATTAAAGTGATAGTAATGTCTCTTTTTATTCAATTGTTATATTGTAGATATTAAAAAAATAACTTTATTAATGTTAGTCTGGTCTCTCAAACATGTATAGTTTGAGAGATAAACAATTATAAACTTCTCCCCTCCCTCCCCTTTCACAGACGGCAGCCTCTAGCTGACATCATGAGATTCTGGTCCTGGGACCGTCCGGTGGCTCTTCAGCAGAGCCGAAATAACTCTATGTAAAAAGAAATACTTCATTGGAACAGTCTACAAAGTGTGATTTCAAACCAGGCACACTTTGAAGACCGTTCCAATGAAGTATTTATTTTTACATGGCACTATTCCGGCTCTGCTGAAGAGCCGCCTCGAGTCACATGACTCAAATCTCATGCTGAGAGCTTGACAGCTGACGTCTGTGAAAGGGGAAGGGGGGGGGAGTTTATAATAGTATATCTCTCAAACTATACAAGTTTGAGAGACCAGGCTAACATCAATGGACTTATTTTTTTAATATCTACAATATAACACTTGAATAAAAACAGACATTACTATCACCTTAAGAAAATGCATATACAGTAGGACTTTTCCTGCAGGATAAAACTAGGACACTCCCTCTGCTGGGAGATGTGGGCTGCGGAATATGTTAGCGCTATATAAATAAAGAATAATAATAATGTCCAAAGTCATAAGAATTTTTTTTACATTAATATCTCCCACTAGTGTCCAGAGAGCTCACCTTCGGTTATTTTGTTGCCTTCTATGGGAGAGTTGAGCCTCTGGCTACAGTTTCCCATAACATGTGACAGTAACAGCTTCATCACTTTCTGACAGATTGAAATCACTTCTTGTCAGTTTCAACATGTATTACATTTGAATAAAACAAATGCCAGGAGTGGGATTTATTTAAAGTGGAACTATCACCCCAAATAAAAGTCCCTTCCACTAATTATTCATATAGCGATAAGTTTAGAAATAGTACTATTATCCAGCATAAGTACAGAGTTATTAAGAAATCCTACTTCTGAGACTGCCAGCCAGGCTTCTTGCTTTAGAGGCATCTGTGCACCTGCACCATCAGTCCCTGCCTGTTACCTTAAGGTACAATGTAATGTCTTCTAGAGGAGACCGGGACGGACAGTGCAGGTGCGCAGATGTCTCTAAGCCAAGATGTCTGCGCTGATGCCTGACCGTCAGTCTCAGATGAAGTAGGATTTCTTAATAACTCTGTACTTACGCTGGATAATAGTACTATTTCTAAGCTTATCGCTATATGAATAATTATTGGGGTGTTAGTTCCAGTTTAACTGAGAAGGATAAACCCTACATGTTTGGCTGACGTTCCTGCTCTGTGTACCGACCCAGCCCGGCTGACTTTCCTGCTCTGTGTACCGACTTGGATTGGCTGATGTTCCTGCTCTGTGTACCGACCTGGCCTGGCTGAAGTTCTTGTTCTGTGTATCGAACCGGTTTGGGCGAACATTGTCCGTGTATCAGGGCCTGCGTGCGGTCCCATCCGGTATCCGGTTTGGGGCTGTCATCCTGTGTCCTCTCTGTCCTCGGACAGAGCCTCTGTTGCCTTGTTGCCGCTCAGGCAGTCTAGTCACGGTAAACCTGTCACTTACTGTGTAGCGCTGGCGACACTCCGGTGTGATAGATCCATCTGGTTGCACCACGGTATGCTTGACCTTTTACTGCTGCAAGCTGAGGTTGGTCTTACTCTGGGCACCTCAGGCTGCTCTCACTATCTGGCACTCGACATTGGTCTGAGCTTTCATTAACCCCTTTGGGGAAGGTGCCATTTTCTACCGGATTTCAGCCATTGCAGTCTCCGTTGGGTGTTCCTCCGGGCATACAGTTGCAGTCCTCCGTTACTGCTACGGCAGTCTACCGCTTGTCCTGGGCCTCAGTTTACGCCTGTGACATTACTCGCTATTCCGTCACTCTCTGCAGAGTGAGAGTCTTGAGGGCCTCAAGCTATTAGGGCCTGTCAGCCTTCCTGGCCTAATAGTAACCATTTCACTGCTGTCTCGTTTGAGTATCACATGAACTTTACCTGACCTGTGTCAGCATATTATTGTTGCTGATTTATACATATACTGGACCCGTGTGGGTATTGATTACTGTAACCTGTCCTGTGTCAGTACTATATTGTGTACATATATATACTGGACCCGTGTGGGTATTGATTACTGTAACCTGTCCTCTGTCAGTACTATATTGTGTACATATATTACTGGACCCGCGAGGGTTATTATTATTCTGTTTTATTCAATAAAACTGTGTTTTATCTAACCTACTGTGTCTGAGTGTCAAATAAAACCGTTACACATTGTTCTTGATGTGCTGCTTAGGATTTATTATATACTAGATATCACTTATTAGGGCTTGGACATTACATTATTTATTAGGGATCTGATGTATCAGGGTTTCATATTTGGACTTTTGTGGTTTTAAATGATTTTAGGTCATTTTTATATTTTTTGTATCTGAATAAACTATGATATTTTGTATTTGATTGTATTTCTTTGGCTACTGAGTGCCTCATTGAAAGAGCTACTTTTTGGGGTGATATTCTCTTTCTTTCCCCCCCAGGGGTTTCTACCAATTGAGTTAGTAGTGTTTTTTGGCTCTTGAGTGCACCCCATCATATGGTGGATATATATTCAATGTAGTAATAGTGTATACTGTAGTGCCTATCCACTTTTGAATCAAGTGTATGTATATATATAGCTATGGATAGAAAGAAGGGAGTCTGGCTCTCCTGTGACTACATGAAATGTCTGTTTCATTATTAATTGTAAGTTAGAAAAACAGCTAAATATTTTAAAGGCTTCAGCAAAGAAGCCAGCAGAAAGGGACAAGGGGTAGCATGGGACTCAGTGCCACTGTCAGCTACAATGGACTGGTTCAATGTGCAAAGAATTCAGAGTACTGTATCGCGCCATCTCTTATTCACCAATAAAGGGTGGCAGGATAGATCCAAAAATTCCATCTGTCAGCTACACTTAGTCAGTAGGGGCAAAGACACACATGCACATACGCTGTATGCATGTGTGTATTGACGGAACAGCGACATTTACACACATTTTTACCATATCTCTCTGCCTCTTATAGGCAAGGCAGGGAAATATGCTTGATTGTTATTGAATACTGCGAATAGCAGGAAATTTGATAGACTGCTTTTCCTGCAGCTTGATAAATTTCACCTATGAAAGCTAAAGCTGCAGTCACATTCTTTGTTACATATCACTGTGAGGGATGGGAACGTGGACCACACATCATTGTGAAGCTGATTTAAGCCACATGTTGTATAAAGTATAAAATAATGGGCTCCCTTAACACCTTGGAGGTTAGAGAGCTCTCCAGCATATTGCTTTATAATGTGTTGGATATCTCCCTAGCATCCTTTTTTCCTGTCTGCTAAAACAGAGTACTCAACAATATAATCTTTTTGAAGTTTCTTTAAGTCAGCTTCATGGACAGTTGAAATCATACCTGGGCTCACAAAATGCAACGTGCTTACATTTACAGTAGCTTCAGAAATTATGAGTTTTCATATTTATCTGTAAATAATGCTGAGCTTTTACAACTGACCTGACGCATCTATTGTTAACATTTTTCTGCTGTGAGGGATGGGTACATGAGTGGAGGAAACGTGGGCCACAGGACCACATATCACCGTAGGAATGGGGGAAACAAGGGCAACAGTACCACATATCACTGTAGGAATGGGGGGAAATGTGGGTCACAGGACCACATATCACTGTAGGAATGGGGGGAAATGTGGGTCACAGGACCACATATCACTGTAGGAGTGGGGGAAACAAGGGCAAGAGTACCACATGTCACTGTAGGAGTTGGGGGAAACGTGGGTCACAGGATCACGTATTAATGTAGGAGTGGGGGAAACATGGGCCACAAGACTTCATCACTGTCGAGGGGAGGTACATGGGCCACTGGGCTACATACTGAGATGATCGAAGACATGGGCCACAGGAATAGATATCACAGTGAAGGAGGGACACAAGGGATATCTATCTATCTATCTATCTATCTATCTATCTACAGTGTGAGGATGGGCCACATGGCTATATATCAATGTAAAGGACTGACACATGGGCTATATATCACTATGTGGTGGGAAGATAAACCACAGGACTACATATCACTGTGAGGGAGGAAGGCCCATGGGCTAAAAGACTATATATGAGTAAGAGAGGGGCATATAGGCTACATAACTACATATCACTGTGAGGGAGGAGGACAAATGGGCCACAAGAGCTCCAGAAGAAAGCACAGATGATCATGTGCACCTGACCTCACCTACCTCTACCCGCTGGAGAGGTGAATGACTTGTTGGCAACTTGGCAGCAGCTTCTCAGACTCTGTTGTGACCGACCGTCTGACTAGTACAGGCTAACAGGCAGAGGCAGGCTCAGCTTCTGCTCCTCTGTGTGGCTGTGCTATTCCTGTACGTGGGCTCCCGGATCCCTGCAGGGTCTGAGAGAGGCAGTTCTGGCAAGTGAGGAGGAGAGTTGGGTGGGAGTAATGCACCAGCAACACCAGATGATCGGGATCACATCCAGCTGAGACTCGCAGCCAGTAGTTAGCATGATGAATCATTCATCATTGATGATGTGCCTCTGCAGCACTTCAGGCGGCCACGGCCACTGGCAAAGTACTCTCCAGTCTCCCACTTCTTCTGCAGGAGAGGGGACAGAAGTAGAAGAGAATGAGGAGTTCATAACCGCCTCCCTGTAGATTGATGCGTCGCGCATCCGCCCGGGGCACAGGCGATGAGGCGACCCGTGGCCATTTTCTTCCTTTCCCAGTCCCACGGTGGCTAGTGACAGGGCTGGATTTATAATTAGGCAGAGTAGGCCTCTGCCTACAGGCGCACCCAACAGAGGGGTGCCTGTCACTGCGATCTTGTGTGTGGTGTTTTTTTTTTTTTTTATTATTATTAAATTCGCCTGAGCTTAGTCACCTCCCCGGCCAGCACCCTGAAGACAGGTCTGTGCCTCCTCCTTTGGCACAGACCTGTAGCTGCTGCTCTTCCTCATCGGGATTTTAGTAATACAGAGTGCTGGGAGATGACCGCGCGGGAGCTCCAGCAGCTACAGCTCTGTGCAGAAGGAGGAGGCACAGACCTCTCTTGCCACTGGACCACCAGGGAAGAGGTAGGAAATGGACACTGGGGCAATGTAAGATTAATATGGAGATGATGGGGCAATGTGAGGGCAATATGGAGATGATGGGGTGCAACATGGAAATTAGGAGCATTGTGGAGGTGTCCAGTGCAGATGGCCCACGGGGGGGGGGCTTCAAATTTCTGTGCCTACAGGCTCCTGAGGTGTAAATCCGGCCCTGGCTAGTGAGTCAGTGACAGTGAGTGGAGGAGATCATCAGTCATCAGTCACACACACCCCCCCCTGCACTCGTCACTGAGTCCAGCAGCTTTGGTCCAGATGCATTAAGGCTAATTAAAAAGAAAATAAAAAACTATCCCAATGAGTCTGATAGGCACCCCTCTGTGGGGTGCGCCTGTAGGCAGATGCCTACTCTGCCTTATTATAAATCCGGCCCTGACTGTATCACCCTGTGAGGGAGGTAAAGGGTACCCAGGACACACAACTTCTCTCTGCCACAATTTGAAGGACACACAGCGATAGGGGCCATATTCCATAAGCTAAAAAATGCAATACTGGGTAAACACCAAACTAACAATAGCAGAGCAATGCCAATGATGAATGACTTAAATAATTCTTTCAACCCGTTCAATGCTAGAGAGGTCTACAATGCACTGTGAATCAATACGTTGAAGACCCCTCTAGCATTTAAGGCTTAAAGGGATAGTAATGTTTCACAAAAACAGCAGCTCCAATTAATCTTCATAGTATTTGAGCCATGGAGAGTGTTATTTCAATACTGTCAGAATTGTAGTTCAAGAGTAATTGAATGATAAAATATCCCCCTCCGGCCCCTTTTACCTAGTGTAAGCCACCTCCCCTCAGATGTGGAATCTGGTCTCTTGACTGGACAGGTCGCAACAAGGGACAATCTTCTTACTGTGAGCATAAAGAAAACCCTGCTGAGGTGAGCAGTGTTAGATCAGTAAAAGGGGTGGGATGGAGATACTTTATCATTCAATTACTTTTGAACTACAACTCGGATAATATTGAAATAACACTCTCCATGTATCAAATACTATGAAGAGTAATTGGTGCTGCTTTTATTGTGAAACATTACTATCCCTTTACAATTACATATCAGTCCATGCGAATCAGGGCAATGATTATTTTCTTCTATGGACAAGTTGGTTTACTCTAGTATTCCACATTTTTAGGTTATTGAATATGGCTTTGGATTTCTCTGTTCTCCCTATAAATATAGCTGAGCATGTCATGCAGCCATAGACCTGCATTCCATAATGGAAATGTGCTACTTCTCTTGTCCCCTTATCCGGGCTACCTATTACACCAGCATACCTCCAAAGTATCCCTCTTTAGTCGGGACAGATTCTCTTTAAGACCCAAATCCTGCTGTCCTTTATTTCCAACTTGTTGTCCCTCTTTTAAAGGGATAGTAATACTAAAAATGTAAAAAAAAATATGTTGTAGGGTTTACCCCCTGAGTAAAACAAGAGTACTCCCACTGCTGAAAGGTGTTTCATTCAAAAGTTATTAATTTTCAAAGTTGAATTTTTTAGGTGCAATATCACAGTGGCCTGAAATTGTACAGTGGTGCTGTTGCTACACGATCCTATGGACAGCTCAGGTCCCGGGACCATAAATCTCCATAGGATGGTGTAGCAACAGCGCCACTGTACAATTTCAGGCCACTGTGATATTGCACCTAAAGGTCAGACTGTGTTATTTACAGTAAAATCTCGGATACAATATACACAATTTTACTCCTCTTCACCTTATGTGAAGTGGAGGGTGCATATTATTTTTTTTTGGTTACTTTTTTTAATGTTTTATCTTGCTACCAGATACCTTCACTCCCTCCCCAGCGCAATCTGCTCTTCAAATAATCCTTGCTTATTTCCACTGAAGTCCCCATCTTCCCCGCTTCCTTCAATGTGCTGTCAGGACCTTCTGCCTATGGTATTGCCCTGCGAGGACCTTGAGATCCTCATAGGGCATTACCATTGGCTGGAGGAGGAAGGTCCTGACAGTAAATAAGTGGGTGGCAAATGCTAGCATGCTGCTCACAGGAAAGATGGGGACTTCAGTGGAAGTAAGTATTATTTTGAGAGTGGATTGTGCTGGGGAGGGAGGGAAGGTATCTGGGAGCTCTAATTTTTTTTAGTAAGGGGAAAACAAGGGTGCATATTATACAAAGGCATTTTTGTTTTCCCCTAAAATCTTGGGTATAATATACACCTACGTATTATACACAGGTGCGTATTATACCTGAGATTTTATGATATGTATGGGCATTAGTGATGAGCGAGCACCCCAATGCTCGGATGTTCGGGTGCTCTGACCGAGCACCCCCTGAGGCTCGAGTGCTCGGCCGAACACCCGAGCCCCATTGAAGTCAATGGGAGGACTCGAGCATTACACCAGGCACCCCCTGCTCTGATGAGGGGAGGGTGCCTGGTCCATAGGAAAAGGGCAGAAAAAGATGGAAACACTACAGAAATGGTTCAGGGACAGCATAGGGAGGATGTCTGGATGCACCTTGGACTCCAACATCGCTGCTGGGAACGATCTTTCGCCCGTAGTACGCCATTTTTACAGACTGACCGTAAAACACACAAAAAGGAAAATAAAAACGACTTTAGGCGAAAAATTGTTACCAAACAGTATTTGCTGTATATTTACTTGTATATCATCTGCAAATTCTCCCAAAAATTTCATCGATTTTCTGAAGTGAGGCCATGATTAAGAGGGAAACGTGCGCAGAGGCAAATTATCCCAAAAATTTCCTTGATTTTCAGAACTGAGGCCATGATTAAGAGGGAAACGTGCGCAGAGGCAAATTCTCCCAAAAATTTCCTTGATTTTCAGAACTGAGGCCATGATTAAGAGGGAAACGTGCGCTGAGCTGACCATCTAAAACATTATGGGTGAGGGTCTGCTGCAGAGCTGACCATCCTAAACATTATATGCGAAGGCCCGCTAGTGAGCTGACGCTATAAAACATTATATGAGAGGGCCCGCTAGAGAGCTGACCCAATAAAACATTATATGAGAAGGCCCGCTGGTGAGCTGACCTATATAAAAATTGGCAAACAGGGCCCGCTGGTGAGCTGGCCCTATATAAAAATTATATCACAGGGCCCGCTGGTGAGCTGGCCCTATATAAAAATTATATCCCAGGGCACGCTGGTGAGCTGGCCCTATATAAAAATTATATCCCAGGGCATATGGAAGAGGAGGAGGAGGATGAGAACATTAAGAGTCAACCATATACCCGTTTTTGGGGTGGAAGGGGTGAATGGGAATACAGAGTATTCCCATCATTGTAAATAACATATATAAAGTGAGTTTATGTTCCCCCGGGGCTTTCCTCCAGTGGAGTGGAGAAGTCAGGGGAAATCCAGGCCTTGTTCATTTTTATAAGTGTCAACCTATCAGCATTGTCGGTGGAAAGGCGGATACGCTTATCTGTTATGATGCCACCAGCAGCACTAAATACCCGCTCAGACAGAACGCTGGCGGCAGGGCAGGCCAGCACCTCCAAGGCGTAGAGTGCCAGTTCATACCACGTGTCCAGCTTGGACACCCAGTAGTTGTAAGGCACAGAGGGATCATTGAGGACGCTGACACGGTCTGCTACGTACTCCTTCACCATCTTCCAAAACTTTTCCCTCCTTGTGACACTAGGCTGCGCATCAGGGTGAGGGTGCTGGCGGGGTGTCATGAAGGTGTCCCACGCCTTGGAGAGTGTTGCCCTGCCTTTCTCGGAACTGCTGTGTGCTCCCCTTTTCTCCCCTTCTCGGTTGGCCAAGGTAGCACGTACTCTGCCGCCAGCGTTGTCAGATGGAAAATTTTGGAGCAATTTTTCAACAAGAACCTTCTGGTATTGCACCATTTTGCTTGTCCTCTCCACCGGAGGAATGAGAGATGAGAAATTCTCTTTGTAGCGGGGGTCCAGAAGGGTGAACACCCAGTAATCCGTGTTGTCTAAAATGCGTACAACGCGTGGGTCACGGGAAAGGCAGCCTAACATAAAGTCAGCCATGTGTGCCAGAGTACCAACAGTCAAGATTTCGCTGTCCTCACCAGGAGGCTGACTCTCAATATCCTCATCCTCTTCCTCCTCTTCTGCCCACCCACGCTGAAGAGATGGAACTAAAGTTCCATGGCTACCCTCTGTAGCGGAGGCAACCGTGTCTTCCTCCTCCTCCTCCTCCTCCTCCTCCTCCGCCTCCTCCAATTGTCGCTGAGAAGACGAAGTGAGGGTGCTCTGGCTATCACCTTGTGTAAGCTCTTCCTCCCCCATTTCCACCTCTTCCACATGCAAAGCGTCGGTTTTAATTGTGAGCAGCGAGCGTTTCAGTAGACACAGAAGTGGGATGGTTACACTGATAATAGCGTTATCGCCGCTCACCATCTGTGTCGATTCCTCAAAATTGCGTAAAACCTCGCAGAGGTCTGACATCCATTCCCACTCCTCACTTCTGATTACAGGAAGTTGAACGGAGAGGCGACGACCGTGTAACAGCTGGTACTCCACTACTGCCCTCTGCTGCTCACAAAGCCGGGCCAACATGTGGAAGGTGGAGTTCCAGCGCGTGCTCACGTCACACAGCAGCCGGTGAGCTGGCAATTGTAAGCGCTGCTGCAGCTTCAACAGGCCGGCCGAAGCTGTAGATGACTTACGGAAATGTGCACACACGCGGCGCACCTTGGTCAAGAGATCATGCACATTGGGGTAGGTTTTTAGAAATCGCTGCACCACTAAATTAAATACATGCGCTAGGCATGGTACGTGTGTGAGCTTGCCGAGCTCCAAAGCCGCCACCAAGTTACGCCCATTATCACACACAACCATGCCTGCTTGCAGGTTGAGTGGCGAGAGCCACTGCTCGGTCTGGTGACTAATCCCCTGCAACAGCTCTGAGGCCGTGTGCTGTTTGTCCCCAAGGCAGATCAGCTTCAGCACGGCCTGTTGACGCTTCCCCACTGCAGTGCTACACTGCTTCCAGCTACTGGCTGATGGGGGAGTGGCGGTGTGTGTAGAGAATTCGGAGGTGGAAACGGAGGAGGAGGAGCCAATAACGTAGGTGCTGGTGGAAACCCTGATGGAGGTAGGGCCCGCAATCCTCGGCGTGGGTAGCACCCGTGCCATCCCAGGGTCCGAGTCGCTCCCAGCCTCCACGACATTCACCCAGTGTGCCGTCAGGGAAATGTAGCGTCCCTGGCCACAAGCACTTGTCCATGTGTCAGTCGTTAAGTGGACCTTCCCAGTAACTGCGTTGGTCAGGGCACGGGTGATGTTACGGGACACATGGTGGTGTAATGCGGGGATGGCACACCGGGAAAAGTAGTGGCGGCTGGGGACCGCGTACCGAGGGACAGCTGCTGCCATCAGGCTGCGGAAGGACTCAGTGTCCACAAGCCTAAATGGCAGCATTTCGATGGCCAGTAATTTTGAAAGGTGTGAGGTTAGTGCTATGGCCTGTGGGTGGGTGGCTGGGTACTTTCTCTTGCGCTCAAATGCCTGGGGTAACGACATTTGGACGCTGTGCTGGGACAGGGAAGTGGATGTGGTCGCTGATGGTGCTTCAGATGCTACAGGTGCAGGGCGGGAGGTATGCGGGCCTGCGCCTTCGACAGGCGATTGGCCGGCACCGAAAACAGGGGAAGAGGAGGCAGTGGTGTGGCCTGCAGACACAGATGGGCGATCCAGGCGTTCCTCCCACTTACTACGGTGCTTGGATGCCATGTGTCGGATCATGCTGGTGGTGGTGAGGTTTCTAGTGTTCATGCCTCGGCTCATTCTGGTGTGGCACAGGTTGCAAACTACAATTCTTTTGTCGTCCGCACTTTCCTTAAAAAAACGCCATACCGCGGAACACCTACCCCTTGGCAAGGTAGATTTACGCAAGGGGGTGCTCCGTGGAACATTTGCGGGCCGGTTTGGTGCGGTCCGCCTTCTTTCTGTAGCCACACCACTGCCTCTTCCAGCCTGTTGCGGTGCTGCAGATGGCTCACCCTCAGGACTGCTGTCATCGCTCGGCTCTACACCTTCCCAGGTGGGGTCAGTCACCTCATCGTCCACCAAGTCCTCCTCCACTTCCTCACTCTGATCATCCTCCTCAAGTCTTGATCCCACCACATACTCGGTCATTGACAACTGTATAACATTCTCCTCAACAAGGTCTTGAGAAGGAAATAGTGGTTGATTTAATGGCAACTGTGTCTCATCATCATCATCATCATCCACTACTTCCTTTGACCTTAAATGCCGTTCACATCTGTCATCTTCTTGTGATTGGGTAGCCTCTAGAGGTTGTGAATCAGGGCACAAGATGTCATGTTCCTCTGCAAGCGTGCTTGGAGAGAGGGTCAAATGAAGGATTGGTGATGAGACGAGCTCATCACTATATCCCAGTGTGGGATCACTTCTTTGACCAGACCGTGTATGGTGGGAGGAAGGATGATCAGAGTGAGGATTATGTTGACCAGACTCTTGGCTACTGAGAGTGGACTTGGTGGAAGACAGGGTGGTGCTTAACCGACTGGAAGCAGTATCAGCTGTCATCCAACCGACCACCTGTTCGCACTGGTCGGACCTCGAGAGTGATGTCCTGCGACGCCCTGTGAAATCAGACATGAAGCTAGGTATGGTGGATGTCTTTCTTTCTTGTGCTCTGGCACCAGGCACAGTTTCTCCGCGTCCTGACCCGCGCCCTGAACTTTCAGGATCACGTCCACTTCCCCGTCCCTTTTTACCCGCCTTCTTCATCTTACACGATATATATGACTTTAATATATATGAGTTTGAAAACTTAACAGTATTTCTTACTATTCTGCAACTCTGCAGAGTACACAGAATAGGCTGCTAAACTGCGGTGACACACACTGAATGGAATAAGTGACTTTAATATTTGAGTTTGAAAAATTAACAGTATTTCTTACTATTCTGCAACTCTGCAGAGTACACAGAATAGGCTGCTAAACTGCGGTGACACACACTGAATGGAATAAGTGACTTTAATATTTGAGTTTGAAAAATTAACAGTATTTCTTACTATTCTGCAACTCTGCAGAGTACACAGAATAGGCTGCTAAACTGCGGTGACACACACTGAATGGAATAAGTGACTTTAATATTTGAGTTTGAAAAATTAACAGTATTTCTTACTATTCTGCAACTCTGCAGAGTACACAGAATAGGCTGCTAAACTGCGGTGACACACACTGAATGGAATAAGTGACTTTAATATTTGAGTTTGAAAAATTAACAGTATTTCTTACTATTCTGCAACTCTGCAGAGTACACAGAATAGGCTGCTAAACTGCGGTGACACACACTGAATGGAATAAGTGACTTTAATATTTGAGTTTGAAAAATTAACAGTATTTCTTACTATTCTGCAACTCTGCAGAGTACACAGAATAGGCTGCTAAACTGCGGTGACACACACTGAATGGAATAAGTGACTTTAATATTTGAGTTTGAAAAATTAACAGTATTTCTTACTATTCTGCAACTCTGCAGAGTACACAGAATAGGCTGCTAAACTGCGGTGACACACACTGAATGGAATAAGTGACTTTAATATTTGAGTTTGAAAAATTAACAGTATTTCTTACTATTCTGCAACTCTGCAGAGTACACAGAATAGGCTGCTAAACTGCGGTGACACACACTGAATGGAATAAGTGACTTTAATATTTGAGTTTGAAAAATTAACAGTATTTCTTACTATTCTGCAACTCTGCAGAGTACACAGAATAGGCTGTTAAACGGCGTTGAAACACACTGAATGGAATATGTGACTTTAATATTTGAGTTTGAAAACTTAACAGTATTTCTTATAATTCTGGAACTGTACAGAGTACACAGAATAGGCTGTTAAACGGCGGTGAAAGACACTGAATGGAATATGTGACTTTAATATTTGAGTTTGAAAACTTAACAGTATTTCTTATAATTCTGGAACTGTACAGAGTACACAGAATAGGCTGTTAAACGGCGGTGAAAGACACTGAATGGAATATGTGACTTTAATATTTGAGTTTGAAAAATTAACAGTATTTCTTACTATTCTGCAACTCTGCAGAGTACACAGAATAGGCTGTTAAACGGCGTTGAAACACACTGAATGGAATATGTGACTTTAATATTTGAGTTTGAAAACTTAACAGTATTTCTTATAATTCTGGAACTGTACAGAGTACACAGAATAGGCTGTTAAACGGCGGTGAAAGACACTGAATGGAATATGTGACTTTAATATTTGAGTTTGAAAACTTAACAGTATTTCTTATAATTCTGGAACTGTACAGAGTACACAGAATAGGCTGTTAAACGGCGGTGAAAGACACTGAATGGAATATGTGACTTTAATATTTGAGTTTGAAAAATTAACAGTATTTCTTACTATTCTGCAACTCTGCAGAGTACACAGAATAGGCTGTTAAACGGCGTTGAAACACACTGAATGGAATATGTGACTTTAATATTTGAGTTTGAAAACTTAACAGTATTTCTTATAATTCTGGAACTGTACAGAGTACACAGAATAGGCTGTTAAACGGCGGTGAAAGACACTGAATGGAATATGTGACTTTAATATTTGAGTTTGAAAACTTAACAGTATTTCTTATAATTCTGCAACTGTACAGAGTACACAGAATAGGCTGTTAAACGGCGGTGAAAGACACTGAATGGAATATGTGACTTTAATATTTGAGTTTGAAAACTTAACAGTATTTCTTACTATTCTGCAACTCTGCAGAGTACACAGAATAGGCTGTTAAACGGCGTTGAAACACACTGAATGGAATATGTGACTTTAATATTTGAGTTTGAAAACTTAACAGTATTTCTTATAATTCTGGAACTGTACAGAGTACACAGAATAGGCTGTTAAACGGCGGTGAAAGACACTGAATGGAATATGTGACTTTAATATTTGAGTTTGAAAACTTAACAGTATTTCTTATAATTCTGGAACTGTACAGAGTACACAGAATAGGCTGTTAAACGGCGGTGAAAGACACTGAATGGAATATGTGACTTTAATATTTGAGTTTGAAAACTTAACAGTATTTCTTATAATTCTGGAACTGTACAGAGTACACAGAATAGGCTGTTAAACGGCGGTGAAAGACACTGAATGGAATATGTGACTTTGATATTTGAGTTTGAAAAATTAACAGTATTTCTTACTATTCTGCAACTCTGTAGAGTACACAGAATAGGCTGTTAAACGGCGTTGAAGCACACTGAATGGAATATGTGACTTTGATATTTTAGTTTGAAGACTTAACAGTATTTCTTCCTATTCTGCAACTCTGCACAGTACACAGAATGTGCTGCTAAACTGCGGCGAAGCACACTGAATGGAATATGTGACTTTGATATTTGAGTTTGAAGACTTAACAGTATTTCTTCCTATTCTGCAACTCTGCACAGTACACAGAATGTGCTGCTACACTGCGGCGAAGCACACTGAATGGAATATGTGACTTTGATATTTGAGTTTGAAGACTTAACAGTATTTCTTCCTATTCTGCAACTCTGCACAGTACACAGAATGTGCTGCTAAACTGCGGCGAAGCACACTGAATGGAATATGTGACTTTGATATTTTAGTTTGAAGACTTAACAGTATTTCTTCCTATTCTGCAACTCTGCACAGTACACAGAATGTGCTGCTAAACTGCGGCGAAGCACACTGAATGGAATATGTGACTTTGATATTTTAGTTTGAAGACTTAACAGTATTTCTTCCTATTCTGCAACTCTGCACACTACACAGAATGTGCTGCTAAACTGCGGCGAAGCACACTGAATGGAATATGTGACTTTGATATTTTAGTTTCAAGACTTAACAGTATTTCTTCCTATTCTGCAACTCTGCACACTACACAGAATGTGCTGCTAAACTGCGGCGAAGCACACTGAATGGAATATGTGACTTTGATATTTTAGTTTGAAGACTTAACAGTATTTCTTCCTATTCTGCAACTCTGCACAGTACACAGAATGTGCTGCTAAACTGCGGCGAAGCACACTGAATGGAATATGTGACTTTGATATTTTAGTTTGAAGACTTAACAGTATTTCTTCCTATTCTGCAACTCTGCACAGTACTCAGAATGTGCTGCTAAACTGCGGCGACGCACACTGAATGGAATACGTGACTTTGATATTTTAGTTTGAAGACTTAACAGAATGTGCTCTAATCTGCAACTTTGCACACTAAACAGAATGTGCTCTAATCTGCAACTTTGCACACTAAACAGAATGTGCTCTAATCTGCAACTTTGCACACTAAACAGAATGTGCTCTAATCTGCAACTGTGCACACTAAACAGAATGTGCTCTAATCTGCAACTTTGCACACTAAACAGAATATATATATTTTTTTTTTTTTTTTTTTGTTTTTTTCCCCCCACACCAAATAACCTGCTGCCCCCACACACAGTAGTCCTAAAAAGGACTTTTGGTTCTTTTTTTTTCACAATTTTTGTTTTTTTCCTCCCTACACTGCCTTTCCCTTCCTATCCTCAGCTCTCCCTGGCTCAGACTGAGCCGAACTCGCTGGTCAGGTGCTATACAGCACCTGACCACGGGTTCTGGCCAGCCAATCAGTGTAATGCCAGCAGCCAACATGGCTGCTGGCATTACACCGATGTCAGAGCCTCCCTGCACGTTTATTGGCTGCGCAGCAGCCGCAAAACGTGCGGGGAGGAGACCCGAACATGGCGGGCGAGCACATGCGGTACTCGTACGAGTACCGCCATGTGCCGAGCAGAGCGATGCTCGAGCCGATCCGAGCATCGGCCGAGCATGCTCGCTCAACACTAATGGGCATGATTGCATCGCGTTAGTGAGGCGATGCAATACTGCATCGCATGGAGCAGTGAAGTAGCGCCGCGGCCTCTTAACCCTTAGAGTACAGAGGGGTATGCAACACATTGCAAAGTAATGCGTTGTGTACCCCTCTGGCAGTCAAAGGGTTAACATTCCCTGGATCTTGGCCCGTGTACATGGGCTTTTACACTAGTCAAATTATATTTAAAAAAAATACAAGGATTACAGATGCATTGCAAATGAGCATTCAAATAAAGCCAACTTTATTTCAGGTGATTGACAAGAAAACAATCCTGCGCTACTCTATATAAAAAACTAATGTGTGCCCTGTAATGGGCATATATAATAATTCTTAGTAAATAAGTGAAATTCTGTATCACAGATTGGCCAAGTTGTGGGTAAGCTTGCCACCAACGTCAAGGTATTTCACTTTCAGCAAGTCCTACTCTAACAAACCTAAAAGCCCTATCTAAATATTAAAATCAAAAAAGCCTTGAGAAAATATTCTTATAAACACGTTAGCAAGAGTGGAAGCCTTTAAATATGCTCTTTAGAGTAGGACTTGCCGAAAGTGAAATACCTTGACGTTGGTGGCAAGCTTACCCACAACTTGGCCAATCTGTGATACAGAATTTCACTTATTTACTAAGAATTATTATATATGCCCATTACAGGGCACACATTAGTTTTTTATATAGAGTAGCGCAGGATTGTTTTCTTGTCTGTCTTTTCACTTTGGGTTTCTGGCCTAATGTTTGGGGGTCTGGAGAACCCCCTCATTCCATGCTGCTTTCTATATATCTATCTTTATAAGTTTCTTAAAGTTATATTCAGTGTAAGGATATGTTAAGGTGAGTTGGCGCTGTGAGTTTCCTCTTTATTTCAGGTGATTGTTCCCCTTTAAACATCAGTATATGTGTTTATAAATTAGTCTGTATCAGGCCCTGACTGGGAGAAAAAATAGGCTGGGGCATTTAAGGCTGAGCAGCCCATTTTTATTTTTTGAGCAGCCCATGGGTGCCCATCGTGGGTGGAGCTTATAATCACATGATGTGCGCCCTACAGCCGCACATTGATTGCCCACCCACCAGGAAACTTGTAAAGGTTCACTTTCTGAAAGACGGCCCAAACTCGCTTAATGATTAATTTTTTTTAGACGCCCGGACCGGCCCACCGGGTGAATGCCCGGTATGCCCGATGGCCAGTCCTGGTCTGTACAACTAGAATATTTTAGTCTTGCTGTAAATCTTTTATTCAGTTATACAAAGACGTGTAAATAGGTCATGGATTAGCCTAAAAGTTTTTGGTAATGCCTTTCCCACCAGTCACGCCCCCAGCAACACCCCCTAAAACAAAAGTGTCCCTCTTTGGCCATTTAAAATGTTGGGAGACATGAACCAGGGATGAGCAAATGGATATCATCCAGCTGTGGAGGATTACAACTCCCATCATCCCTTGCCAGCATATGGCTGGCTAGGGATGATGGGAATTGTAGTCTTCCACAGCTGGAGGGCCTCAGGTCACCCATCCTTGACTTACACCTCTCTCTCTTCTCACACACTAAAGCAATATGCATTAAGACATACTGGAGCTATTCTGAAGCAAACCAGCTGCACCATAGCTGACAAATAAACATTCTAATTACATTAAATGGGACTTTTAAACTCATCAGTACTAGGCTGGTCTCCAGTGCATTGAGGGGGTTAAAAGCCTGATTTACCACTGTGAAAACTTGTAAATGTTTATGTGTCCCCTATGGTACATTTGGTTTGCTCCAGAATCGTCCTTGACTCCCTCTCTCTTCCCTTCCTCCCACTCTCTGTCTACCTGGCAGGCTGCCCATGCTGTGCCAGGTCCATTAATCAACAGTAATTGCTGTAGCCCCTTTCATTTCTCTCTTGCTTGTGTCTTATTCCCATCTCTCCTTTCTGCTCTCTCTCTCTCTGATGATACAGACGTGACAGGGCACAGTACAAAGAAACAGTGGGGTACAGACAGGGGCGGACTGACAGGACCCAGGGCCCCTGGTCCAAAAAGAGGTCTGGGCCCCCTGCCCAATCATAGGTTCCTCCCCATAACATCACAGGCCCCTCCCCCAGACCATCCAGTACCCCATTAATCCATCCATTACCCCGGCAAGATCATGTAGTACCCCCACAAGCCATCCAGTACCCCTACAAGCCATCCAGCACCCCCAAAAGCCATCCAGCATCCCCACAAGCCATACCCCCACAAGCTATCCATTACCCACCAGACCATCCATTACCCCCACAAGCCAGCCAGTACCCCCCCAGGCCATACCCACCTAGGCCATCCAGGACCTCCCTGTCACCACTACGAGGGGTAGGGACCCGTGTGGTGCCGGCACTGGTTCAGTAGCTGGAGAGCGATGCTGGGGCGCGTTGCTTGAGTTCGGAGACGGTGTACCAGGTACTCCCTTGCAGCAGCCGAAGCTGGGTAAAGGTGCTGGTCGCGAAACCAGATTGTTCCACCCCAGTTGAGCCGGGGTGCAACCAGGATGGGAGTGCCCTGGGTACCGTTAAGAGCCAGGCCGACTAGACAAGCAACCGGTAACCGGAGAACAAGCCGAGGGACAGGAGTGGAGCCAAAGGTCAAGCCAGGAACTGAAGACAAGCCAGAGGTCTGATTCGGAGCCAAGGGTCAAGCCAGGGACTGAAGACAAGCCAGAGGTCTGATTCGGAGCCAAGGGTCAAGCCAGGGACTGAAGACAAGCCAGAGGTCAGATTCGGAGCCAAGGGTCAAGCCAGGGACTGAAGACAAGCCAGAGGTCAGATTCGGAGCCAAGGGTCAAGCCAGGGACTGAAGACAAGCCAGAGGTCTGATTCGGAGCCAAGGGTCAAGCCAGGGACTGAAGACAAGCCAGAGGTCAGATTCGGAGCCAAGGGTCAAGCCAGGGACTGAAGACAAGCCAGAGGTCAGATTCGGAGCCAAGGGTCAAGCCAGGGACTGAAGACAGAGGTACACTAGAAAGACCTAGCACTAAGGAGCTCGTGGAACGGGCACCCAATGACTGGGGTAACCCGTTTAAATAGTAAGGCAGTCCAATGAAACGGTAGGGTAGAGGGGCTCGCCTGGGAGCCGTTCAGTGTTGGAGCAGCCCCAGCGAATAGTGCCCCAGTTCGGGCGCATGCGCGGCTGCCAAAGAGAAGGCAGAAGGGAACCGCGCATGCGCAGCCGCGCCGACACCCGGAAGCGCCGCCGCAGAGACGCGACCGGGAAGCGGAGACACCGGGCGGCGGCCAGGTGAGCGTGACACCACCCCCCCCTCAACGGGAGGCCCCCGGACGACCAGGCTTGGAGGGGAAGGCACGATGAAAAGCCCGCCGAAGGGCTGGGGCGTGCAGGTCACGAGCCGGAACCCAGGAACGTTCCTCCGGCCCATAACCCTTCCAATCCACGAGGTACTGGAGAGAACCCCGAACGAGGCGGGAATCCAGGAGCTTCCGTACGATGTATTCCTCTTGCCCGTCGACCTGGACCGGGGGAGCCGCGGAGGAGCGAGGGGCGAAGCGGGAACGGACCAAAGGCTTGAGCAGAGATACATGAAAGGAGTCAGGTATCCGCATGGAAGAAGGCAGTTCCAGGGCAAAAGTCACTGGGGAGATCTGAGAGCGGATTCGGAAGGGGCCAACGTAGCGGGGCCCGAACTTGGCAGAGGGCTGCCGAAGGCGTAGGTTCTTAGTAGAGAGCCACACTTCGTCTCCAACGGCATACATAGGGCCGGATTTCCGTCTTCGATCAGCCGCTCTTTTGTATCGTGCTGCGGCAGTCACCAGACGTGAACGGATGCGTTGCCAGTGGGTTTCAAGATCATCCAAGTGGTGGTCTACGGCGGGAATGCCAGAGGAAGAAGAGAGCGGAAGGGAAGCAGGATCGTACCCGCCGGCAGCAAAAAAGGGAGAACACTGGAGTGATTCGTGACGACAGCTGTTGAAAGCGAATTCCGCCAATGGTAAAAGGTCAGTCCAGTTGTCTTGGAGAGGTTCCACAAACAGACGTAGGTACTGCTTGAGCGCCTGGTTGGTTCTTTCGGTTTGTCCATTAGACTGAGGGTGGTAGGCGGAAGACAGGTGAACAGTGATACCCAAGCGAGCACAAAAAGCCCTCCAAAACCGGGAGGTGAACTGGCTGCCCCGGTCAGTCACCAATTGCAGAGGAAGGCCATGAAGGCGGAACACCTCCCGGAGGAAGATGTCAGCCAATTGCTGGGAGGAAGGAAGCTTGGGCAGGGGAACAAAGTGCGCCTGCCGGGAGAAGCGATCCACGATAACCAGGATGACTGTGTTTCTCTTGGATGGGGGCAGGTCTACTACGAAGTCCATGGCTATGTGAGTCCACGGGGAAGAAGGTACAGGAAGAGGCTGCAAAAGACCAACAGGCCGGGTCCTGGGCTGTTTGTGTCTGGCACAGTGGTGACAACCTTGCACGAACTCCTTGACATCCTGTGGTAAGGAGGGCCACCAGAACTGGCGCTGGACCAGGTCAGTAGTGCGAGTTATTCCAGGATGTCCAGAGGTGGGCGACTGATGGGCCCACATCAATACATCTGAGCGGTGTCGGACAGGGACAAACAGGCGCCCAGCTGGGCAGGAAGAGTCCACGTTCTTCTGGGCCTGCTGGATTTTCACCAAGGTCGCAGTAGAGAGTGCAGAGAGGATTTTGCAGGATGGTAGGATGCGTTCGGGCGGAGGGTTGAGAGCAGAAGTGGCGTGTAGACGGGACAAAGCATCAGCCTTGACATTCTTGGTCCCTGGAATGTAAGTAACGGTGAATTGAAACCTGGAGAAGAATAGAGCCCAACGGGCTTGGCGTGCGGTGAGACGTTTGGAGGTTTCTAGGTACTGTAGATTCTTGTGATCAGTGTGGATGACAAAAGGGATTCCTGATCCTTCAAGGAGATGGCGCCATTCTTCGAGGGCTACCTTCATGGCGAGTAGCTCACGATTGCCCACATCGTAGTTCCTTTCGGCTGGGGTCAGTTGGCGTGACAGATAAGAGCACGGGTGGAGGACATTAGTGTCGGGATCTCTTTGCGAGAGGACTGCACCAAGTCCTTGTTCGGAGGCATCGACTTCAAGGAGGAAAGGGTGAGTGATGTCTGGATACCGGAGAACAGGAGCCGTAGTGAAGGCTGTCTTAAGGGCAGCGAAGGCAGTTTTGGCTGCATTAGACCAGGTCCGTGGGTCAGCCCCTTTTTTAGTCATGGCAGTTAGAGGAGCCACCAAGGAAGAGTAATTCCGGATGAACCTTCTATAGTAATTGGCGAACCCTAGGAAACGCTGTAATGCCTTCAAATCCATAGGTCGAGGCCAGTTAGTGACAGCAGCAAGTTTGCTAGGATCCATTCGTAGACCGGAACTGGAGATAATGTACCCCAGGAAGGGGAGTTGTTCTTTCTCAAATTTGCATTTCTCCAGCTTGGCGTAGAGACCGTTTTCTCGGAGTCGCTGAAGGACGGCTTTAACATGAAGCCGGTGCTGCTGTAGCGTAGGAGAGAATACAAGGATATCATCCAAGTATACTATGACGTGGGATGTCAGCATGTCACGGAATACGTCATTGACAAAGGCCTGGAAGACGGCCGGGGCGTTGCAGAGCCCAAAGGGCATAACCAAATACTCGTAGTGCCCGTATCTGGTGTTGAAGGCCGTCTTCCATTCATCTCCAGGCCTGATCCGAACTAAATTATAAGCCCCCCTCAGGTCCAGTTTAGTAAACCAGGCAGCTCCACGGAGAAGGTCAAACAATTCAGGAATAAGAGGCAGGGGGTACTTGTTTTTCACCGTTATACGATTTAGGCCTCGATAATCCACGCAGGGACGCAGAGAACCGTCTTTCTTGCCCACTAAGAAGAATCCCGCCCCAGCGGGGGATGAGGAAGGACGAATGAAACCCCTGGCCAGGTTGTCCTGGATGTAAGTGGCGAGGGCTTTCATTTCAGGAGGAGAAAGCAGGAACGTCCTTCCTCTAGGTGGCTGGGAACCAGGAAGGAGATCAATAGGACAATCGTAGGGCCGATGCGGGGGAAGACGTTCCGCTTGAGCCTTGGAGAAGACATCTGCGAAGGCGTGGTAGGGTGTGGGAAGACCGTCAGGGATACACAAGGAAGCCGAGATAGACAAGGGCAGTGAGACCGGTTCTTTGGGAAGACAGGTCAGACAACAGGACTCACTCCACTGAGTGAGATCGCCAGTCCTCCAGTTGAAAATGGGGTTGTGATGCCGCAGCCAAGGAAGCCCCAGGACGATAGGAACAAAGGGAGAGGACACCAGGTCTAGTACCGCGTTCTCGGAATGAAGAACCCCAGTGGTAAGGACCAGCGTCTCAGTTTCTTGGGTGATCTTGCCGGTTCCCAAGGGTCTCCCGTCC
This sequence comes from Rhinophrynus dorsalis, assembly GCA_037306005.1. Lineage (NCBI taxonomy): Eukaryota > Metazoa > Chordata > Amphibia > Anura > Rhinophrynidae > Rhinophrynus > Rhinophrynus dorsalis. The sequence goes on along the minus strand of CM074727.1, from coordinate 115,156,750 downwards.
AGAGTGGATACTAGTAGGGGCTGCGTCTTAAGCCGGCAAGGTACTCCAACTGACCGGGCCCAGGCTTCATCCACGAATAAGCCGGCGGCCCCGGAGTCAATGAAGGCAGTAGCGGTAACGGCTTTGGCGGCCCATCGGAGAGTCACGGGAACCAACAACCTGGAGCGACCATGGGGAGGCTGACGAACTGGGCTTAGCTGACCGCCTCGGAAGCCGACTAAGCCGTGTCTTTTCCCGGACGTACAGGACACTGTCGGAGCATGTGACCCGCTTGTCCGCAATATAGGCAAAGCCCCAAGGTTCGGCGTCTCTTCCTTTCCTCGTCGGTTAACCGAGTGACGCCACCAATCTCCATGGGTGTTTCCATCAAAGAGCGCTCCTCTGCCGGAGATGTGGCCGATGCTGTTCGCCTTCTGCTGCGGTCACGCTCCAGTTGCCTCTCTTGCAGACGTCTGTCCAGGTCCAGACATAAAGAGATAAAGTCTTCCAAACCGTCTGGAACCTCGCGGCAGGTCAGGGCGTCTTTTAGGCGCTCGTTGAGCCCACGTCGAAACGCAGCTTTGAGAGCCCCCTGGTTCCAGTCCGTCTCATACGAGAGGGTGCGGAATTCCACCGCATACTGGCCGACGGATCTGGTTCCCTGACGAAGCCCCAAGAGCGTTGACTCAGCCGAAGCGCTCCTTCCGGGAACATCGAACACTGCTCTGAAGGCGGTGATAAACGCTTCAGAGTCGTCTAACAATGGTGATTGCTGTTCCACTAAGGGTGATGCCCAGGCCAACGCCTCGCCCTTAAGAAGGGAGATGATGAAGGAGACCCGAGCGGCATGCGTGCTGAACGTCTGTGGTAAAGTCCGGAAGTGCAGCTGGCATTGGTTGAGGAACCCTCGGAAGTCGACCGGCCTCCCTGATAACTTATCAGGAAGCGGTATACGAGGAGGAACATACCCTGGAGGAGGCGTCCCAGAGACACCTGAGGCGGCGGCGGCGGTGGTAGTGGAAGTGACCGTAGCCTGAGCCGCCGAGGAACGCAACATCTCTAGAACAGCATCCAGCTTACGTTCCAAGTTCTGAAGATGTGCGGCGTGGGAGGTCAGTACCTGCTCCTGATGGTCCAGTCTGGCCGTGATACGGGATACCTCAGAAGGTTCCATGGTAACTGGCCCGTTCCAACTGTCACCACTACGAGGGGTAGGGACCCGTGTGGTGCCGGCACTGGTTCAGTAGCTGGAGAGCGATGCTGGGGCGCGTTGCTTGAGTTCGGAGACGGTGTACCAGGTACTCCCTTGCAGCAGCCGAAGCTGGGTAAAGGTGCTGGTCGCGAAACCAGATTGTTCCACCCCAGTTGAGCCGGGGTGCAACCAGGATGGGAGTGCCCTGGGTACCGTTAAGAGCCAGGCCGACTAGACAAGCAACCGGTAACCGGAGAACAAGCCGAGGGACAGGAGTGGAGCCAAAGGTCAAGCCAGGAACTGAAGACAAGCCAGAGGTCTGATTCGGAGCCAAGGGTCAAGCCAGGGACTGAAGACAAGCCAGAGGTCTGATTCGGAGCCAAGGGTCAAGCCAGGGACTGAAGACAAGCCAGAGGTCAGATTCTGAGCCAAGGGTCAAGCCAGGGACTGAAGACAAGCCAGAGGTCAGATTCGGAGCCAAGGGTCAAGCCAGGGACTGAAGACAAGCCAGAGGTCTGATTCGGAGCCAAGGGTCAAGCCAGGGACTGAAGACAGAGGTACACTAGAAAGACCTAGCACTAAGGAGCTCGTGGAACGGGCACCCAATGACTGGGGTAACCCGTTTAAATAGTAAGGCAGTCCAATGAAACGGTAGGGTAGAGGGGCTCGCCTGGGAGCCGTTCAGTGTTGGAGCAGCCCCAGCGAATAGTGCCCCAGTTCGGGCGCATGCGCGGCTGCCAAAGAGAAGGCAGAAGGGAACCGCGCATGCGCAGCCGCGCCGACACCCGGAAGCGCCGCCGCAGAGACGCGACCGGGAAGCGGAGACACCGGGCGGCGGCCAGGTGAGCGTGACACTCCCCCAATCCATCCAGTAACTCCCTCCATGCCATCAAGTACCCTCCACCCAGGCCATGCCCACCCATGCCATGCAGTAGCCCCCTACTTGTGCTGTGTGCGCTGAGTGGTGGTGTGTCTTCTTCTGCTGAGAGCTGACTGCTGCTGTCTGTCACTCAGCCTCAGTGTCACTGCTGCACTCCCCAGTCTGACTCCTGTTGTGTACTTTGGTGAGTTGGCGGGCTAGGTGGTCATGTAAGTGACATCCAGTCCCCGTGGCGCACTGGCTCTGAGTCCCACTCTCCCCCTCCCAATATCATCACGCGCCCGGGCCCCTGCGGGCTGTGATGACAAAACATAAGTGTGCAGGCATGCGCAGAGAAGAGAAAGAGGCATGGGAGAGAAGCGCTTGCTTCAAGTGGTGGAGTCAACATGCCCAAGTTGCCTGGCCGCATAGATGCCAATGGGAAGGTTCGGGAATCGGATCATGGGCACTGGGCACACACGAGCAGTATTGTAATGATGAGGTCTCAATATCTCATTGAACACAGTGTGGAGGCTGCTTTAAATAGGCACTGGCGGGCCCAAACAGGCAGGCAAGCAGGCAGACGCACTCTGAAGTCTGGCACATTATAAACAGACAGGAAAGTGGGTGGATGCACTCTCTCGCACATTATAAACAGGCAAGCGGGCGGACGCACTGTGGCAGACTGGCAAATATTATATGCTGACAATCTGACATTGCTGGTGGAAGCGGTGAGCCCCCCTCGGTCACAGTCCCTCGGTCCGTGACCGAACTCCCGGATGGTCAGTCCGCCCCTGGGTACGGAGAGAAGATGGAGGCCACAGGTCACAGACAAACGTACCCCACACAGGATAGCCTTATGCATTGGATCACCACCACTCAGAATAACACCATGATGCAGATCACAACACATGATAAATATATGAAGCAAATCATCACAGAGACCAGATAACCAGATAATAATTCTGTGCACTGGATCCCGAGACAACTCTATGTAGCAAATCAACAAACACAGAATAGCCCCATATACCAAATCACCATAAAGAATAACTCTATAAGCATACTCCAGATAACCCTGTGCAGGTTTACTACTGAAATGTCGCCCTTTTGTTGGTGATCATCAAAAGGTCCAGATCATAATTTCGTCCAAATCCTGATGTTGCTCGCATCAGCAGGATGACATTCTGATGTCTCAGCACTTAAGGGTCAACATCTAGAGGGTGACATTTCAATAGTAAACAAGGCAAGGTGGAGTTGAAGTCCTATCCTATCCTTGCATGTTCATATGCCAAGCTGTTGCATCTATGCTGTCCCACAGGTTTACTTTTGCGGTCTTGCTGACTTCACCACCACCTTGCCTCTCTTATTCCTGTAGGCTTGCATCCCAATGCTCTGGCATCCATTCCTCATCCTCCTGGACGGCCTCAGTCCTATTGCACTCAAGCATATCTTTGAGAGACAGATGGGAACTAAACATTTTACTCCTATGCCAATGAATGCCTTATAGTTGGTATCCTAGCATCCCATTATAATCTCACCCTTTTGATGGACGCCAACTAGAGGGTGACATTTACATAGGATACCCCCTGTGCAATGTATCCCATGCACCGAATCATCACACAGACCAAACCCCAAGCAGCGGACCACAACACAAGATAAGGAGCAAATGCCGGATTTCCAGGGGCAGGGGTGTTGTAAAAAATTCAAATAAACTTACAACAACAATACTTAGATTTAGTTTTGTGCAAAATCCATTGCAGATCCTTGTTTATTGACAATTTACAGTGCCCAAGCTTTTGTTAGACTACAATTACCATCATCTTCAGAAGGCCATCAACCGAGGATGATCGCGGTTACAGTCCAATAACAACTGGAGAAAAGTCAATTTGCACAATTGTAACCAACATTTTTCATTACTGGGGTGCTTTCCTTTGTCTGTCACCAGTCTGATGGTGCAAAACAGTACGTAGGCAGGTTCTAGGAACTAAAAAAAGCCCCATATGAATTTGGCCTTGAAGATAAATCTGTGCACTGACTTTTCCGCATACTGGATCACCATCTTGTTTAATTCTATATATGTAGTTAAAGTGATAGTAATGTCTAAAAAAAACTTTTTTGCATTTAGAAGAGCTTGAAAAACTGATCTAAATGCAAAAAAACGTATCTCTCAAACAGCTGTGGTTTAAGAGATACGGGCGTTTAAAGTTTGATTTCACCTACTGACAGCTGTAAAGCTGTCAGCAGGAGATTTGTGTCGGTCGACACGGTGGCGCTTGAGAAGTGCCGAGATCTTGTTACTTACACGGAATCCCTTCATTGGAATGGTCTAAAACATGTTCCTAGTGTTCAGGCACACGTTTTAGACCATTCCAATGAAGGGATTCCGTGTAAGTAAGGAGATCCCAGCACTTCTCAAGCGCCACCGTGTCGACCGACACAAATCTCCTGCTGACAGCTTTACAGCTGTCAGTAGGTGAAATCAAACTTTAAACGCCCGTATCTCTTAAACCATAGCGGTTTGAGAGATACGTTTTTTTGCATTCAGATCAGTTTTTTAAGCTCTTCTAAATGCAAAAAAAGTTTTTCTTAGACATTACTATCACTTTAAACTAACAGCAGAAACCATGGACAAAAGGGGATTTGGGAGGATATCAGTCTTCTATCACAGCATAAGATTTTTAATAGGATTCATCCCAGGTATATCAGTCTAAGGTGATTGCACCAGATCTCTGCATAGCACTTTCCTTTTCCCTAGATAACCACATAGGTTGTTAACATAGCACACTGTTGGATAAGTCAATGGGTGGGTCACTGTGACAGATACACTTCTGATAATGATATTCACATGTGCTTCTCTGAGGAGGTATAGAAAGCCTGTACTGCTGATATGTCCTGAGGGTTGGAACTGAGCATTATATATATAACCTCACAGTATAACTCTTCCTTTTGAGCTGTATAACCTAACCTATCCATATAATTCCTCCTATGGCTCCATATAACCTCTCCCTATAATTCATTCTATTACTCCACATAATCACCCCCTACAACGTATCTTATTGCTCCAAATAACCTCCCCTATAACTCTTCCAGTTACCCCATATAACCTCTCCCTATAACGCCTCCTGTTCCATGTATTAACTCTCCCTATAACTCCTCCTATTGCGAAACATAATGCTTCCCTATTACTTCTCCTATGGCTCCATGTATTCTCTCCCTATAACACCTCCTATTGCTCCAAAAATCTCATCCCTAACGCTCCCCCTACTGTACCATACAGCCTCTCCCTATAACCCATTGCTCCAGAACTTCTCATTATAACTCCCCCTACTGTACCATACAGCCCTTCCCTACAACCCATTGCTCCAGAACTTCTCATTATAACTCCTCCTACTGTACCATACAGCCTCTCCCTATAACCCATTGCTCCAGAACTTCTCATTATAACTCCTCCTACTGTTACGTATAAATATCCTGGTAACTACACCTATTGCTCCTAATAACACCTTATTATAACTACTCATATTGCTCCATAAATCCTCTCCCTATAGCTCCTCCTATTTCTCCATATAACCACACAATATGTCTTCTGATTGCTCCATATTACCCCTATCTATATTTACTCCTATTGTTACAAATAACGCATCCTATTGTTCCATATAACCTCATCCTATAGCTTCTCCTATTTCCCCTTTTTCCCCTTTGTATAACTGCGCTTACTGTTACATTTAATATCTCCATCCATTGGCTCCATATAACCCTTCCCTATAATCCTTCTTTTTGATCTCTATAACCCTACCCTATACCTCCTCCTATTGCTCCATATAACTTCTCCTATTACTCCATGTAATCTCTCCCTGTAACTCCTTCTGTTGCTTCACATAACATCTCCCTATAAACCCACGTATTACTCATCATAACTCCCCTTTATAATTCCTCCTATAGTTTCATATAACCTCTGCCTATAATTCCTCCCATATATCACCTCCCCATAACACTGCCTATTGTTTCATATAACCTCTCAGCATAACTCCTGCCGTATAGATCTTCTCCCCATAATACCTCTTATTGCTCCATTTAACCTCGCCCTATAATTGTTCCCATAGATCTCCTCCCTATGTTATCTCATAGTGCTCAATACAACCACTTACAATAATACCTCCTGTTGCTCTATATAACCTTTCCCCATAGCTCCTCCTATTGCTCTATATAACCCCTCTCCATAACTTCTCCTATTGCTCCACATAATGCCTCTCTATAACTTCTCCTATTGCTCCACATAATGCCTCTCTATATCTTCTATTGCTCCACAAAATGCCTGTCTATACCTTATCCTATTGCTCTGTATAATCTATCACTATAAACTTTTATTGCTTTACTGATCCATATAAATTTCGTGCTTCATATAACCATCCTATACAATTCAGTCTATTGCTCTTCATACACTTTACATATAACTCCTCCTATTCCTCCCTATTATCACTACCTTCAACATTTTCTGGCTTGTTGCTTGATGTATAGGTGCAGAACTGAATAAAAGGAGAGGGGATAAGAGGTGGAGTGCTGGCACAGAGACGCTCTTCAGACACTTACACAGAGGAGACTGTGTATGGCTACAGGGAAGGAGAGAAATAAACCACGGCTACCCTCACAGGCGCCCAAGTGGGGGCCATCCCAGTTTAACATAGCCCAGAAGTCTGTGGGGCAGAATGAAAGTATAGTGACAGAGCTGTGTGTGAATGTGAGGTCAGTACAGGAATAGCACAGTGCCACAGGGCAGAGTGGATGACAGCTCTATGTGTGAAGAGACAATATAGGAATAATATTGGGCAGCATGGAAATGTAGTGACAGGACTGTGTGATCAGAATCAGTATCTGTGTTGTCCAGAGATTCGGGGGGGGGTTGCATGTAGATGAAGAGACATCTCCTGTGCAGATATAATAAAAGCCATGTGTAAAAGTGATGTCAATACAGGAGTATAATATACATACATAGCTCCCAAGTGTCCGTCTTTAAGACCCAAATCCATCTGTCCATCTTTCCTACACTGATGTCCCTTTTTTAAGGAGATCAGACTGTGTGGTGTGCAGGGGAGGGCTAGCCTGGGGGGCAGGGGGTCAATTGCCCCCTGGGCCATTCTTATGTCTGGGCTGGTGGGCCACTCCTGCTTGTTGCTGCAAATGTAGATACACTAGTGAGCTACCACAGAGCTTACAAGTGTAATGGAGCTACAATCCAATGGAGCTACACCATTAGTATAACCCATGTCTCTTGTAAGTTATAGGATATCACTAGCGCAGCTTTATTTAAATTGTAAGCTCTGTAGCTGCACCCCCATTTCAATTGTAAGTGTCATGGTATTTCTTGCCTTACTTCACAACACTAACCCTTTGAGTGACAGAGGGGTATGCCCATCTGGCACTCAAAGGGTTAATGGCAATTTTAAAATTAACAAAAGGGGGTGAGCTGGGACAGTGGGCTGGAACGATAGTAAAATTGGGTCACTTGATTGTAGTTGCCCTCCAGGCCAAAAGTTGCCAGCCCTCCCCTGGTGGTGTGTATTCAAGTGCATCACATTGTTCATCAGCAGTAAAACTAACATTAATAATTGCTTACAGTACTTTGTTCTTGTTCTAAATTATTGACTCAACTGAATAAAGAGTTGTCAATAGGTCAAGAAGTAACTTAAAAATACCTGTTGTGCCTTGCCTACCAGTTTGTTTCCAGATGCACCACCTAAAACCAAAGTGCCCTTCTTTAGCCATGTATGTATGTATGTATATGTATGTATGTATATCTTTATTTATATGGCGCCACACAGTGTACGCAGCGCCTTACAATACACATATGTTACAATAAATAAGAGGGGATCAAATAAGAACAACATTCATAGAAACAATGGGAGAGAGGTCCCTGCCCCAAGGAGCTTACAGTCTAAATGTGTAAAAGGAGACAGACAATGGGGTAAGAGGGTATCAAGTGCTGAGATTACAAGTGCTGAGTTTGGCCAAAGGCAGTGCATGGTCCTAGTGCTCCAGAAGATAAGATATCAGGGTAGATTTAAAGACAAACATTTGAAATGTTGGGAGGTATGTTAATACAGTGCTGAAGGAAGATGTAGTGACAGCCCTATAAGTAAAGGGTAAGGGCACAGTAGACATGTAGCAACATCGACATATGGGAAGTAGGTAAATGAAAAGCAGAGAAGTATGATACAAATATAGTGCTGTGTGGGAATGTGAAGTTGGTAAAGCAATAGCAGAAGGCCTCAGGGCACAATTTTATAGAGACAAAGCCAAACAATGAATATAAATTAAGAAAAATCAGAGGGGGTGTAGGGCACAATGAAGATTTAGTGATGCTGCCATATCTAAATATCAGGTCAATAAATAAATAGCAAAGGGATGCGGGGCAGAGTGGAGATGAAGTGACAGTGTTGTATGTGAATGTGAGGTCAATAAAGGAATAGCAGTATATTGAGACAGAATGGAGATTTAGTTACACCACCATGTGTGAATGTGATACCAGTGTATGAATAATAGGTAGCTGCTAGACAGAATGGATGTATATACTATCAGAGCAGCTTCTAAATGTGAGATCAATACAGTAATAGCACAGAGCTTCAAAACAGGATGGAGATGATATAGCCATGTGTGGAGGTGCAGTGACAGAGGACAGTGAGAGATCAGTGATAAAGGGTAGTGTAGGTGCAAAGACTTAGGCTAGTGGAGGAAGAGAAGCAGTGACACAGGGCAGAGGAGGAGCAGTGACACAGGGCAGAGGGGAAGCAGCTATACAGTACAAAGTAGGCACAATGCCACAGGGTAGAGAAGGCACAAATAAACAGGGCAATAGAGGCCTAGTGACACATGGCAGAGGAAGAGAAGCAGTGACATTGAGCAGAGAAGGAGTAGTGATATAAGACAGAGGAGGAGCAGAGGCACAGGGCAGAGAAGGAACAGAAATATAGGACAGAAGATGAGCAGAGACATGGGACAGAGAAGGAGCAGAGACACAGGACAGAAGATGAACAGAGACACAAGACAGAGGAGGAGCAGAGACACAGGGCAGAGGAGAAGCAGAGACACAGGCCAGAGAAGGAACAGGTGTACAGTCACAGGACAAAGGAGAAAAAGTCACAAAGAGAAGAGGAGAAACACCCAACCAAGGCAGAGGAGGAGCACGGAAACAGTACAAAGGAGGGACAACAACAATGGGTGATGGAGGGGCAGCGACAAAGAGCAAAGGAAGAGCAGTAACACAAGGCTGATGAGGTGCAGCAACACCAGGCAGATGAGGCACAGCATCAAGAGACAGAGAAGGCATGGCAGCAAAGGGCAGAGGAGACACAGACATAGGGAAGAGTAGGACCAGCAACATAGGGCAGTGTAGGCACAGTGACAGAGTAAAGGAGATGTAGTGATACACAACATAGGAAATGCAGTAACATAGGGCAGAAGAGAAGCAGTACATAAAGGGAGGAGCAGTGACACAGGGCAGATGTGAAGTAGCAACACAGAGCAACAAATAAGCAGTGACACACAGCAGAGGCACAGTGAAATAGTACAGAGGGGTAGAAGTATAGTAGTGGAACAGCAGTCTCAAATGGTGGAGGAACAGTAGTGACTGTGGACAACAGAGAAGCAGCAGAGCAGGGGCTGGGGACAGTGAAGAAGAAGTGGCACAGGTCAGTGGAAGAGAAGTGACTGGGGACAGCAGAGAGGTTTCATAGCAGGGAATAGGGATAGTAGAAGAGCAGTAGCACAGAGCAGAGAAGTAATAAATGGGGACAGCAAAGGAGCAGTGACTGTCAATAGCAAAGCAGTGACTGGGGAGGTGGAGAAGCGATGGAGAAGTGGTGGGAACAGTGGAGGCGAAGTGGCAGGGGTAGTGGAAGTGGATCTAATGTGTAGTTTGGGGGGCAGCAGAGGAACAGCTGTAGGGGGCAGCAGAAATGCAGCGATGGGGTCAGAAAGATGCAATGAAAGAAGGCAGACGTGCATGGACATAGGAAAGCAGAGGCAGAGTGACAAAAAGTAGCAGAGGTGCAGTGACAGGGGCATGAGAAGTGCAGTGACAGGGCAGCAAAGATACATGAAAGGGTCAACTAGATGAGGTGACAGAAGAAAGCAGAAGCTCTGTGACATAAGGCAGCAGAGGCACACAGACAGAGAGAAGCAGAGGAGGAAGTCAGCACTGGCAGAAGAGGTGCAGCAACAGAGGACAACAGAAGTACAGAGTCAGGAAGCAGCAGGGGTACAGACACAGAAGGTAATAGATATGCATTGACAGTGGGCAGCAAAGGTACAGAGTCAGGTGGCAGCAGAGGTGAAGTGACAGAGGACAACAGAGGTACAGAGTCAGGAGGCAGCACAGATGCAGTGACAGTGGGCACAAGAACAGAGATAGCAGGGGCAGTGAAGGTGCAGTGACAGTACAATCTTAGTGTAATGACAAAGGTCAGTGTTAATGCAATGAGACAGGACAGTAAAAGAATAGTGACGGTGTGGGCAGGGCAGGCTGGGGTACACTGATGAGCAGACACATGCATTTGTTGCTTCAGTACTGGCAGGATATGAGTAAACTATAGTTTTAGTACATGGAGATATGGAGTTAACTAAAAACCATGTATCTTCAACCATAACACTCCCAACCCCCACCATTCACTAAACAAGGAGCCCCCCTCTCCTGTTGTCACTCAGACCTGCCTGGGCCCCTTCTGGGTCATAGGAGTTTCGGCTCCTGAAATCCTGTCTTCATAAATCTGCAACCCCCACAACCACCCTGTTAGACGGCAGGGCTGAAAATATCATGTTTAGTGTGGTCTTCAGGGGTCTGTGTAAGATGAGAGCCTGGAATAGAACTAGCAAGTGAGCCTTTGTGTACTGTATGCATTTCACTATATGTGTATATTAATATGATCATGTATACCAGGCATGTAGCTATGTACTGTTTTAGTGTGCTAAATCCACCAGGTCTCATGTTTACCCTTTGAGTGCCAGAAAGGTATACAACACATCCCAATGGCCCTTGATGCCAGCTTGGGGCATGTACTTGTGCCAATCTTTAGGCTGCATGGTGAACTAGTAAAAACATTAGGCTGACTTAAACCCAGGGTATTTGGGGAACCTAGCAAGTTGCCTTCCACCAGTATTGGTCATTTGGGATGTGTTTGTGTGTGTTAAAGGGATAGTAATGTTTCACAGTAAAAGCAGCTCAAATTAATCTTCATAGTATTTGGGCCATGGTGAGTGTTATTTCAATACTGTCCGAGTTGTAGTTTAACCCCTAGAGTGCCAGCTACTTACAGTGTACGAGCTTGGCCAACTGTACCTGCTGTGCCAAGCTCGTATGCTGTACAGCTTAAATGCGGTCACTGCATAAGCCGGTATAACCAGCATGCAGTGGCTGCATTTAAAAAAAAATTGCCTGGCACTTGTGGGGGGACATGAGGATCACTCCTCATACCCCCCCCCCAGTTATTGATCTCCCAGCCGATCACGCTGGGAGATCAATATGCACAAAAGAGAAGCAGAACTTCTCTTTCCCCTTTCTCCTACCTGAACTTACGGGTAGGAGTGGGCGGGACCAGGGGAAGCCTCCCAGTGTCATCAGTGACGTGATCACCGATGACGTTATGGCAGTTTCCCCGGTCCCATTCACTCCTACAGGAGGTAGGAGAGAAAGGCAGGAGAGCTTTTGTTCTCCTGCGGTCGCCAAATTGATCTCCAAGCACAATCGGCTGGGAGATCAATAACTGGGGGGACATCAAAAGGTGTCCTGATGTTCCTCCACGAGGTCTGAATATCAAAATAAAAAAAAAAGTGCCAAAACTTAACCCTATGAGTGCCGCAGAGGCATGCAGCGCATTGCTTTGCAATACGTTGGAAACTCCTGTGGCACTCACAGGGTTACTAATATTGGGGGGCATTTTTCTTTACCTAAGACCTCATTGGGGGGCTCAGGATGCCACTCAATGAAGTCTATAATAATAAAAAAAATATAATTTTTTTTAACCCTGTGTGTGCCACGAGGGGGGGGGTCCAATGCAGACCCCCCTCCTGTGGCACACACAGGACTTTTTTTACTATTACTTTACATTCAAAGCTTGTTGCGGGGCCCTAAGGTTAGGGGCCCCCCAACAAACTATGAGTAAAGAATAATAATAATAATAGTAATATCAACCCTTTGTGTGCCACAGGGAGTCCAATACATTGCTTTGCAATGCAGTGGACACCCTTGTGGCAGACAAAGGAATTTTTTTTTTTATTTAGACCTCATTGGTCTACACCAACAAGGTGTACAAAAAAAAAGAGAAAAAACATGCGTGCACCACAGGGGCGTCCAAAGCAGTGCTTTGCAATGCGTTGGACCCCACTGTGGCACACACATTTATTTATTTTTTATTCTGCCCTATGGTATGCCCTAGGTATGAATAAAAAATAATAACATGAAAAACATTAACCCTCTGTGTGCCACGGGACATCCAATGCATTGCTTTGCGATGCATTGGACACCCCTGTGGCATGCAGACAAAATGCCTCCAACTCCCCCCCCCCACACACACGTACCCTACCCACCAGCCTAGTTCCACAGTCCACTGGCAGACCTATTCCCACAGTTTGACCCCCCCAGCCTGGTTCTACTGCCTACTGGTAGACTCAAGTGCGAGTACGCAGTACAGTGTATGTGGGGGACTTACAGTGCACACTGGAAGTCACAGATCCCCCATATGTACCCCTCTTCCCTCGTACCTGGTTTCACTGGCAGTCTCAGGTCTCCTCATACACTGACTGACCACTGGTAGCAATAGAATCACACATAAACTGTTTACTTCCCCATCCTTGTTCCACTGGTAGCTACGTTCCTGGCAGCCAGTTTGGTACGTCACCCCACAGCAGTGGGGTACCATTTTTTGTAGGCTGGCAGGGGGTCCTCCTAGGAAATCCCATGGTGTTGAACCATTTCCGTATCTTTGAAGCGACTGATTTGTAAAAAAAAAACAAATTTTTTTTTTGTAGCACCACATTCTGGAAATAGTTGTATACACTAACTTAGGGGTAGAAAGGCAAGTGACCTCTCATTAGATGTGGCAGGTTATCTTCTTTCCAAAATGGTATGGTTTCTCTACCTTTTCTTCACTTCTGAAGGTGTTATAGCCATTTTCATATACACAGGAATGTTTGAGAAAATGTTAGAGAAATCATAGGTTGTAGCAGGAGTAGTTTTGTACTTCTAGCACCCCCCTACAGCATGTCAGCTCATACCAATCGGCTGTCATTCTTCTCCTAAGAGCACTAGCTAACAAATACAGTTAGAAATCCCATAGTTTTCAGAGGTTTCACTACATTTGAAGGGACAGAAATGTAAAAAAATGCAATTTTTTTCCTGCATCGCATCCTTCTGGAAACATTTATGCACACCACGATTGGGGTAAGAAGGCAAGTGACCCCTCATTACATGCAGCAGGTTGTCTTCTCTCCAAAATGGTATGGTTTATCTACCTTTTCTTCACTTCTGAAGGTGTTATAGCCATTTTTGTACAGGCAAGTCAGGTTTGAGAAAATGTTAAAAAAATTAGAGGTTGTAGTAGGTGTTGTTTTGCACTTCTAGCTCTCCCTGAGGTTGGTCAGCTCATACCAGTGGGGTGTCATTTTTCTCCTAAGAGCACTAGCTAATTAAAACAGTTGTAAATGCCATGGTTTTCACTGATTTCAGTACATGTGAAGGGGCAGAAATATTAGAAAATGCCTTTTTTTTCATTAGCGCCACCTTCTGGAGGCATTTGTGCACACCAGGCTTGGGGTAAGAAGGCAAGTAACCCCTCATTAGATGCGGCAAGTTATCATCTTTCCAAAATGGTGTGGCTTCTCTACCTTTCCTGCATATCTATAATGGTTATGACACTTTTCGCCCAGGCAGATAATTAAAAAAAAAGTGTCAGGTTTAGGTAAGTGCTCCTAACGCCCATATGTTGTACGTTATCCCACACAAAAGGGGTACCATTTTTCTCATATTGGTAGCAGGTACTAAATACAGTAGGAAATTTTATGGTTTTCAAAGATTTTAGTATATTTGAAGTGGTGGAAATATAAAAAAATTCCCATGTATTTATTCCTATAGTGCCACGTTTTGGAAATAATTGTGCACTTCTGCCTGGGGGTAGAAAGGCAAATGACCCCTCATTTGATGCGGGTGAATGTCTACTTTCCAAAATGGTATACATTTTATACCTTTCCTTCATGCCTCTAAACATTTTAGTACAAGCAGCCATTTACAAAGAAGAAAACAGGTAAGTGTTGTTATGTGCTTCTGGCACTCCTACAGTTTGTCAGCACATACCAATGGGGTGCCATTTTTCTCCTAACTGCACTAGATAATGAATACAGTTGGAAATGCCATGGTTTTCTCGGATTTCAGTACATTAGAAGGGGCAGAAATGTAAGAAAACGCCTTTTTTTTTCATTAGCGCCAACTTCTGGAGACATTTGTGCATACCAGGCTTGGGGTAACAAGGCTGGTCACCCCTCATTAGATGCAGCAGGTTGTCTTCTTTCCAAAATGGTATGGTATGTGTGTCTTTTCTTCACTTCTCTAGTTGTTATAACCATTTGTGTACAGACAAGTAATGTTTGAGAAAATGTTAGAAAAATTAGAGGTTGTAGTAGGTGTCGTTTTGCACTTCTAGCGCCCCCTGAGGTAGGTAAACCCATACCAATGGGGTGTCATTTTTCTCCTAAGAGCACTAGCTAATGAATACAGTTGGAAATGCCATGGTTATCACAGATTTCAATATATTTAAAGGTGCGGAAATGTAAGAAAATGCCTTTTTTTTTCATTAGTGCCACCTTCTGGAGGCATTTGTACACACCAAGTGTGGGGTAAGAAGGCAAGTCACCCCTCATTAGATGTGGCAGGTTATCGTCTTTCCTAAATGGTATGGTTTGTGTACCCTTTCTTCACTTCTCTAGTTGTTATAACCATTTTTGTATAGACAAGTAATGTTTGAGAAAATGTTAGAAATATTAGAGGTTGTAGTAGGTATCGTTTTGCACTTCTAGCGCCCCCTGTGGTAGGTCAACTCATACCAATGGGGTGTCATTTTTCTCCTAAGAGCACTAGCTAATGAATACAGTTGGAAATGCCATGGTTTTCACAGATTTCAGTACATTTGAAGGGGCAGAAATGTAAGAAAATGCCTTTTTTGTTTTCATTAGTGCCACCTTCTGGAGGCATTTGTGCACACCAGGCTTGGGGTAAGAAGGCAAGTCACCCCTCATTAGATGCAGCAGACTGTCTTCTTTCCAGAAATATATAGTATTATATAGTTATTCCACTGTTTTAGGGTAGATTTACCACAAAAACGTGCATTTTAGCTCATAATGTTGAAAATGTCATTTTGCACTTTGATGATTAGGGCTCTACGCTAGCCAAGGACGTAGGTAAAACTATACAAATTTGATATTTTTTTACTCCGGGGATTCAGGGATTTTTCAAATAATTGAAACTTTTTCAATCAAGGTAAATGTTTTTGATACATAGTATGTGATTTTAGCAAAATAAGTAAATTTTCACTTTTTTTGTCATTATGACATCATAGCTTTTTGCACGATGCAAAATTCTCTTCAAGTAAGGTACCACAAGAAAGCTCAATACGTTCTGAAAAAAACAATATATAGTTTTCCATATGTAACTAGAAATTCCAAGAGTAAATCAAGCCTAAACAGAAGGATAGCAAAAACGCTGAAAATGTGTCTGGCCTACAGGGTACAGGAAATGGCCCAAGCCTCTGGCACTGAAGGGGTTAAGAGTAATTGAATGATAAATTATCCCCCCTCCCACTCCTTTTACTGATGTAAGACTGCTCACCTCAGAGCAGCAAGAGTATATGAATGGATTGCAGAGAGGAGCAATCTTCAGTGAGCATAAGGAAAAACTTGACAAGGGGGCAGGGTTTTCATTGTTCTCACAGTAAGAAGATTGCCCCTTGCTATGAGCTGTCTCAAGACCAGATTCCACATCTGAGGGGAGGTGGCTTACACTAGGTAAAAAGGGTGGGAGGGAGATACTTTAGCATTCAATTACTCTTGATCTACAACTCTGACAGTATTGAAATAGCACTCTCCATGGCCCAAATACTATGGAGCTACTGTTTTTGTGAAACATTACTATTCCTTTAACACCTTCGATGCTAGACTGATCTTAGTGATTTTGAAACCTCTCTTGCACCGTAAAAGTTAAACTGCTCCTACAGGGCCGGATTTCCCAATAGGCAGAGTACGGAGCTGCCTAAAGCTTCAAATTCTGAGGGGCGGTGCCTCAGCTGTGCTAGCCACACCCACATTCTGAATTGTGTGTGGCCACAGCAATCTCAATGTCCCTGTGACAGTTTTATACCCCTTTACAAACCCTTAAATGCTAGAGAGGTCGGCGTTGGAGATCTCTCTAGCATCCGAGGGGTTAACCCTTTGAGTGCCAGAGTGCAATGCTTTGCATACCTCGCTGGCACTCAAAGGGTTAAAGCCTGTATTTTTAGCTTTGCTTGCCAAACGTCAATGGTATTTTCTGTGTCAGGAAATAGTGGATGGATCTGGGGGAGGGGCTATGTGAGGAGTGTGGTGTGTGACCATGGGTCAAGCTAAGGGGACCTGGAGTGTCTTGCCTGGGGCACCTGGCATATAAATCTAGCCCTGTATTCTCATTTTCCTCAAAGCAGATCAAGGGGTAGATTTAAAGGCAGCCGTTAAGCTAAAAAAAACACCAAAAACAAAACGCTCCATTTTGCCGTTTAAAGCACTGTATCAGCTGAAAAAATCCGATAAGGGACTCACTTACCGCACAAAACTTAAGACCCAGTTTTGTTAGCCCTAAAGTCCCTTATCGGATCTTTTGCCAGCTAATGCAGCTATTAACTGGCAAAAGAACCCAATGTCCACAGTGGATGTATTGATATGGGGCCCTAAACCCCACATCAATACCTCCAAAGTGTCTAAAACCCATCCAAAGTTAGTAGAATTAACCCTATGAGTGCGGGTGGGGTATAATTACCCCGCCGGCATTCATAGGGTTAACCCGACTGAGTAAAGAAACATAGCATTAACATTTACCATTAATCCTGATGTCCAGCGAAGTCCTCAGCTTGCTGGTCCTTCTCCTCTGTCTTCTCATCCTTCTGTCTTCTTTCTTCCATCTTCTGCCTTCTCTCTGTAAAAGAAAAGAAACCAAGTATGACCAAGCATGACTGAATACATTCCAGAACCCTTTGAGTGACAGTGGGGTACGCAACGCATTGCAAAGAACCTCATATATGCCTCCATGTAATGCCCCAAAGAAAACAAATGCCAAGAAATAATGCCAAGAAATAAAATGATTCACATAGACATAAATCAATGCTATTCCTTAATGCCCAGTATGACACTTAGCTTAGAGATTCGTGTCTCCGCCGCTTCGAGTGGCCGCGAGTGCGGCGGCAGCAGAAACACAAATGTCTCACAAGGCTCCTATTCAGCTGTGTATGGGACGATGCACATAACACACTGAGGGCATTTGAAGTGAGCCTGCCTTTATATATGGGCAGGCTCACTTCATTTGCCCTCACTGCCATTGGCTGGGATGTACTTCACATCCCAGCCAATCAGATTAGAGCGGCTGTTCTTGAACATGATTGGCTGGGATGTGAAGTACATCCCAGCCAATGGCAGTGAGGGCAATTGAAGTGAGCCTGCCCATATATAAAGGCAGGCTCACTTCAAATGCTCTCAGTGTGTTATGGGCATCGGCCCATACACAGCTGAATTGGAGCATTGTGGGACGTTTGTGTCTCCGCAACCGCTCCAAGCGGCAGAGACACAAATCTCTAAGCTAAGTGTCATACTGGGCATTAAGGAATAGCATTGATTTATATCTATGTGGATCATTTTATTTCTTGGCATTATTTCTTGGCATTTGTATTCTTTGGGGTATTACATGGAGGCATATATGGGTATCTTTGGGGCTCACTACTATTGAACCCTTTGAGTGCCAGTGTATCCCACTGTCACTCAAAGAGTTCTGGAATGTATTCGTTCATGCTTGGTAATACTTGGATTCGTTTCTTTTACAGGAAGAAGATGGAAGACTGAAGAGAAGGCGGAAGAAAGAAGAGAAGACAGGACAGTGGGTGACAGGTAAGTGTAACATAGATCAGTTAACAATCGGTGCTTGGCAGTATGTCAATTTTGTTAATTGTTTTTCACTGTTCAGTTCCCAATATCGCTGCTATTAGCACAGTTTTGGGAACTAAACGCGCAAAACGGATGTTCAGCCACAACACTGTTTTTGTGGCTTAACGTCCTTTGGAGTTCTAGCTGGTAGGGCCTTTAAATACTGCGTTAAACATGTTAGTTTAACAGCCGGTATTCACTTTGGCCCTACCGGCTATGTTAACTCCTACCATTAAATCTAGCCCCAATTCTGAGGAAGCCCATGGGACTAGATTCTATTAATCCCAACTTGGAAAAAAATGGCAGTTGTGGTGGTTCTGCAACCACAGTTTGGCATTTTATGATGTCCTCCATAAACCATCATCTCCTAATAAATTGTCCACTGGAATCCCACCTATAAAAAGCAATGAAACAGATTAATCCATGTGTTATTCTATTGAATGAAGTGAGTTAGGTTGAGTTTTTCTCCAGTATCTCTGCACCACAAAACCCTACATAGCATCCACAAGTAGGGATGGGTGAAAATTTTTGCTTCAAACTGAAAATGGCGAATAATGGAACTTCCCTCTTGGCTAAGAATTTCCCATGAAAAGTCCAGTTTTTCCGCTTTTTTCGTCTAGCTCATTCCATTGAAATCAACGGGAACTTTGAATTTATACACAACACAGAGCAAATATTATTTTACTTCCCAAAGGCATAGTATAAAAGGGGCATTGGTGCCTGTGTTGGTGGGGTGTGAAGAAAGAATCAGTTGAACAGGTCATTTTTTTGTGTGTTTTTTTTTACTGGAATTGGGCGCAGTTAATTAAAAAATAAATTCTAAATGCAATTAACAAAAACCCCATATGACATGGTATTAAAGGGGTCTGAGGATGGTGCCTGTGTTTGTGGGTGGGGTCTGGGGAATTAATCAGTTGAACAGGGAATTTGTTTTTTTGGGGGGGTTCTTGACTGCTATTGGGGGACAGTTAATGAACATATTTAATTAAAATAAAATAAGAAATTTGTATGTAAAGTGATAGAGACAGGAACCCCCTGACATAAGCTGCCACTGGGGTAGACTGATACTTGACTTTATAGAGTATTTTGTAACTGATGATTTGTTAGATTTGTTGTTAGAGGCCCAAGCCCTGAGGAAACATTGATTTGTAGGAGTTAGGATTATTAGAAACAAAGCCCCCAAATTTGTTTATTTTATTTGTAGGATTATGGGTTTTTTTGTATTTTTTTATTATTATTTTTCTTTAAAGAACAAACCCTGAGAAATAAAAAATTCTCTACTGGCCTAGTGCCAACAGGTCATGTTGTTTTGGTCAGTGGACACTGGCCATTGTCAAATGTCCTCTTGAGTCCATGATTGCGGAATTTGCAATTGCTGTTCTTGGTGCTACTGCTGAGTTGTTTAAAGGGATAGTAATACCTAAAATGTAAAAAAAAATATGTTGTAGGGTTCATCACCCTGAGTAAAACAAGAGTACTCTCACTGCTGAAAGATGTTTCATTCAAAAGTTATTAATTTTCAAAGTTGAATTTTTTAGGTGCAATATCACAGTGGCCTGAAATTTTACAGTGGCGCTGTTGCTACACCATCCTATGGAGATTTATGGTCCTGAGACCAGAGCTGTCCATAGGATCGTGTAGCAACAGCGCCACTGTAAAATTTCAGGCCACTGTGATATTGCACCTAAAAAATTCAACTTTGAAAATTAATAACTTTTGAATGAAACATCTTTCATCAGTGGGAGTACTCTTGTTTTACTCAGGGTGATAAACCCTACAACATATTTTTTTTTACATTTTAGGTATTACTATCCCTTTAAGCAGCAGGATGATTAGGCAAGTCAAAGGGAATGGAATCAACAACAGCAGTAACTTGGGTGATGGATGATGAAGGTTCCGCTTGCCAAGACTTGCTCCAGTGATGCGCCTCTGGCAGTAGCAGCACAAGTAGCCCCCAGTATATTTGAAGAAAAGAAGAAGTTGTCCAATAATTCTTCTCCACCTGCCCCCCCCTCCAAAATCATGGGTGTGTTTTTATTAGAATATAAATGTTTCCCTGGAGAGCAGGAACTGTGCCTCTCATCAGCAACTGCAATGTGCACAGTGTGTGTGGTAAATAATACCTGGGGGCACAACTGTAACCAAACACCATGACACCAGAACCCAAGTACTGCTGCTGTCACTATACCCCTTGTCCACACCCCGCTAAGGACACATGACAACTTGCTGACAGTTTAGTAGTAGTAAACCCTCCCTGTCACCATCTCAGCATATTCTGTGGGATGGAATCTTCTAAGATGCCGCTTGATGCCTTGCTTGTGATTCTCCTCCTCCACACTGCCATGTGTGGTCTGTGCACCACACAGTGTGCAATGGGTAGGCATGAACTGCCACATACTAACATCTACAGAGTGGCTATCATTTGGCAGGGGAGGTAACGATGAATGAGGTGGATTGGCAGAAGATGTAGTTACCCTAGAGGAAGAAGGTGATATCGAGCTAGTTGTTTCATTTGTCACAGAACTTCCAATCTCTGCCTGGGTTTCTCTATTCTTCCTCCTCTTTGATCTCCACCTCACCTCTTGCTGCGTTTATGGAAAGTCAGGGGGTACATCAACATGGTGTCTGTGTTTCATGTGTGTTATCAGGGCGGTTGTGCAAAGGTGTGTTCCCTCATCTCCTCTTCTCACTGAGTTGTCACAAATTGTGCACAGTGTCGTTGGTGATGACTGCACTGTTCCTACCCCAAGTGAAAAATAGTCCCACGACCATGACTTCAGAGGATAGGGAACAGGTGGAGAAGAATGGCCTCTTTTGTCTTGTCCTACACATTCACCTTCACTATGTGTGGCAGCGGATTATGTTGCTGCTGTTGCTGCTACTGCTTCAGAATAAGCACTGCCGCTGACAAGTGAAACCTGTCCTAGTCCCGCATCACTTGTTGACCCCATTCCCACTGTGTCCACGGTGGTCTGTGCCACACTAGCTTGCTCCTCAGCATCCTGCTGCCCTTGCAACTCAGCACCAGCAGGAATTAGAGCAGTTGCAAATTCCAAAAGCTCACTGCTGGTGATGGTGGTGGTGATGCCCATCCTCATCCCTGTCTCCCATTCCTCTTCAGTTTCTGCTAAAAAGGCCATCAATGTCTCTTGCACCTCAGTTTCTCCATCATCATCGTCATCATCACCCCCACCACTAGTGCCTATGTGCTGCTGCTCTATTACAGACTGCTGGTTAGAGGAGGTGACGAGATATGTGACAGAGGGTCCCCTAATGTCACACTTTCTATTACTTGGTGATGTGAAGAAGGCAGACTGGCAACAGTTACAGCAGGCACAGGCATCTGATATGTGCTCCTGGTAGTGGTGGTGGTATTATAATTTCTGCGTCTGCTATCCACCAACAGTTCTGGCTTCTTCAGGATCATCTTTCACTTGGACACTGTTGTGAAGGGAAGGGGACTCCAGGGTCAGAGGACTGGTGTGTGCTCCTTTTACTGCTAGTCTGGATGCTCTCGAATGCTTCCCCTACCACTCCCCTAACATTAGTCCTACCGGCTGCTTCACCATTACTGCTACTACTACTAACACCAACCACATCAAGTACAGTCATAGAGTCTTCCTCCTCACAGTCACTAGTAATATGAGGATATTGATTACCCCCTCCTTCACTCCTAACACTAACAAGTTGCTGGACCTTCTTAGTAGTAGTACTAGCACTGGCGGTACTGCTTGGGGATGGCAAGTGTGACTTAGGGTCCCCTGCTGTCACACTTGACATCATCTTCTCCTCCCCCCGCCCTCCTGAGTATTACAAGACACACTAGCAGCAGGCACAGCACTGGTGGCAGCAGGTTTAGCACTGGTAGCAGGCATAGCATTGGTGGCAGCATGTCTGACAGCAGGCACAGTACTGGTGGCAGAAGGGGCAGCACTGGTTGCAGGGGCAGCACATCTGACAGCAGGCACAGTATTGGTGGCAGCAGGTTCAGCACTGGCAGCAGACACAGCACTGGTGGCAGCAGGGGCAGCACGTCGGACAGCAGGCACAGTACTGGGGGCAGCAAGTTCAGCACTGGCAGCAGCAAGGGCAGCACCTCTGACAGCAGACACAGCACTAGTGGCAGCAGGGGCATCATGTCTGACAACAGGCACAGAAATGGTGATAGCAGTAGCAGGCGCAGCACGTCTGACAGCAGGCACAGCACTAGTGGCAGTAGGGGCAGCAAATCTGTCAGTAGGCAAAGGCAGCTGACCTGTCCTGCTCTAACTGCTACCCTTTTCTTCCTCCCTTCCAATTAAATTCCCCAAGATCCATAGGGGTGATTTGGGGGGACTGGCCCGCATTGGTTCTGTACTACTCACTTCCTCCTCCTTCTCAGACTCAGTGGAAACATAAGGGTGATTCCAATTACTCCTTTTACTATTTTTAAAGAGATAGTATTACTTAAAAAATAATATTCCCCATCTTGTAGCCCTTCAAAAACTGAGTAAAATGAGCCCAGCGGTATCTCTCAAACCTTTATGGTTTGAGAGATATCCATTTCAAAGTTCCCTCTCCCCTGACATTCTAGCTGACAGCAGGGGAATCTGGTCCCAGGACCGGCAGAGGCTCTGCAGCAGAGCCGAGATTGCGGTAATATAAAATACATCCTTAACTTAAAAGGTCTTCTATGTGTGCTTGCGATCTCGGCATTGCTGCAAAGCAGACGGCTGATCCCAGGAGAGGATTCCCCTGATCTCAGCTAGAATGCTGATGTCAGGGGAAAGGAAAAAGAGGGAACTTTGAAAGCGGATATCTCTCAAACCATAAAGGTTTGAGAGATGCCGCTGGGCTCATTTTACTCAGTTTTTGAAGGGCTACAAGATGGGGGATAGTAATTTTTAAGTATTTCTATCCCTTTAAACTTTTGCATAGTTATCGCAGTCAAAATGAGCCTCTCTTGCCTCAATTTTTCAAAAAGGTCACACCAGAACAGCACAACACATCTACCTAGCTCTGTAGCTGCTTCTGTTGTGTTCCATTCCCTGGAATACATCACGTTTTTATAGCAAAAAGGTGAAAAACATGTAAATCAGTGGGTGGAAACTTTATAGCCATTGAAAAAATGGAGAAGAATTTTGGCTAATGGACAAAAAATGATTTTAATCGCTGGTTTTAAAGAGGATTTTCCTGCAGAAAAGCAGACAACAACGTGGTTTTTGCGGGATTTCTCTCTGGAACATGGCGAGAGCTTTCATCCACCCCTATCTACAACACATGTTTAAAACCATTATCTGACACCCTAGCCTTGTTCTTTTTACACATTGGCTACCACAAAACCACACATAAATTAACATCCCAGTCTTTTCCCTTTGTTTGCCATAGAATCACACATACACCTACACCACTGTACCATTGGCAACCAAAGAATCATATTGTGACTCCCCATATCGTTCCATTGGTTCACTTGTTGCCAAAGAATCATACATTGGCATGCCCATCTTATGCGATTGTCCTACTGGTAGCCTTGGAATCACACATAGAAACCACAGTTTTTCACTTTTTTGTGGACATTCCTATAGATAGAAAATACTATAAAATGTTGGCCTGTTCACTACTGCCAATGATATTCCCATGAGAATTTGTCAATTTCTATCCATGCTTTCCCTGGCTGTGAGAATTCCCACTGCACTATCAGTTGCTGCTGTTGCTTGCTGGGCTCAGTTTAAAACGAGTTAGCGGTGCTGAAGTGAAGAAATTCACAGCTGAAAGTAACAGCATAAGCAGAAGCAGGGGTATCCACAGAACATTTTCTAGTGGGGGCAAAGCCATTATATGATCCCTCAGGCCAACTCTCCTAACCCCTATGTTTATAAGGAGTGGGCAAGTGACACCCATGAGCAGCAACAGTAGTAGTAGTTGTAATAGTAGTAGTACCCTCAAAGACCAAGGACCTGGGGAGGTATATTACTAAAAAAAGGGGAACTTTTGATTTTCATCCAGTGACTGTGTGCAGTAGCAACACAGAAGTACAGCTGCCTGAGCCTGCTCTGTATACGAATATAAAACCAGGTACACTACCAATTGAATGACAGAACTCTTAGCTCAAACAAATGAACAGTTGGAGATAGATATTCAGATGGGAATGGGGATCACCAGCAGTGTAGTTATAATGTTTGTTAATATAGTTCCTGCTGAATCATCTGAGCATCAGTTTTCACAGGATCAGGCTTACCTTGCCATAGGCCTCAGTCTGCTGACAATTTTTTTTCAGGTCGAGGCCTATGACAAGGTAAGCCATGAAAGAATTATTAGCAGGCATATTTCAAGGTAAGCCTTGAAAACATTGTTTGCATGCTGAGGCTTAGGCCATGGTAAGGCTTGAAAAAATGTTTCTACTTAGAGCAGGCTTATGGCAAGGTAACCCTGACAAGTGACTAGTGGTGCGTTAGTGGTAGTAGGTGACTGACTTACCATGGTTCATGACTCATTACCAATCAATTAATAAAAATAACCCTTCCTGCAATGAGCTGTACATATTCCTAAAGGTGGACAGTCTGTAGATGTTTCAGTATACCCAGCATCCTATTAGTCTTTAGTCTCCTCCACATTGCCTTGTGTTGCCATTGCCCCGCATAAATGTGGAATGCGTACAGACATATTGCCATAGTGTCTCATCTACAGAATTCTAGTCCACTAGGGTGATACTGGTAATGATAATGCCAGTGCATGGGAGGAGCCTGCGGGCACTGTGGAGACAACTGAGGTATTACTGCTTGCTTGACTCCAGAATGTAACAGAAAATGAGGTAGATGATCAAGTTGTAGTTTTTTCTGGGCTGTTGGAGGTGTTGCCGGCTGTTGGGGGTGTTGCTGGAACAGGCAATTGAGTATACGATTTTGGGGAAAATCATTGTCATTGGTGAACAAGGACAAGGAGCACAGTGACATAACCTGATTTATTGGGGCACAGTTTAACACTGTCAACATAAACCTCAGAGTGGTTATGTTGGTTATGCTTAATTAGTGCCAAGTTGTCATCCCTTTTCCTTCCCCTTCACAATTTTTCACACACTGCATATTGCAGTTGTTGATAATTGCTCAACCCTTTCCCCACAATAAACATATTCAGGACATACTCAGGATTTCAGAGGATGTAGAGAAGGATTATGGTGATTGGATAACATTGTGTTATTTGTCAGTCATTCACCAGTGATCTGTTTTGTCCAAACAGACAAAAAAATGGGTGCTACAACACCAAACAAATCTCCCAAATAGTTCATATAATATAACAAATTTAAGGACTCACTGAGAAGTATCGTGTGTGCACAGGTGCCTCAGTAGTAATGGACTATCCACACTCAAGGAACGTGTACTGCAGTAAAGGATAGGGTGGCACTCTGTAGTCTAAACACTGACAATCAGGCAGCTTGTAAAACACAAAGAACTTTATTGCAAAATTAGCATAAAATCACAAGGATGGCATCGTTAAGCTGAGGTAGGAAGGATGTTACAAGGTCTCTTTAGTGATCTTGATACATGGTCTAACGCAGGGTTTATAATTTTAAGTCCTTTGCTACTAGCCAGACCTGAAAAGTTACTCGTCACTGCGAGCCAAAACATACCCACCAGGGCTGAATTTCTACTCGCCAGGACTAGCCAATGGCGAGTGGAAATTTTGAGCCCTGGTCTAACGTGTTTCACGCTCCTCAAGTGCTTACTCATACACAGTACAACTGTCCAAATCCCTCCTATTCTTCCTCAGAGCTTTCAACACCCCTACAGTTGCCTTATGCTTCTTTGTCTTATTTTCTACTTTTGCTACATACTCATAAGGTAATAGATGATAGTTCATTTTAAAAAAACATAAGTCAGTCAACACTGTTACTGAATAGATGTGTCCTACATTCATTAACTATATATTCAGCTGTCCTGAATCCTGCTTTGACTGCATGCTTGTTGGTGGGCAACTAAGAGTTTCCATAGAAGTTATCGATTTGCCTTAGAACATAATTATCCTGCATGTATGCAATAACCATCTCACATGTAGTGGGGGCTACTCCTTGCAGATAAAAGGGTTTCATGTTCATCAGCTACCAGCCCATATTCTCTAAGCACATTCAACTGAGATGTGCCAGTGCCATGACTACCACAAATGTTACACTGCCATGCCTGAGACACATTAATTACTTTCTGTGATGATGATAAGCCTTCTGCAAAATGTTGTGGTGTTGTTGTTGCTGATGCAATGGGCATGCTTTTCACTTGTACTTTCTACATATACTCTAAATGGGAAACAACTTGGGGAATCTTCATTAGAGAAAGATTTAGGAGTACTGATAGACGATAGACTTCACAGCAGTGTGCAGAGTCACTCAGCTGCTGCAAGAGCAAATAGGGTAATATCCTGCATTAAAAAGAGGTTTAGAGGCAAGAGATGCTAATATTATCCTACCTCTGTATAAATCCTTGGTTAGGCCTCATCTAGAATATGGAGTGCAATTTTGGGCTCCAGTTCTTAAAAAAGACATTGTTGAACTGGAAAAGGTGCAACAAAACTGATAAAAGGGATTGGAGGATCTGAGTTATAAAGAGAGACTAGCCAAACTGGGTTTGTTTACATTAGAGAAGAGACGTCTAAGGGGGGTGTGACCAGACGGAGTAATTTAGATCTATAACATTTGAAATATTGATCACTGTTTTGTACATTGTGTGGCATTTGGTAATAGTGTGTGTGGGGTTATACTGTAAGTCCTGCAAAGGGGATGGCAGGTGGGGAACCAGAGTGCAGAGTGGGCTGTTAAGTCCAGCACTCTGACTTATTTAAAGAATACTTCATGTGCTAAGGAATGTTTGGAATGTTAATTGAGTCCTGCTGTGCTTGATTGACCAGTCAGGAGAGGTTATTATGGACCAGTTAAAATGTCCCTTTTTCAAGCACTAATTTGTATTCTTATCTTGATAAGAGTGTCTGGAAGTGTATAAAAGCAGTGTATTTTTTTTCAATAAAGGCTGTTCTGTTCTACCCTCCTTAATACAAGTCTCGGCTGTATTTCTGGAGGGGGCTTGGTCTGGGGATTCTCTCCCTAGTCACTGAGAGAGGGAATTCACTTGCCTCGCCTGTCTACTGGTGTAGGGCCTCTGGAAATTCACTAGGTCTGCCAGTCTGTCAAGGGGCAGCATCCAGTTGTTCCTGCCTGACTATCCAGGACCTCCAGACACCAGGAAGTAGCAGAGCTCCAGCCAGCCGTGGAAGAGGGGCAGCAGCAGTGGCGGTTCAGGAGCCGATGACCCCAAAAGGGTCCGGTAAATCCTGGTACCGTCACATTTGGTGGCAGCAGTGGGATGCCCTCTTCCTAAAAGCATCCAAACCACCATCAGGACAATCTCCATCGGGAGATTTGGCTGGAGCCAGTGGCAGGTGTATGGAAGGGTTCTACAAGCAGCTGAAGCGATCCACGTTAAAAGAGATCCTAGCTGCCAGAGGTGGAGAAGCAAGTGGACCCAGAAAGACTGATTTGGTTGAGGCTTTGATGCAGATGGACCGCCTATCAGTTGGAACCACTAGCCCTGCAATCCTGCAGACCAGCATGGGATTCGGGGAGAGCCCTACAGAGCACGAGGATGCCTTCACCCGAGATGTCAAGATCCGGTTTGCTTTTTATGGCCCCAATCCATCTGCTGAGGTGGTGGATAGAGTCATGGCCATGGTGACTTAGGAGAAGACAGCAGAAAGGGAGGAACGCCTGAGGATGGCAGAACTGGAGAGAGGCCCGAGAGACTCTGGATTTCCACGGAGCTGTGGATCCAGGAATGGCAAACTGCCTCATCAAGCCTTCAGGGTGTTTGAGGAGAGCACAGGAGACATAGACGGGTTCCTGCAAGATTTTGAGAGGCAATGCGCCCTTTATGAGATTCATCAGAGAAACTGGGTAACAATTCTGGTGGGCAAGCTGAATGGACGTGCAGCCGAGGCATATCGAGTCCTATCTGATGAAGGCATCTGCCACTATGCGAAGGTGAAATGGTGCCTGCTTTCCTGGTATGCAGTTACCCCGGATGCCTACAGGCGGAAGTTCCGGGATACCCTACGGCGGCAAAAGGACTCTTATGCAGAATGGGTGTACAGCATGGACCGTGCTTGTGCCAGCTCGCTACTGGGCTGCAATGCAAAGACTATGGAGGATTGTTGGCAGCTTTTACTACTGGAGCAATTCTTTAAAGATATCCCTCCTGAAATTTGGGATTGGGTAAAGGACCGTGATCCAGCTGCAGTAGGGGAAGTAGCCAAGTTAGCCGACAAATATGTGGAAACCCGACAGAGTGGGCTCTGGCCCTCTCCGGTCCCCCCCACAGGATCTAATGCCACCCCTTGAGGGATCCAGGGTCCTGCCCCATTCCCATCACTAGCCACCAGCCCAGTAGAAGGCGCAGTTCTGGCCTGCAGTGCTATAATTGTTTGCAGCTGGGACATGTTCGGAGCAATTGCCCTCAGAGACAGTCCAGACCTAGACCCCTGCCCCAGAGGCTGGTATCTCCACTTGTCCCTCCCCAGAATGCGCCAAGACAAGCCTACTGTATGGAAAGATATGTGGAGAATTGAGAGAATGGGCCCTGTCGCTCTCCTATACAATCCAAAGGAATTACTACTGAAACTCGAATGGGCCAGACACCACATCTCAGCCCCATTCCCATAATTCACAACCAGCCCAGTAGAGGGCACCGTTATGGACTGCAGTGTGATGATGTCATGGTTTGTTAAGACTCTCAGACGCAAAGTTAGGTAAAAACACAACCTTATTGAAAAGTTTAAGACAATCCCATAGGATCTCATACACGTACATACATATATATTGAAATGACAGGAAAAGCAATAATAATAGCGAATTAGGCTCTACCGGCCTTGCCAATATACCGGGCAAGGCAGCCTGGATAGGCATACGAGGAATAGGTGGCTCTACCGGCCCTGCCAATATACCGGGCAAGGCAGCCAGGACTGGTACACTCAGGATAGTTGGCTCTACTGGCCCTGCCAATATACCGGGCAAGGTAGCCTAGCAGAACACAAGAAATATACAGGCTCTACCGGCCCTGCCAATATACCGGGCAAGGCAGCCTAACGGAATACAAGAAGTATACAGTGTAACGGACCCTAGGCCGTTACTTGGCGGTGAATAACAGAACTATGAAAGCCCGCAGAGTCATACACTAAAATAGACACTGGGGGAATGGACAGCTTAATACATAGAGCTGTCCTGGGTTACATTCATGTAAAAGTGTATTAAGTTTGGTTTTATGTATTGTCAAAATATTGTATGTGCTTAATTGTACTTGTCCAATTCAGAGGTTTGTGCAATCACCAACTACCAGGTATGCAAATATTTTCCATAGCCTAACATGGGGAATGGTAGGCAGGTCAGTGATTGGTCAAGGGTGGAGCAGGTCATTCAAAATAGTCAAACAAAGACTCCAGACTTGGGCCCTTGCCAATAGGATGGGTATTATAGTAATTCCAGCCATTTGACTATTTGTACTGTAGCTAGACCCCTGCTGTGTGCTAATTAAGCCAATGTGAACTGCAGTCAGACCGCCTGGCCACTGTGTAAATACATGTATTCCCTCTAATCAAGTCTCTGTCCTTGGCTAGAATTAATCAGATCTGTTTGTACTACCCTTAGCAGTATTGTGGTTGTGAGGTCATTTGCCATTGGCCCTTTTCCCTTAACTGCTATTGGTCCTTTTGTCACCCTCTGCCATTGGCCCTTTGTCTCCAGTTACCATTTGTCTTTTGTTCCCTGTGTCATATACCCATTGTGTCTGATTGGTCCCTGGGCCAAGCCTGTATTAGAATACCTGGCCCTTCCCATCCCTATTGTGGCACTGTATTTGACTGTATAAAAGAGGTGGTTTTTGTTCAATAAAGTGTGTGCAGTTTGACCTTCAACTGGCTCCTGTCTCTCTGTCGCTGGATGGTATCAAGGGACTTCTGTTGTCCCCCATCCTAGGAAGAAATGCTGCTTGAGTAACCGGTGGAGATGCCTGCTTGTAGCTGACCTCTGGAGGGAGAAACCTGGAACGACGGCCTGAGTCCAACCCAGGGACTTGGGTATCCGTTACACTGGTGGCAAGCGGTGGGATCAAACTGAAACCAGCCCAGCAGCGGGAGATATAGCCGCTGGCTTGACCCCGGTTTCAGCAACGGTTCATGGGATCTTCTCTCTCCCTCCACTGAGGGGGTCCAGCCGGTTACCTATGGCAGCTCTACAACCACAGAGCTATAGTGCACCCAACTGGAGGCGGACGGAGGATCTACTGGTCATTGTTGGGAGACAATCCGCTCCCGGAGTGGGAAGAGAGTCTGACCTTCTACATGAAAGAGGAGGTGTATCTACAAGACCGGTACACAGCCTTTCGCCAGAAAGCGGAGCAGCATGGCTACAGCTCGGCACCACCCTATGGCGTCCTGGATGGCTATGGATATGGCGGCCCTGGAATAGAATGGGTGCTCTTGTGGGACGACCACAACTTTGGCAGCAAGGAGGACAGCCGTTTTTGGGATATCCATAATGCCCGTGAGGGAATGCTGAATCTATATGATGCCCCAGAGCTGGAGGGGGAACTATGTGACCTTGCGGAGCAGGAGTGGCACCTGGAGATAGCATACCAGAGTCTGTTCCGGAAGATAGAAAGGCATGGTACAGGAGAGGGACCGCGGACAGTCCACCTGTATCCTGCACCATCGGAAGAGATGCCCATGCTGCCCAACCTGCCCTGCCATATCGGCTCTGTCTCCACAGTTGAACATCCAGTCAAGGAGTCCTGCGATCCGGTGTTGTGGAGGGTGCAGAAACTGCTGCCGTGCCTAGGACCCAACCCAACAGAAGAAACAGTGGCCAAACTCACGATGGCGGTAGAGCAGAACTACTGTCAAGAACTCCGGCGCCCCAGTAATGACCTTGCCATGGGAAGTGGGACTGAGATCTTTCCCAGTGGCAATATGGATCGTGAACTGGTGAGGGAGGAGGTATGCCTCACCAGCAATTCTGCCTATTTCCCTGCAAACCCCAGCTTGGTGAGTGGGAATGCACCCCATACCATACCCCATGAGGCCCCTTTTGCTGACCCTGCTTCAGGAAATGGGACAACCGTCCTCCATAATGAACCTGTTGCCCTGGATATTATTACCCCTTTGCCCCTGGATGATGTTTTGCCTGAGCTGAGGAGTGGGAGTGCGTTCCTCCTCAGCCAAGAAGATGCCTCTGCATCAGGGGATGGGACAGGTGTCTCCCCTGATAGGAATGTTGCCCCTTCCCCTGCTTTCCCAGCTGCGGTGGATGAGACGCAGGTCCCCACCAGCAGCAATGTTATGCCCCAACTGATGGGTAGGAGAGAGCCCATCAGTCCCTGTGGACCCCCTGCTGTAGTGGGTGTGAAAGAACCCACCAGCAGCCCCAAAATGTTGCCCCCTGTGGGGTTGGAAGATGTGCTGGGAGCGGAACCGTGCGTGCTCCCCAAGATTATAAGTGATGCCACCTTGAGGGATGGGACTGCGGTCTCCCTCAAGGCAGAAGAAAGGCCTGTGTATGATGGCCTACAGGAGGAGGATCCCAGTGGGCTGGGAGAAAATAGTGCCGCTGGCCCGCCTACAAGTATGGACTGTGAACTGTTGGGTGGGAGCAAGCCCATCAGTTCCCCTGAGACCCCTGCTGTAGTGGGTGGGAGAGAACCCAGCAGCAGCCTCAAGATGTTGCCCCTGGTGGGGGTGGAAGATGCCCTGGGAGCGGAGCCGTGCGTGCTCCCCAGGATTACAAGTAATGCCGCCTTGAAGGATGGGACTGCGGTCTCCCTCCAGGCAGAAGAAAGGCCTGTGTATGATGGCCTACAGGAGGAGGATTCCAGTGGGCTGGGAGAAAATAGTGCCGCTGGCCCGCCTACAAGTATGGACTGTGAACTGTTGGGTGGGAGCAAGCCCATCAGTTCCCCTGAGACCCCTGCTGTAGTGGGTGGGAGAGAACCCAGCAGCAGCCTCAAGATGTTGCCCCTGGTGGGGGTGGAAGATGCCCTGGGAGCGGAGCCGTGCGTGCTCCCCAGGATTACAAGTAATGCCGCCTTGAGGGATGGGACTGCGGTCTCCCTCCAGGCAGAAGAAAGGCCTGTGTATGATGGCCTACAGGAGGAGGATCCCAGTGGGCTGGGAGAAAATAGTGCCGCTGGCCCGCCTACAAGTATGGACTGTGAACTGTTGGGTGGGAGCAAGCCCATCAGTTCCCCTGAGACCCCTGCTGTACTGGGTGGGAGAGAACCCAGCAGCAGCCACAAAATGTTGCCCCTGGTGGGGGTGGAAGATGGCCTGGGAGCAGAGCCGTGCGTTCTCCCCAGGAGTACAAGTAATGCCGCCTTGAGGGATGGGACTGCGGTCTCTCTCAAGGCAAAAGACAGGCCTGTGTGTGATGGCCTACCAGAGGAGGTCCCCAGCGGACTGGAAGAGAGTAGGGCTGCTGGGCCTCTTAGGGATGTGTTGTTTGACCTGATGGGTGGGGAAGAGTGCCCCATCAGTCCCCCTGTAACCCCTGAGTTGGTGCGTGGAAGCAAGCGCACCAGGTCATGTGAAGTCCTGGCTGGGATGAGTGGGACAGCCGTCCTCATCCCCAGCCCAGCATTTGTTCTGCCTTCCCCTGAGACCCCTGGCCTAGTGAGTGGGGCCACAGTCATCATTAAGGAGCCTGTTTGTACCCCTGCACTGGAGATTCCCACCTTGGTGAGTGGGACCAGGATCCTCACCAAAGACATTTGTGTTGCCCTGTCCCCTGTTGACCCCAGCTTGGTGGGTGGGAATGCATTCCCCATCAGGCCCCTACCTGATTTGACTCAGGAGAGTGGGAAGAACATCCTCTCCTGTTCTTCTGAGGTCCTGGCCCAACTAAAAGGGGGAGATGTGCCCCTCTCCCCACACTTTGCTTCC
This sequence comes from Rhinophrynus dorsalis, assembly GCA_037306005.1. Classification (NCBI taxonomy): domain Eukaryota; kingdom Metazoa; phylum Chordata; class Amphibia; order Anura; family Rhinophrynidae; genus Rhinophrynus; species Rhinophrynus dorsalis. The sequence continues at coordinate 115,123,577 of CM074727.1, read as the reverse complement.
CAGGCAATTGAGAGCCCAAAGATCCAGTCACTGCAAAGAGATCCCCCTTATAGACTGGCTTTGGACCCTGAGCCACTGGCCCCAGACCCAGGAACATGGAACCCCAGCTCTGCATGGAGCGTGGCCCAGGAGAGGCCACCCAAATTGGTGCCAGCCCAGACCAAGAGGCACCAGTTTCCAGGGCCCTGGACCAAAGGACCCAGTTCTCTCCCTGGCCGAGACAAGGGGCTCCAGATTTTCCCTTGCCTAGAACAGGGGCTCCAGCCTTTACCTGGCCCGGACAAGGGGCTAACATTTTCTCCAGGACCAGGACAAGGAACTCGAGTTTTATTGAGCCACCCAGGAACCGGGGCTAATACTTTCCTCCTGAGCCCAGACCATGGGCTACCCTCCTCCACGCAGGAACGTGTCGGACTTCCCAAGCCAGCATTCATCCAAGCTGCCTCTGGCTTGGGTCTCGAAGGGGGGGGAAGTGTAACGGACCCTAGGCTGTTACTTGGCGGTGAATAACAGAACTATGAAAGCCCGCAGAGTCATACACTAAAATAGACACTGGGGGAATGGACAGCTTAATACATAGAGCTGTCCTGGGTTACATTCATGTAAAAGTGTATTAAGTTTGGTTTTATGTATTGTCAAAATATTGTATGTGCTTAATTGTACTTGTCCAATTCAGAGGTTTGTGCAATCACCAACTACCAGGTATGCAAATATTTTCCATAGCCTAACATGGGGAATGGTAGGCAGGTCAGTGATTGGTCAAGGGTGGAGCAGGTCATTCAAAATAGTCAAACAAAGACTCCAGTCTTGGGCCCTTGCCAATAGGATGGGTATTATAGTAATTCCAGCCATTTGACTATTTGTACTGTAGCTAGACCCCTGCTGTGTGCTAATTAAGCCAATGTGAACTGCAGTCAGACCCCCTGGCCACTGTGTAAATACATGTATTCCCTCTAATCAAGTCTCTGTCCTTGGCTAGAATTAATCAGATCTGTTTGTACTACCCTTAGCAGTATTGTGGTTGTGAGGTCATTTGCCATTGGCCCTTTTCCCTTAACTGCTATTGGTCCTTTTGTCACCCTCTGCCATTGGCCCTTTGTCTCCAGTTACCATTTGTCTTTTGTTCCCTGTGTCATATACCCATTGTGTCTGATTGGTCCCTGGGCCAAGCCTGTATTAGAATACCTGGCCCTTCCCATCCCTATTGTGGCACTGTATTTGACTGTATAAAAGAGGTGGTTTTTGTTCAATAAAGTGTGTGCAGTTTGAACTTCAACGGGCTCCTGTCTCTCTGTCGCTGGATGGTATCAAGGGACTTCTGTTGTCCCCCATCCTAGGAAGAAATGCTGCTTGAGTAACCGGTGGAGATGCCTGCTTGTAGCTGACCTCTGGAGGAAGAAACCTGGAACGACGGCCTGAGTCCAACCCAGGGACTTGGGTATCCGTTACATACAGGCTCTACCGGTCCTGCCAATATACCGGGCAAGGCAGCCTAACGGAATACAGCTAGATACAGGCTCTACCAGCCCTGCCAATACCGGGTAAGGCAACCCAAGATGATAATGAAAGAAAGGTTCTAGCGGCCTTACCAAAATACTGGGCAAGGCAGCCTTAACGGAGAGGGTGGCAACCACTGAGGCCTCAGTGACAACAACAGTCACTAGGATGATATGCAGAGGCTAAATGAGTATAAGTGGCAAGCCAGGGAATAATAGGGAACCACCAGTACCCGCATACTGGGGAGCCAACGTAGCTGCCTAGGACTTGACAGCACAAACCAGCATGGAGCAAACCAGTACACGCGTACTGGGGAAACCGTCACTCTTCTGGTGCACCGCAACCGGTAACCTACGTAAGCAGACCAGTATCAGTGTGCTGGAAGCATAAAATGCGAATAGCAACGAGAGCCGGGTGGCTAAGGAGCAAACCAGTACCTGCGTGCAGGGAGTACAAAACACAATATGCGACAGCAGCTGGGTGGCTGTGGAACTAACCAGTACCCGCATACTGGGAACACAGTAATACAGTGCAGTATCAGCCGGGTGGCTGTGGAACTAACCAGTACCCACATACTGGGAACACAGTAATACAGTGCAGTATCAGCCGGGTGGCTGTGGAGCGAACCAGTACCCGCGTACTGGGAAGCAATCACATAGATACAACAGCAGCCGGGTGGCTGTGGAGTGAACCAGTACCCGCGTACTGGGAATCAATAGTATCGAGGCAACAGTAGCCGTGAGGCTGTGGAGCGAACCAGTACCCGCGTACTGGGAACCCAATACAGTATCGAGGCAACGGTAGCCGTGAGGCTGTGGAGCGAACCAGTACCCGCGTACTGGGTAAACCAGCAAGAGTGGAAATGTCGCCTAGGCGACAAGGGAGCAATCGCTGACACAGGTGAACTGAAACAGGAACCAGCACTCTCCGATGGTCAACCGGATCAGGAATGGCAGTGGGGACTGGCATCAGGAAGCAGCGACACAGGGCGACTCCAACCGGATCAGGAACGGAAACAGGAACCGCTGAATAGGTGACTCAGGAACTAGACAATCTCAGGATAGCAGGAACACAGCAAGGGCCCAGAAGCTCAAGAACATGGTGAAAATGCGAGCAGCATAGAGACAACACGAAAGAGCAACCAAAGGGTGCCGAGGCTCAGTCTAAATAGGCAATGCAGGGCGGGCTGAAGGCAGACAGCCAATGGGGAGCCCCCTACAGGTAACTGACACAAAAAGGCAGCAATCACGGGCACCGTGATAGATGATTATTTGCAGCCTGGGCACGTTTGGAACAATTACTCTCAGAGACAGTCACAGCCTGGGCTCTTGCCCCAGCAGCCGGTATCTCTACTGGTCCCACCCCGGAGTGCACAAAGACAAGCCTACTGTGGGGGAGAGGACCCTGGCACTGAACCTATGGAGTACAATTTATTCATGCCCATGGGAATGGATTACAATATTGCCCCTTTATGCAGGGACGAAGTGTGGGGACCGATCTATGAGGTGAGTCTGGTCCAAACCACCTGCACAGATAACCGAGGACACCATGGTCAGACAGTGCTGGTGAATGGGCAGCCAGCCAAGGGGTTGAGAGATACTAGGGCCACAATCACTATGGTACAATCCCACCGGGTCCCCCCACAGGTAGAGAACTGGACGGACATTGGCAGTACGAGTTGCTGGAGGGGCCATACACCAGATTCCCTCGGCCCGGATCAATGCTGGATTGGGGTGCTGGTGAAAGAGACTGAGAGGTGGGAGTGATGTCTGGCATCCCAGCTGAGGTACTGTTGGCAAATGATTTGTGGTATCTTACCAGTGCCTTCGCAAGCTCCATGTCTGTACAACCCCAAAGATGGCTGCATTTCTGATTATGGTTGTAGGAAAAATGGACAGTTGTTACACAGCTGGAGCTTCTCCCTCCACCTTTACCATTCAGTGTGGACCTAGCAGGTCCAACAAAAAGGCTGATAGACTATGCTGGCAAGAAGATGTCTGAAAGACTTTGTGACAGTGCAGAGGTGGATCCGTTGGGATCACACCTGGTCTGTCCAAGACTTGGTTGGGGAGTAGTGTGACCAGACTGAGTAATCTGGATCTATAACATTTTAAATATTGATCACTGTTTTGTACATTGTGTGATATTTGGTAATAGTGTGCGTGGGGGGGTTATAAGTCCTGCAAAGGGGATGGCAGTGGGGAACCAGAGTGCAGAGTGGGCTGTTAAGTTTAAAGAATACTCCATGTGCTAAGTAATGTTTGGAATGTGAATTGACTTCTGCTGTGCTTCATTGACCAGTCAGGAGAGGTTATTATGGACCAGTTAAAATGTCCCTTTTTCAAGCACTAATGAGTATTCTTATCTGGATAAGAGTGTCTGGAAGTGTACATAAGCAGTGTGTTTTATCATTAAAGGCTGTTCTGTTCTACCCTCCTTAATACAAGTCTTGGCTGTATTTCTGGAGGGGGCTTAGGCTGGGGATTCTCTCCCTAGCCACTGCAAGAGCGAATTCACTTGCCTCACCGGTCTACTGGCATAGGGCCTCTGGAAATCCCACCTAGGGTTCTGCAGGGAAATTCACTAGGTCTGCCAGTCTGCCAAGGGGCAGCATCCAGTTGTTCCTGCCTGACTATCCAGGACCTCCAGACACCAGGAAGTAGCAGGGCTCCGGCCAGCTGTGGAAGAGGGGCAGCAGCAGTGGCAGTTCAGGCACCAACAACCCCAAAAGGGTCCGGTAAATCCTGGTACCATCACAGGGTGATATGATTAACATTTACAAATACATTCAAGGGCAAAACAAAGAACTAGCCAATGAATTATTTATGTAAAGAGCTGAGCTAAGAACAAGAGGGATTCTTTACAGTAAGGGTGGTAAAGCTATGGAATTATTTTCCTCAGGATTTTGTACTTGCGGATAGTGCAACAGCTTTAAAAAAAAACAATGGATGCCTATCTAGCACAGAACAATATTGAAAATTATGACAGATTCTTTAAAGGAGATAGGATGTTGATCCAGGGAACAATCTGACTGCCATTTGTAGTCAGGAAGTAATTCTTTTACTCACTTGGGGCTAAATTGAAAATGGTTTCAGAGGGCTTTTTTTTGCCTTCTTTTGGATCAACAGGGGCATTTTTGGCATGGGCTGGACTTGATGGACGCATGTCTATTTTCAGCCTCATTAACTATGTTACTATGCTTTTGAGTAGTTTTGCCCCTTCATATCTCTCTCTCTTTCATTCTCTGCAATGCAATCTTCCACTTGATCTATAAGGAATTCTTCACAAGCTTTCACAGAATTCTCAGTGCTGCTGCTCATACCTTGGCACAAATTCAGAAATGTTATGTTGAAAGCAGGGGTCTAGCAGTATAGCAAAAATATATTCCTCATTCTTTTTAATGGAGTCTATGTGAGAATCCGGTTCAAAGTATGCTAAAGAGGTTCACCTTCTGGTTCATGTCTGCACTGTTGTTATTGTAAGAATCGTGTATGTTCTTAATTTTTTTCTGTAGTGTGTGTGTGTGTGTGTGTATATATATATATATACATATATACACATATATATATGTATATATACATAATGGAATGAGTGAGATACTTCTGCTAACATTGCTAATATATATATATATATATATATATATATATATATATATATATATATATATCCTATATAATAATTCGCTAAAACGTGTGTAACGCCGCAACATGCGCAGTAGACACTGCTGCAGTCATGCGCAGTAGAGACTGACCTCGCCGCGGCTCATCACCGTGGCGCGGGCAGTCTCTACTGCGCGTGACTGCCCCGCAACCGGGTAGCAGTGGCACTGTGGCCCGTGTAACGGGCTGTTCAACTAGTATATATATATATATATACAAGTATCTCACTCATTCCTGCCCTGGAACGGCTAGCAAGCAAGGTGGCGTGGCGCATCAAGGCTTCAGGAGCTCACATTAAGTTTTCACATTAGCTGCCGTTGTCCAGATGACAATTAGACTTCCTCCAAAGCCTTCCATCTAAGTGCTGTATACTTGTGAATTGTCGTGTTCTGCATGTACATAGTTCTGCAAAAGCATAGGTCAATGTGTCAGCTGCCACCATTTGGACAAGTTTGCTATTCCACATGTGTACTTTTTGGATTAGTTTTGTGCATTTTTTCTAATTCTCAGAACTCTGTAAGTATGGATTGGAAGCACATAAACCTGTGTGACCTGATTGTTTTAAAATGACTCATGGTGGGGGTGCTGGTCGTGGGTGTGGCACTTGTCGGGACTTGGTGACTCCTGCTACCTCCAGGTAACTCAGACATCCTCCTCTGTTCTTTTGCATTTTCACAATAGAAGTTGGAGACATGAGTGTTATTGTTACTGAAATAAATATTGTCCAACTCCCAGAGACATCTACAACACTACTATTATGTCCCCCTCAGCAACTAACAGTTCTAGAAACACTGCTACTGCTGCTGCAGCTAGGTGTCACACCTCTGATATTCTGCAGGTGTGGCTCCCAATCAGACCTTTGGTTGTGCATCAGGTGACAAAGTGCTTAGATGTGATCCTGATTTCCCCTGCTCACATTGTAAAGACAACAGATAGCAGCATGATTAGCTTTTGGATGGCCTGTGTAAAGTATGTATGCTGTATGTTACATAGACTGAGGTCTTTCTGAAGGTACTACTACTTATCACATTATCGCTACTACAGGGGCTAATAGCTGGGGTTGTTGACCTATGTTGCTTCTCAATCAATAATAGCGAGTGTGACTGAGTTGGGGTTGGACTTAGAAACAGTGCTGGCAATGGTGAAGATGACTGAGGTAATTGTGTTTTTTTAAGCATGTGTATGTGTCAAGTTTTCCAGATGATCTCTCAAAGAGTTTATAAACAGGCATATTAGTCCTTTTAAGTAGTGGAAGACTGAGCTTTTTCATTCCAGATACAGCAAAATGTTTTGCTATGCCATCATTCTCTACTTGATCTGTATCAGAAGAAGGGGAGGAGCGTCGAGGGACATATTCTAAATATCAGCATCAGTGTCCGACAGTTCCAAATTCTCTCCCTCCCAAATACTTTCATATTCTTGTAGTTTTTTTTAAAGCCTGAAAAAAATTCACTTTATGTTTTTCATTAGGATGATTGAAAGGGATAGTAATGTTTCACAAAAAAAAAACACCTCAAATTAATCTTCATAGTATTTGGGCCATGGAGAGTGTTATTTCAATACTGTCTGAGTTGTAGTTCAAAAGTAATTGAAAGATAAAGTATACCCCTCCGTCCCTTTTACTGATGTAACACTGCTCACCTCAGAGCAGCAAGACTGTCCGGATGGATCGCAGCAAGGGACAATCTCCAGGAAAAACCTGTCAAGGGGGCAGGGCTTTCCTTGTGCTCACAGTAAGAAGATTGTCCATTGCTGCGACCTGTCCTTTTAAGTGACCAGATTCTACATCTGAGGGGAGGAGGCTTACAATAGGTAAAAGGAGTGGAAGGGGGATACTTTATCATTCAATTACTCTTGAACTACAACTCTGACAGAATTGAAATAACACTCTCCATGGCCCAAACACTGTGAAGATTAATCGGAGCTGCTTTTTTTGTGAAACATTACTATCCGTTTAAAGAACGTGGGGGAGTTAGGTGTATAAAACTGGAGTATTAATGAAAGTGTCTATAAAATTGTCTCAAAGTGACTTAAAGACACGTATAAATATTTATTGACATTTTGATTAAGTGCTAACTCCATTGAGTTGACTTTTTAGAAAAGTGAAGTAGAAATGGTTTTGTACAAATACGAATTATGTTATAACATATGCATAAAGAATTTTGCTAATTGCTTCAAAAATAAAGGCAGATTTAGTGATTAACTCTTAACACATGTTCTTAATGGAAGTACATAGTCATAGAGTGTAAGCGATATGTGCAAAAAAAACTAATTAATTTTCTGTAGTTTTTCTAAAGCAATTCTCAGATAGAAATATTTATATACTTGATTACTCCTTTATAAATATGACCTGTTGTTGTGAATTTTAGCAGTAAATGGCTACCACCAATACCCCTCCAATCAAGCAACACAAGTGCCCTCTATTTGCCTGTCTGCCTCGGTCCTAGTTAGCATCAGCATTTAAACAGCTTTCCCAAGAAATGTAGTTTTAGTTTTCAATAAAAGTAGAGATAGACCTGTTAGTTTCAGAATCAACAGCTTGCAAATTGTAATAAAGGCTAAAGCACAGGATCGGGTCAGAACAAGGATCCACCACTTCATAGTACATGCTTGTCCCTCTTGTTCTTGTCAGTCTGGATGTATGTGTTTTGACTGTCACTGTCACCTATCAGTCTAAAACTTTTTGTAACTTTTTTTTTTAACTTTTCACTCCCTTCACACACACACACTCCCTGACACCACCTGTCCAGGAAAAACTGACTACAAGCAAGGCCAGCTCCCTCTGTTTGCCTGTCTGTCTACACTTGCTAACGTCAACATTTCAGCATCTCTTTCTTTCTGTCTCTCCCAAGTGCAGACTGACAACATGCGGTTATCTGCCACACTCTTTTATACTGGTGACTAGAATTGTGGAAACACATGGGGGAAACGCCTCACGTTGGGGGGATAAGATAATTAAATACATTATCATTAATTTCAATGAAATTAAAATAAAAAGTGAAAAAATGCACTTTGCACTGGAATTCCCACAGAAGTCAATATGATCTGTTTTTTTTTTAAATGTTTCACTATTGTGTCAAAAACTTGCACTTATTCCTATTCAGGGTATACACAACAGTGCATAACAGCGGTAATACATATCAACAGATACGCCCCGCTGTCATTAAAGAAGAACTGTCACTTTGTAAAATAGTTGAGAGTCCAAAGTCACCTATTTTTTGTAAGTCATTTTTAATTGCAGACAGGAGTGTCTGGGATATTTAGCTGTATTTATTTGTCAGTTTAATCAGCTGTGCTAGTACTTCCTGGTAGGAATGTTTGATGCCTGGAGGACTGGAACTTATTGACAATTAAATAAAAGTAAATATCTTATAAAAATGTTTTAAAATAAAAAAATGACTGACATAAAAATAGTTTGCTTTTGAAAGCTGTTTGAAAATCATTGAGTTGTTAAAATGTGACAGTTCCATGTTAAAACTTTAATGCCAACAAGCCCCTTACATCTGAGTCATAGCATGCCCAGGGAAATGGTGTAATTTTACTCCATTTCCACTGCATAAACAAGGTGCAGAGTAAAGGATTGCCCTGAGATACCATAGACTGTCCCACGCTCGCCTCTTGGTGTAAGAGGCATTAAAGGGGAACTCTCATCTGTATTAAAGTTTTTTCCATCTTAATGTTCCCTTTGAGTGAATCTGCAATTTGTTATCTGTTTTGAATTTAATTCTGTATTGCCTGAGATATTGCCTTGTAAAGTTAAGCTGGTGATATCAGTTCAGGAAAGGATGCATTACAGCTCTGTACCTCAGCCTGTCAATCTTCATCTCTTCCTCATCCCAAGTATTGCCTCCTTCCCACCTTCTCCAATGATGTAGGATTCCGGCATGTGACCTGGCACGCTCTCTTGCAAATGCACGTCCAGGCCATTGTTCAGGCAGAGACTGAGCCATTCATGAAACAGGCACAGGCCTAGTTTTGTCTAGTTTGGTCCCGCCTTCTTCTGCTCCTTTATTAACCTCCTTGGGCCTAGGAGTCATTGCCCTTACATGCTGTTTCTGTTAGCTCTTCTTGCCCTCTGTTGTGACCCGTGCCTATCTGAGAATCCGCTCCGTGTATGACCTAGGCTTGTCTAACTACCCACATCAGTTCTGACCTGTGGCTCTGGCTGACTAACTCGCTCCGTGTATGACCCTGGCTTGTCTGACTACCCACATCGGTTCTGACCTGTAGCTCTGGCTGACTAACTCGCTTAGTGTATGACCCTGGCTTGTCTGACTACCCACATCGGCTCTGACCTGCGGCTCTGGCTGACTAACTCACTCCGTGTATTCCCCCGTTTGTCTGAACTCAGGAAGAGAGGGAGAACCCAATGCTCACCCTAGGATTGCAATGTGTAGCACACACATTGAAATCCTAGGGTGAACATTGTGTTCCCCAGTAAGCCAGTTTCATAATAAGAGTTTGCATCAAAGACTATTTTGCTGCACTTTGCATCTCTCCTGCTTGTTAGTTCTCTGCTAAGTCAAGCTGTTTGTTTGGTTAACCCCTTAAACACAACAATTGATTTAGATGAAGTGTTGCACCAGTTCTTGTGCTAAGGAGTATGTTTTGTTCAAATTCAACCTACATCATGGCCATATAACACTGTCATGTTATATGGCTCCAGGGATGGATTGCCAGTTGAATTTGCACAACAGTGTGTGTGTATGAACCCATGTTGTAACATCCCACAAACATGTTACCTGGGCAGAAGTTGTGTTCACTGCATTGCTTGGCAATGCATTGGAGACAACTCTATCACCCAATCTATCACTAAACACAAAGCATATCAGACAGGATTAAAAAGCACAATGTTATCTTTTTAGGTCCATCTGTTAGGAATATGACCCATATTGTGTGGTGGCCACTGTCCCGGGCAGTCATTGCCTCCCTGGTGGTGGTGGTGCTGCTGCTGGAGGGTAGTAGCTTGTGGAAGTGGTGGGTTACATCCACCTATCCTCCTGTTGCATCCAGCCACTGTATTGGGATGGTGCAGCCTGTGGTGGAGCAGCATATGTTGGAGGAGATGTGGGTGGTGGGTATAGTGACCACCAGCTGGTCCCTTCCTCTGTATACTCCTCACTGGTTGGTGCCGTAGCCTCCTCCATGGGCTCCTGCTGTGCTGGAGGCCCATAAGCTGCGTGGAAAAATGAGATGGTGTGATTAGTAAACGTAGCCATAATAGGATAAAAGGGACAGTAATACTTAAAATGTGAAAGAGCAAAGAATATGTAGTAGGGTACTCCCACTGCTGAAAGGTGTTTTATACAAAAATTTGATCACACGGAGGTTCTTCGGCAGAGCCAAGATTGCACCATTTATAGATTAATACATAATTGGAATGGTCCACATAGTGTGTTTGCAAACCAGGCACACTTTGTAGACCATTCCAATGAAGTATTGATCTCTAAATTTTGGCTCTGCTGAAGATCCTCCATGTGGTCAAATGACTGAAATCTCCATCTGTCACATAGAGCAATATCTGTCAAACCATGAGGGTTGGAGGGATATGACTAACATTGATCCACATCTTTTTACAATATTACATCAAGGTTAAATCAAACATTGCTATCCCGTTAAAGGTACACAGAAAGAAAAATGGTCTGATATGTATGTGGATATGTACCTTTCATATGGGTACAAATATATCCATTCAAGATATGAATCAGTTCAGTATGTGTGATTGCCTTACTGGCTATATATGTGCACCCATCACAAACTAACTTTTATTGATATCATAAACAACAGCCTACCCTGTACATACAATCTGAGTAAGGTGGGATATACTAGGTATGTGTATTTTGATGATATCAATAAGAGTTGTGATGAGTGCACATATATAGCCAGTAAGGCAATCACACGTACTTATCTGATCTCTGGGTTCAAATCTTGTTGGGACATATCCACATACATAGCTGACCGTTTTTCTTTGTGTACATATCTTTTTGGAACAGATCTGCAGTGGGATTTAAGTGTTATTTATCCCTATCTTATCAGTTAATCCTGTACAATGCAAGATTTTGAAATATTTTACAGGTGACTCTCTGGTTGTCATGATGGTATCCTATGCATTACATTGTGATGCATGGGGTACCACCCTGGCAATCACAGATTGATGAACGTGGCAGGATCCTGTCCATGAGGTCTGTTCCAATTCAGTCCTGAAGGGCAACAATCAAGCCAGTAGTGAAGGATATCTTTGACTGAGGCCTTTTGTTTTTCTGGATGAGCCCATCCATCCTTCTGAGTGAGGCAGCCATACTCAATCAGAGACATCCATCATTCATGGCCTGTTGGTGACCAGACTGCAGTGGTTCATATTTGGTTCCCATATGTATCCTGCAAATAGTGGCTAGTGTGATATCCATCCATGGCATCAGCACTCCTGAGGATCCATGTGGGAATCAAAGGTGCGATATGTAATTTCAAGCTAGAGTAAGGGATTGCATACACAGCACATGGCCTACATTTTTCTCCTTTAATTATGTTGAATTATTTTAGGCCTTAGTGTTGCACATACAACCAGTTATTCTCAGTGGCACTGTGATGTGTGACCTGATCTTTCCTTTCTGAGATTCAGTAAGCGGTGATGAAGACCTGATGAATTGAACATGACGCTGACTTTTCCAGTGATCTCATTTTCCCATTTGCAGTGTTTCCTATGGAGTCCATACAATGGGACCTTAGCAACTTGATTCATGTTATTGAATATTCTCCATAGACTAACACTGAGATTGTTGAAGTGAGGGTATGTACGTGTTAATTTCTCTCCATCATCTTTTCTTCACCACTTAGTGAATGTCCCCTGTGTAGCATACAATTGTTAGCCTATCGACTTGTGTTTATTTTCTGGTTAACCCTTTGAGTTACGGAGGGGTCGCCAAAGCATTGTTGAGTGATGCATTGATAATCCCTCTAGCACTCAAGGGGTTATATGCTGACTTCTGTGGATACATGGGTGTCATTGTGGAGGAACAGTAATGATATTTAACAGACAACACTTTAAAAAGCATACTTTGTGTGGATTGTGTGTGATCAGCACAGCAACAAGAGGGTTGAACTGGGACTTGGACAGGTTTAGGCCTGGTTGAACCTTACCATTTGTCCTTGTATTGTGTCCTGTTTAAACCCACAGGGTGCTGTGTTGGTGCAGTTGTGTGGATGAATGATGCGCATGTGTTGAGGTGTGACTGTGTTTGAGTGTGCAGCTTGTGTTGGTTGATGTGGTGTGTGGTTATGGGATGATGCACTTACCAGTAGTGTGGAGGCTCCTCTCATCCCCAGTGTCCGATCCTCAAGGGACCCCTCAACCAGCGTGGATGACAAGGTCTGCCGCAGCCTCTCCTCCCATCCGCTGAAGGTGATGGGAACAGGTGGACCACCTCCGGTGCCTCGGGATTTCAGGGTGGCATCCCCCATCTTCTTCTTAACCTGCCTCTTGCAGTTGCCCCATCTCTTTTTGATGGAGTGAACGTCCCGTCTGCAGCTGGCCACCACATTGACCCGGTTGCAAATTTGGTTCCAGGAAGCCTTCCACCTTGCAGTCAGGCCAATGACCCTCTCCCTTGGGAACAGGATGCTCCCCCTCTCCAGCACAGCCTCCACGAGGGCCCTGTTCTCCTCCTCTGTATAACGTGGATCTTTGATCCTCTTCGCCTCAGCTCCGGCCTGCGAGGAGTCAGAACCAGAGTGCCCTGCTGCGCTGCCCCTGCCTGTGTGTGGTGGTCCACAGCCACTACCCCTCGTCCCAATGCAGGTTCTGTCCCTGTCTTCTGTGTGCCTGCTCTTCTGGGCCGGCTCCCCCTCCTCCCTGCGGATCTCCCTCTCCCACCCCTACTCTCAACAGGGATCTCCCTCTCTCCTGTCCTCCTCTCCTTGCCATCATTCACCCACTCACACCCAGGCACTCCCACAGGCCCTAACAGACACACTCGATCCCACTCACTCTCTGTCACACTCTTTCACTCACAGATTCACACTGTCAAAATAAAGTTTAAAAATGTGTAAGGTGTAAAACAAAAAAAAAAGACTGTGTATGTATGCAAATGTGTTTATATGGGTGTATGTAATATGTGCAAAAGTGTAATATGTGTATATTTAAGTGCAATGCTCTCCTCTCTTCAAACTCTTCTCTGCTCCGGGGTCCTGTGCTCTAGCTCACTAAAACGCGAAACACAGACAGTGTGTGACCGTTATTTTTGGGTAAATATAGGTGTATTTGAACATTTTTGCTACTTTACGGCCTTGGGATTGGCTGTAGGTTTTAATTTTTTATGTGCATCTATCAAGGTTGCTAGACAACACCAGCCGTAATGTTACATTTTGACTTAAGTTGTGTTTTAAAGGGTGTTTGGGACGCACGGTGCAACGCAGGTTTTTGTGTTACGTGCTTTTGTTGTGCCTACGTTTGTTAGCTATTCTTGTAGACTTACTTTTAAATCCGCCGTAAATCATGTATTATTTGCGGCCTATGTGGCTTTTTTACTTAGCGGCTATTTTAATGTCTGACTTTAAATATACCCTTTAGTTTATTATTTTAAGCTCTACAAAACTAGAAACAATTTTTATGTGATATTACTGTCCTTTTAAAATAACTCTGACTCCCTCTGGGCATATATTGATTAAACCTAAAACATTGTTATAATATCCGTAATCACAAATACTCACTCAGTGACACATACAGAACTGAGAGCCCAAATAATGTGCCCTGGGTCCGTTATGGGTTTCAGCATGGATTCCAGTGATCATCAAGCACCTACACTTATCATACAATAAAACAATTTGCTAAAAAATTGTTCTTTTCTTTCAGCATAAACTGAGTTTAAATTGGGACCTTTCCCTTAGGTAAAACAGGTGTAGAGCCCGTAATATAAGCTGTGGGCAATCTGAGGCTCTCCAGCTGTTCAGGGATACAATTCACATTATTCCTAACTTGCAGTTGGCTGCATTTTGATGATGAGGTTATAGTCTTTAACAGCTGGAAGGCCTTGGTTGTTCATTCCTGCTCTATATAACAAATAATATGAAATAACATTTAAGATCACTGTCTGCCCTGCTGCTTGTTAATTTTATTGAAAGGGAGGGATCACTTTATACCCGTTTGGAAAGAATCAAAAGTCATATTTCCCTTTTTCCGTTCTCTGCTACAGTACGTAGTTTGGGAGTGAAGAGCTAAAACAGTGAGGAAAAAATGAGATGAACCTTCTCTAGGTTTGGGGTAGTGATAAACCAAACAATATGCTAATGACTATGCCTGGGAACTCTACAGATCTGCCTTGTACACTCCAGATTTTATCATTAATCCTTTGAGTGTCATTGTGGTATGCAACACATTCCAAAGCAATGCATTGTCTACCCCTCTGGCACTAAAACGGTTAATTACCAGGTCTCTGGGAACAGTGGATGATTCCAGAGTAACTCCTCCCACTTCTCATCATTCCACCTATTTCCCACCCTGTTCCTCCCACTTCCCACCCCTTTCTCCTCTCAGTTCCACCCACCCAAGCAAGTCCCACCAACTTCATGCCACAATTCACTAATATTCCCAGACTATGAGACTTCTCTGGGGATTCAATAAAGAAAGTTCCCAAGTATTCTATGACAAGGACACCAGAGGCTATGGTCCTAAATACAGTAATAGAATAAACACAGAATAATGAGGGACATAGATATTTACTCAGAATTATCCCTTGAATGTCAGAGGGGTGCACAATGCATAGCAAACCAATATGTTGCGAAACCATCTGGAATTCTAAGGGTTAAATTGTTATACTGTGGCACATTGCCTGCATATAATCCCTATATTAAAGATGAGGTTTTAGTCATGCCAAGATACCCCTATATAAGTATTAACCTTAAATTGATTGTAATGTTTCACAAAAAAAGCAGCTCAGATTAATCTTTATTGTATTTGGGCCATAGAGTGTTTGATTTCAATACTGTCAGAGTTGTAGTTCAAGAGAAATTGAATGATAAGGTATCCCCCTCCCTCCCGCTCCTTTTACTTAGTGTAAGCCACCTCCTCTCAGATGTGGAATCTGGTCCCATGACCAGACAGCTCACAGCAAGGGACAAACATAAGGAAACATTGCCCCCCTTAACAGGTTTTTCCTTATGCTCACTGAAGATTGTTCCTCTCTGTGATCCATACTGACAGTCTTGCTGCTCTGATGTGAGCAGTGTTACAGTAAAAGGGGTGGGAGGGGAATACTTTATCATTCAATTACTCTTGAATGACATTATTGAAATAATGCTCTCCACAGCCCAAATTCTATGAAGATTAATCGGAGCTGTATATTTTGTGAAACATTACTATAGGGGAACAGGGTTTTCCTTATGCTCACGGTAAAAAGATTGTCCCTTGTTGAAACCTGTCCGGTCAAGACACCAGGGGCTGGATTCAAATGCAGGAGATAAGTGTCACCTCCCACTTTATACAAATTTTTCCTATTGCAGTCTATGAGGAAATCTGGAGTTAAAACCAGAGATAAAATTAGCACCTTCATTTGAATCCAGTCCCAAATTCTTCATCTGTGGAGAAGCAACTTACACTAGGTAAAAGGGGTGGGAGGGGGATACTTCACCATTTAATTACTCTTGAACTACAACTCTGACAGTATTGAAATAACACTCTCCATGGCCCAAATAACACTCTCCATGGCAGACATATTTCCATAGTGACGTCTGCTCGTCTGCACTGTCCGTCCCTTCTGGTACCATGCAGCTCCTATCAACGCCTCCTAGAACAGGCTGGGACTGACAGAGTGGGCGCACAGACGTCACTATGGAAAGATGTCTGCGCTGTTTCCTGCCTGTCAGTCCGGGAGCAGTGTATAATTCTCATTAACGCACTAATAATTCTGGCGACTAGCAATATTGAGCAGCTAGTTGCCAGTTGGGTAATTATTTGGGGCCATGATTGCAAGGGGTGGTAGTTCAGCTTTAAACAAAAAAAAAAACACAATAGAAGCTGGTCAAGTATCCAAATATACAGTTCCAGTCCAGGTTTTGGTAAGCATACCCAAAGTAAAAAAATACATTTAAAATAGCTAGAGCGCAACCAATATTGACTAAAATAGCTAAAACCAAAAACACAGAATATTAAAGCACATCCATTATATGCAGGCAATACGCCACAGTATAAAGGGTCAATACTGAGTATATATTGATGTGTATAAATATTCTGTGTTTCTGCATTTAGCTATTTTGGTCAAGATTGATTGCAATCACATATTTTCCTGGAGCAACATCCTGTCTGCATTGTAACCAACTGTCATAATTCTCTACATTGTTCCGAGCTAAAAATTTCTCATATACGTTTTTTTTTTACTACCTTCAGTCTCTGTTAAAACAGTCTCTCAAGACAAAGAAAATGGATGAAGATAAACAAATGATGAAAAGATGGGATGAATAAAATACAGTAGCACCCCATATGATGTGTCCAGACAGTCACACTCTTAGCTTCCTGTGCTGCTAATTATATATATATATATCTGTCCACCAGTATCCAGAGTCACTGAAACTGAAGATAAGAAACTCAGAGAAAAAAACCAGAAACGGCATCCAAGGTCCTGGTTCAATAAGTTATAGATATAATTCTAAATCAAACCAACTGCACTATAAGGGACAAAAAACATCCCCCAAATTCCTATTGATTACAATGGGGCTTTGTCTCTAACACATTGGAGATGTCTCTTGCATTCAAGACAATTTAAATCTTGGGAATGTTAATTTCACTGACTTCCATTACAGTATAACTGGAGAGTCCCTGCACCCCAAAGAAAAAAAAGAGAGATAAGGATCCCCCACCCGACAGAGACAGTGTTTTCCTGTCCTCCCACAGGACTGGAATTCTTCCATTTTTCTGTAGGCGCCTAGTATGGAGCCAGGTCTTTTACTGCATTAACTGACCCCTGGTGACAGAAAAACAGAGCCTTGAGGTCTCCATGGTGAGAGTTTAAATAGGAGAGCTCCTCATCTGTATCTCAATACCCACAGTGTTCCATCCTTCAGATGTTGACACCACTTCTCTCTCAGCTGAAAGTTTCTTCCAAAGCATCCTTAGTCTTCCTCAGTGCTCAGGGGAGTCTTCTTGATGGGACATGCACAGCGATGTCAGTGGTTATTCCTCTGCAGGTTGGTTTCTAGTTCTTTCTTTCTACAGTATTGTACGGTTCTTGTCTCTGTACCTGCAAGTTATGGACTGTGATCTTCTAGCCCAAGCTCGGGGTTTCTTTCCCCTTTTTTCCATGCTTCCTTACTTTTTATTTTCTGTTTTTATACATACAAAATAAGGTCTGGTGCACAAATGTTGATTAGAAAATTATTCCTATGACATATATAGAGAATACTCAAAATTCAGTCAACATTAAAATATTTTAATTTCTATATGTAAGTAATAAACAATAACCCATACATATACATATAATTATCTAAATAAATCAGTGGAAAACACTGTTATATAAATTCTTACAATTGTTGTAATGGGGTAATATCACTATGTACGTCAATCTAAAGTGCCCAATCTACCGGACAGATAGGGCGACTTCAGATATATATCCCAAACAAGTTACTCTGCAGTGCCACCCTGTGTATGAGATCCCTCAACACACCTGAGTGCGCTAGCACAATAAAATAGATACTAACAATATGCAAAAATATACATACAATGAAATTGTGAATCTGTGGGATTCACGAATGAAAACATCTGCACAACAAATATAAAATTAAATGCACCAAAGACACCTACTACTAAAATACCCTTGAACCTACAACTAACTAAATGATCGATTGTTCAAAAATACCAATAAAAAATTAAAAAGTTAAAAATACTCTCCTGTCGACAGAAAAAATATGAATTTCATGTGATATATGTCTCAATTTTTTTTTCCTTCAAACAGTCATCTGACAATATATTCTTCCAGGTTATGAGTTTCTGATCTTTCGTGATATAAAATATCTTGTATATTATAAATGGTTGAATCAGTACTAAACTTGAAACTCCTCCATATTTCTCACATTAGTTGTAGACTCTTACATATATATGAGACAATATCTGAACTAGAATATTATCTGGAACCCGTGTGATTCCTTTATTATAGATAGATGGATGTCCGATTGGTTACCACTGTGCATAGATGTATTGGCACAAATACGATAACTTCTCTTAACCCCATCCCGACAAATGACTTACCAGGTACGTCCCGCAAAAACTGTCACTTAGTGACAGAGGACGTACCTTGTAAGTCCCAGAAGTCCGGGTCTCCGTGTGGCTGCACGCCGTTCGTGGACTACGGAATCATTTAAAAAAAAAAAAATGTTAGCCGGGCGTTAAGGTGACAGACGCGTACGCACGCGGCTGTCACTAAGGGGTTAATTCGTATTCACCGGTACTTCACAAATACTTATATGTAACCATAGTGCAAATGTTCACTTGGTAACTTGAAACATATATGCAACCTGTTCTATGTTAATTTTGTCTACAATTGTAGGAATTTATGTAACAGTGTTTTCCATAGATTTATTTAGATAATTATATGTATATGTATGGGTTATTGTTTATTACTTACACATAGAAATTACAATATTTTAATGTTGATTGAATTTTGAGTATTCTCTATATATTCCATAGGAATAATTTTCTAATCACCATTTGTGTGCCAGATCTTATTTTGTATTTGTATTTTTTGGACTTTGAGAGTGGAAGTCTAGGTCAGGCAGCAGAGTGGTGAGTGTTCACTCTGTTTCTCCATTAGTTGCGCCACTTACTGTTTCATTTTCTGTTTTTACTTTTCATTGCCTTACAGGATGTCTGCCTCTGTAAAATCTCATAGGGGAGAATGGAGGAACCCACGTCATTCAGATCAAAGCAGATAATATGCAAAAACTGCTACACTTCATGAATTATCTTCTGCAACGTTAAGCTCACTCTCTATGTGTCAGGTCATTGCAACTCTTTCAATGAATGATCCCAGCTCCTCTATGCACCAGTTGATGCATTTGTTCCAGGTGGAGATTCAGCAGACTTTTGACCATTTCAGATCTTCAACTACTGCACCCATCACCCCTCCATACTCCACATAAAGGGATAGTAATGTTTCATAATAAAAGCAGCTCTAATTAATCATCATAGTATTTGGACTTTGGAGAGTGTTATTTCAATTCTGTCAGAGTTGTAGTTCAAGAGTAATTCAATGACAAAAGGTCCCCCTCCCTCCCCTTTTACTGATGTAACACTGTTCAGCCAGAGCAGAAGGGAGGTGCCAGGTAGACTGCAGAGAGGGGCAATCTTCAATTAAGATAAGGGAAAAACCTGAAAAGCTTGTCAAGGGGGGCAGGAATTTCATTGTTTTCATAGGAATAAGAGTGTCCCCTTCTGTTATCTGTCCGGTCTATGGACTGCATTCCACATCTGAGACAAGATGGCTTACACTAGGTAAAAGGGGCGGGAGGGGGAAACTTTGCTTGTGAATATCTCATAAACCATAAAGGTTTGAGAGATAAGACTTATATCATTCTTCATGTTTTTTTAATGACTACAAAATAAAGTGACGTTAAAATGAAGTATTACTATCCTTTTAAACATCCAGCATTAAAAATTTCTTGACCTCAGAATCAGTAGTTAATTTCTCCCCTCCTGATGGACAGGTCTTCAGGGGAAGAAGAAGGCGAGATAAGGGAAGAGTCCAACTTTTTACCTGTAAAGGAGTCTAAATTACTGCCGTTAGATCTTTTATGAACATTGAAGACCCCCAAGCATGGTTCCAGGAAGGATACACTGTCCTGAGGCAACTCTAAGAAGCCTAAGGCTTTTCCAGTGCATGCAATTATCACCAAGATCATTCAGAATGAATGACATAGTCCATCTAAGCGGGCAAACCAGTTTAGAATACAAAGAACACTTTACCCTTTAACTCCAAGGAAGATTTTGGGAGCTGCCTATGGTTGACACACCAGTGGCAAGGGGGTGTGGAAGATGACTATCTCCTTTGTCTGATCCTGTGGAAAGAAAGACAGAAGGAGCAGAATGTGGATGTTTCAGGTAGAAGAGGACGTCAGGTCTAAAACACCCATGCAGAATATCTTAAAGAATCCTGTCTCTATAAGATTGGTGGTTGATTACCTTTGGACCACCTCTATGAAGACTATAATGGTATCTGCTAGAGCCTCAGCCTTAGTGGTTGTAGTCAAAACAGCCATCTGGTTTAAGGAATGGTCTGCCTCTAAGAACAAGTTATGCAGCATACCCTTTGTTTGGGAAAGAGCTTGAAACTTTAGTTGACAAGACAGTAGACAACAATAATTCCCTGCCACAGAAGAGGAACTGTCAATTCTAAAAAATCTCCTTTCACTACTAAGAACTCGATCAAAGCATCAATGTTTTGGCAAATCCTCCACAGGCAAGACATCTTCAGGAGTTAAAGGGAGATACTTCTAGAACAAAGTAAAATTGCATTCACATTTTTTGGCAGACATCTACCCTTTAATGACACCAGAAGAAACCAGGACCCTATCTCACTGGCAAGAAGACTTTTAGGTTTCAACCAAGCATGGAAAAGATCCACATCAGATGCTTGAGCCCTGAGTATCATTGAGCACAGTTACAGAACAGCCTTCATCAGTACTCCACCTCCAGGATTCTGAGTTACCTTTCTTTCTTCACATCCAGAAAGAAGATAAATTCATCTTCAGTCATTTTTAAACGTGTGCAGGGAAAGTGTCCTAGTTCCAGTAACTCCCAGGGGAGAGAAATTATTCCACTCTGTTCACAGTATCCACATTCTCAGAGGAGCTCAGGCTGATTATAGACCATTATTTCCTGAACAAATTAATCTGGCAACCATTCTTCTAGACTGAAACAGGAAAGACCACAGATGACATACTTGCCCAGGGACCTTTCATTGTGACATACGCTTACCTTCATGTTTTCATTCAGACCTTTTTCAGAAATTTCTAAAAGTCTAATTTCTTATACAGTATCTGGAAAAAACTGCCACCTTAAGTTCCCCACTCTTCCCTTCAGACTTACATCAGCTCTCCATGGCGGTAGTGGTTGCAGCCATCAGTGTCAAGAGTAATCCCCTACCTGGATGACTGACTGGTTTATGGTAGCATCTTCCATGCATCTTCTACTTCACACACAGTTTTAGTCTTCTCCACTCTTTAGAGTTTGAATGGTTTATAAACTCAAAATGTAATGTATGCTTTACTCAAACAAAAACCATTTTGAGTTAATTTTGGACTCAATGGAAGAATCTATGTCCCTCCTAGGTTGCCTGTCCTCTTCAATCAATGAGGTACCGTGGGCAGTGTTTAGAGACCACTTTAAATCAATAGCAATTTTAGGAACTTGTATTTGTGCCCTTTCATGTCCTAAAGATCTGAGACAGAACACAAAATAATCCTTCCTTTGCAAGTAAGATCACATGGTGGCTGAAGAAGTTCAGTCTCAACAAAGACCTTCCCTGGCATATCTCAGTATGGGAAGAAGGGCTGGGGAGCCCATTTAAGGAATATTGCTGTCCAGTGGTTCTGGACAAAACGAAGATCTTCCTGTGAATTTGGAGAACCCTAAGGAACTGGCAGGAGACCCTAAGGTGCAATGCAGAATTCATGCCAAAAAGTGATGTCATCTTTTCACAGATCTCATGATATTGTCCTATCCACCTATTATGCAAATCCTGAAAATGAAGAAGAAAGGCTATATGTTATACAGCAGGAGGGCCATTCAGATATAACTTCAAAGATCTCAGGAATGGAGACGATCTCTTAACCTCGAGATTATTTTACTGGGATCCCACAAAGGACTAAAAGAGAACTTTTAATCCATTACCAAAGAGACCATGGCCCACCTCCTGCTTTCAAAGAACACACTATATGGGTGATGACAACTCCATGGGTTCAAGGACAAAGCAAATGTCTTGCCAGCTCAAATCTGCAAGGCAGCTATGTGGAGCTTTCTTGACACATTCTGCAACCACTACAAACTGGATACAGCAGCCTCAGAAGAAGAAGCCTTCAGAAGCAGAATCTTGTCAGCAGCTACTTCTTACCCTACCAGATACTTTGTTTTTTCCACTTATTTTCCATTTCTCCTATTTGCTCACAACATAATCGACGTTTTTTAGCAAATACCCCAATCCCCCGTGTTTAAATTGTCATTTTAACCCATTGAATGCTAGCGAGATCTCCAACACATTGTGAATCAATGCGCCGGACGCCTCTAACTTTTGAAGAGGTTAAAAGCTTCATTTTAATCAGTAGGCATTTTCATTTGTCACCTAAGGTGCCGATGGTTTGCTCCATAATTGCTCCTCAGTGCTGCGCAATGCATTGGAGACCTCTCTAGCATTCAAGGGGTTAAAAAGCCCAATTTAACAGAGATTTTTATTTGTCCCCCCTATGGCCAGAGGCATAACTAGAAGTCACTGGACCCTGGTGCAAAAATTGCCAGGGGCCCCCTGAACACATTGCCACCATTAGGTATCTCCACATTGCCCCCAATGTCCACCTCTCTACTTTGCCCCCAACTCTCCACATTGCCCCAATGTCCATCTCTCCACATGGCCCCCAACTCTCCACATTGCCCCCAATGTCCACCTCTCCACATGCCCCCCACCTCTCCATATTGCCCCCAATGTCCACCTCTCCACATTGACCCCAATGTCCACCTCTCTACATGGCCCCCACCTCTCCACATTGAGGCCAATCTCCAGCTCTCCACATTGCCCCCAATGTCCACCTCTCCACATGGCCCCCAACTCTCCACATTGCCCCCAATGTCCACCTCTCCACATGGCCCCCACCTCTCCACATTGCCCCCAATGTCCACCTCTCCACATGGCCCCCACCTCTCCACATTGCCCCCAATGTCCACCTCTCCACATGGCCCCCAATGTCCACCTCTCCACATGGCCCCCAACTCTCCACATTGCCCCCAATGTCCACCTCTCCACATGGCCCCCAACTCTCCACATTGCCCCCAATGTCCACCTCTCCACATGGCCCCCAACTCTCCACATTGCCCCCAATGTCCACCTCTCCACATGGCCCCCACCTCTCCACATTGCCCCCAATGTCCACCTCTCCACATTGCCCCCAATGTCCACCTCTCTACATGGCCCCCAACTCTCCACATTGCCCCCAATGTCCACCTCTCCACATGGCCCCCAACTCTATACATTGCCCCCAATGTCCACCTCTCCACATTGCCCCCAATGTCCACCTCTCTACATGGCCCCCACCTCTCCACATTGAGGCCAATCTCCAACTCTCCACATTGCCCCCAATGTCCACCTCACCACATGGCCCCCAACTCTCCACATTGCCCCCAATGTCCACCTCTCCACATGGCCCCCACCTCTCCACATTGCCCCAAATGTCCACCTCTCCACATTGCCCCCAATGTCCACCTCTCTACATGGCCCCCAACTCCCCACATTGCCCCCAATGTTCACCTCTCCACATGGCCCCCAACTCTCCACATTGCCCCCAATGTCCACCTCTCCACATGGACCCCACCTCTCCACATTGCCCCCAATGTCCACCTCTCCACATGGCCCCCAACTCTCCACATTGCCCCCAATTTCCACCTCTCTACATGGCCCCCAACTCTCCACATTACCCCCAATGTCCACCTCTCCACATGGCCCCCAACTCTCCACATTGCCCCCAATGTCCACTGCTCCACATTGCCCCCAATGTCCACCTCTCTACATGGCCCCCAACTCTCCTTTAAGACCCTGAATCTGGTTGTGGGATCGGATGGATGCAGCGAGGGTCAATCTTCACTCTGTAAGTATGAGAAACAATATAGAGAAGACTCTGAACTTTAATTCAAGTATTACTATCCCTTTAAAAGGTATATTCTCTTGGCAGAAACAGGACATACTTTTCCCTTTAAAATCATAAGCTAAGGATTGTTTATTACAATTGTTTACCCAAGACTGAGATGGACAATTGTTTAGACTTTCTGAATTTCTCAGTATTCTGCCAAACAATATTGAATGCCTAGAGAATGCAGAAGCACATCCTATTTAACCTCTTTAGAGCCAAAGGAGTACACAATGCAAAACAATGCATTGCACATTCCTCTGGTCATCAAAGGGTTAAACTCTAGAGAAAAGTAAAGGCCTAGGCTATGACTTGTAGCATTGCCCCCTGTTTAGTGGGAAGTCATGACAAGGCCAAGCTAAGTACAACAGAGAAGTGTTTCTTGGACCTGTGATAGTCAGTACCAGTCTCTGAACTCCTTTATGTGGCACCTTGCTTCAAATAAGGGATGAATTTCCCAATAGGCAGAGTAGCGAACTGCCTACAGCTACAAATTTTGAGGGGAGTCTCAACTGTGCTGGCCACACCCACATTCTGAATTGTGAGTGGGGCCAGAGTAATCACAGTGCCCCTGCGCCAGTATTATACTCCTTTACAAGTTATTTAACTCCTTGGATTCTAGAGAGATCTCCAGAGATTCTTGGAGATCTCTCTAGTAACCAAAGAGTTAAAGCCTTTTTTTGCTGTTGCTTATTATAGATCAAGGATATTTTCTGTGGCAGGAAACAGTGGATAGGACTGGGGGGTGGGACCATGGGAGGAGTGGGTGTGGCCATGAACAGAACTAAAGGCGCTTAGAGTGCACTTGGATGTAAATCCAGCACTGGCTTCAATAGACTTAATGGAGTAGTAAACTTTTTTAAATGAAAGAAAATATGTTACAAGGTTTTTTGGTGCATTACAGTTCAGAATTATCTTTTATATTAAACTGTTTCTATTGTCACCACCAGGGGGAAATATGCTAAGGCAAAGAAACTTTAATCATCAGCATGTAGTGTTGGTGTAATGCAGGTAATGTGTTAGGGAGGCCATGTGGACGGCTAGAGAGAATCATAGCTGTGAACTCTCCGGATTTGCCCCGGAGACTGGTTTTTGCTGCTAATTACCAGGTCTCCAATTCAGAGGCTGATTCTCTAGATGTGGGGAGTTTTTAATAAAACTCTGCCACTTCTGCTCCTTCCCAGTCTGGTCCTCCCACCCCCAGGCTACTTCTCCTCCTTCTATGTTAATGAAGCCCTGCCCCCACTAGCGATTAAGTTCCACCCCTTTTGACACAAATCGCATCATTTCTCTCCCCCCAGTAGCACCACAGTAGCACCTCTATTGAATGATAAAATAAATAATAATGCAATGAATAAATAGTATACATATACACCGAAAGAAAAGTCATACATAAACGCTAAGTAAAACTACTTAGCTAAAATCTTCATGTCTCCGCCTCTTGGAGCGGCTGCGAGGGCGGTGGCAGCGGAGACACAGATGACCAACACGGGTCCCCTTTTGCACTGTACAGGCCGATGCCCGTAACACACTGAAGGCATTGGAAGTGAGCCTGCCTTTTATATATGAGCAGGCTCACTTCCATTTCCCTCACAGCCATTGGCTGGGATGTTCTTACTCACATCCCAGCCAATCAGATTTAAGGAATATGCATGGCACAATAATATTTTAACACTTTCAGTGCCAGTGAGGTACGCAACACATCGCTTTGCAATGCGTTGTATACCACTCTGCCACTCAAAGGGTTAGACCATGTCTTCATTTATGCTTAGTATTTATACTTTGATTTTATTTTACAGGCAGAAAAAATAAGACTGAAGAGAAGGCAGAAGATAGAAGAAAGAAAACAGAAGGATGGGAAGACTGAAGAGGACAGAAAAAAGGACAGAAGATGACCAGGAAGCTGCGGACTCTGCTGGACATCAGGATTAATGTTAAAGGGATAGTAATACTTCGTTTTATCTTTATTTTATTTTGTAGGCATTAAAAAACACGAAGAACGATATAAGTCTTATCTCTCAAACCTTTATAGTTTGAGAGCTATTCACAAGCAAAGTTTCCCCTCACTGAGCAAAACGGTCAAGTCTGCCATCTAGCTGTCAGATTTGGAATATGGTCCGCGGACCGGCCGTGGCTCTACAGCAGAGCAGAGCTCATGAGCTATAAGAACTACTACTTCATTCAAATAGTCTACAAAGTGTGCCTGGTTTACAAGCACACTTTTTAGACTCTTCCAATGAAATAGTTATTTTTATATCTTGTGATCTCTACTGAAGGGCCACCTGTTTATCTGCAGACCGGATTCCAAATCTGACAGCTAGGTGGCAGACTTGACCGTTTTGGTCAGTGAGGGGAAACTTTGCTTGTGAATATCTATCAAAACATAAAGGTTTGAAAGATAAGACTTATATTGTTCTTCATGTGTTTTTTAATGCCTACAAAATAAAATAAAGATAAAACGAAGTATTACTATCCCTTTAATGCGATGTTGCTTTACATAGTCGAGTTAACCCTAGGAATGCCGGAGGGGTAATTACATTCATAGGGTTAATCCTACTGACTTTGGACGGGTTTTAGGCACTTTGGATGTATTAATGTGAGGCTTAGGGCCCCATATCAATACATCCACTGTGGACATTGGGTTTTTTTGCCAGTTAATAGCTGTATTAGCTGTCAAAAGATCCGATAAGGGACTTTATGGCCAAACAAAGTTTTATGCGGTGAGTCCCTTATCGGATGTTTTTCAGCTAACGCAGTGCTTTAAATGGCAAAATGGAGCGTTTTTGTTTTTTAATGGCCCACACTTTTGTGTAGCGGCCGTATTACTTGATGAACTGCCGTTAGCAGTTCATTACATGGCCCTTTGTATGGCTTACTACACGTTAAAACACCCGGGGGTGTTTTTTTTGCCTAACGCCTGCCTTTAAATCTACCCCTAAAAGTCTGCACTTCTCTCTCTCCCAACTACTACTTCATTATGCTCTGGCACACAGACAGTTAAAAGTAAACAGTCATATTTTTTGACTGTAAAGATGTCTTATGAAAATACCTGGGAACTTCATACTCTTGAACCCCTGGAGAAGGCTCATGTGCTGTGACCAAAGTTTTGTAAATGATGCAATTCATGTAATAAAGGGGGCCATGCTTAATCAGGTGGGTGGGGTTTGCCATTATTGTGACAGAAAGTGGATGTGATGTAGGTGGGATGTGGGTGGAACAGGGTGGGAAGGAGGAGAAGTGGGCAGAGTTTCACAGGAAACTCACCACTATCACAGAATCAGCCTGTTTGCTGAGACCCAGTAATTGACTCTAAAAACTGTAGTCTCAGGGGCAGACCTATAGAGTTCCCAGATATGATTATCAATAGGGATGGGTGAAAATATTCACCGAATAATGACTCTTCCCCCTTGGCGAATAATTTTCAGAGAAAAGTGCAGTTTTCCTACTTTTTCCCCCTATTTTTCTCCTAGCTCATTGCATTGAAATCAGCGGGAAGACATTTTTTTCCCCACCACATGAAAGTTTTTCCTACTTTTCTACAGCCATATACAAGGGTGTCAGGCTCTCACAGCAGCCATTCTGCGTTTGTGAGAGGAGACAGCAGCATGTTTTTTGAGCTAGAGAAGATAGACAAATAAAGGGAACTGAAGTTTACTTTAGGGTGTCTTTTATGTACGACATATGTTCTCTGTATTAGGAAAGTCTGGGGGCACTCTGTGGAGAAGAAGGGAAGAATGAGGTTGACCCCAAATACCCCAAAATTCCATGTGATTGACTGTCAAGACACAGGCAGATGGGAACCCATTTGCTTGCTGATCTTGCTGTTTATCACGGTCCCCGTGTTTCCCTGTCAATCTTGGTTGAATTACCTGTGCATTGGAGGAAGCTGATTGGCCCGCCCAGGATGTTCCTTTATATGCTGGAGTTTGGGCACTTGTCAGTTGCCCTTTCGTGGTGTTCCTGTTCCTGCGCCTTGTTGCTGTAGTTCCAGTGTTTCCTGTGTACCGACCCGGCTAGTCTGACTTCTCTCCTGATTCTGCTCCGTGATTGACCCGGTTCTGGCTGACGACCTTGCTCCATGATTGACCCGGTTCTGGCTGACGACCCTGCTCCGTGATTGACCAGTTTCTGGCTGACGACCCTCCTCCGTGATTGACCCGGCTCTGGCTGACAACCCTGCTCCGTGATTGACCCGGTTCTGGCTGACGACCCTGCTCCGTGATTGACCCGGCTCTGACTGAAGACTCTGCTCCGTGATCGACCCTCTTTTCGGCTGTTGCTCCTGCTGCAGTATTCATCCGGTTCCGGTTGTCGCTCCGGTCCTGTCTGCTGTTCCGGTGTTCCAATATTGCTCCGGCGACATTCTGAACTGTTTTAGTGACTCGCTGTTCCTCTCACTATCGTCTAGCTGTAGCCTGAGGTTCCTTTGCCATCCGCTGTTTGCTAAGCTGTTCTCTCCTGTACAGAACCACTTAACCCGTGCAGTGCCTGTAGTCTCCGGTCTTGTGCCTCCTTTATCGCTTGCCAAGCATACGGTTACCCGTTTGAGCCACTACTCTGAGTTCCTCTATTACAGCCATATTATCTCCCGCAGAGCACTGTCTGTCTGGTGTTCGGTGTGCACCGTGACCGCGCCGGCTGGCGCTGGTAGTCTGTTTGCTCTTGCTCTGAGAATTGAGTGCGGCACCGGAAGGGTGTCCTGGCTCCGGCCTACATACGCTCAGAGGGTACGCTATCCACTGCACTTCCCAGTGCTTCGGCTCTTTGTAGCTTGTGCAGTAACCGTCAGTATTGGCACCCAAGGGGTGTCAGGGCACAATCCATTTGGCACACGCAGGGTTACTACTATTTTCAGTTAAGGGCGATTCTGGTTCTGGTTACTTCAGCTCTGGCAGTAGCATTCCTCTTAAGCCCACGGAGGTGGTATTGGCTCAGCTCTGGGCACTTGAGTGCATTCCTATTCCAACTTGAGAGCGAATTCAGTGCAGACACTTTACTCCTTTTTGCTATTCAGAGACTGTGTTCCAGAGACTGCTATATATCCTGGGCGTTGGCCAATCTAAGACTGAGTCCCTCCTATTGCACCTGTTAACCCTTTGGGGTTATTCCCCGTCTATTCATAGCACATATTCCTACCACTGTATTGCATTCACTTTGTCTGTAATTGCCATTACTGTTATTCCTGTGCTGGCCCCTAGGGGCATTGTTTTACATTCCTGACTCAATAAAACTGTGTTTTTACTTCATACCCTGGTCTGAGTGTCAGAAAACCGTTACACTGTTATTGTCTCTGTGCTGGGTGGGGAAGTCTGGGGAATTAAGTTATTGATTTTGTTTTTCAGTTATAATTTTTTTGGACAGACTGTGATAAGACAGGGTACACAACTTAAAAATATAAAATAAAATAAATAAAAAATAAATGAAAAAAAAAAATAAACATCTAAATATATTAAGTGACAGA
Source organism: Rhinophrynus dorsalis (assembly GCA_037306005.1). NCBI lineage: Eukaryota > Metazoa > Chordata > Amphibia > Anura > Rhinophrynidae > Rhinophrynus > Rhinophrynus dorsalis. Next base: position 115,094,090 of record CM074727.1, on the reverse strand, counting down.
CAGCTGACTGGGCTAAGGCAAGACATCACACTCCATCAGCTGTGTTGTGTACTGTAGAGTGAAAACACATAGAGTAGTTGAGTAATGTCCAGCAAAAGCACAAGGGGCAGGGGAGAGCAGTGCAGGGACAAGAGAGTAAAGTAGTAGTTCAAAAACTAACTGAAGCAATGGTTGTTGCAGCATGTATAATAAATGATGCTGATGATGATGATGCCTCTCCTCCAAGGGAGGATGCAATTTCCCAAACGTCCAGCACCACCAGTGCCAGTACAAAAAAAGAACCATGTAAGAAGAACGCTGACAACTACAACAAGTCGCACTCAAGTGTTGATGATGGCAATAGCATAATAGAGGAAGGTGTAGCAGCTGGACCATCTGCTGCATCAGATAGTAAGACAAACAAGCACCAAAACACCTATCCTGAATGTAGTAGTGAACTTTGTTACAGTAAAAGTAAAAATAAATTGTTTGAGACCTCCAAAAGCTTATAGGACTATAAGGGTAGTGGGGAAGAAGTGGCAGGTAATGCTGATGCAGCTGAGGATGACCTAATGATGACTGATGATGATGCAGATCTAGAATATATCCCTCCAGCATCCTTCCCTTGTTCAGATACAGATGAAGTTGAGAGTGAGGATGATGATATGGCCATAAAGGTAGCAGAAAGGCAAAGGCTGATTCTTCCACCCCTGAAAAGGAGCACTGTGCCTGTCTATAAACTGTTTGAGAAAACGATTGGAAAGTCTGATCCTGGACAAGCAAAGATGTCATAAAATACACAGTCACCCTATCAGTCATCATCAGCATCATCACCTCTTCAAAGTCCAAGTCCCTCTCAGCCACACACACCTGTGTTGAGTACCCAGCAGCAGCAACAACAACAACAACACATGTTATTATCATCCACAATGTTAGATATGATGATTACCTCTGCTGCTGCTGGAAATGCTGCACCTTTGACACCTGTAGCAGCAGTAGAATTGCATCAGCATCTAGTCCCAGTAGAAGTAGTAGCACCTCAGGAACCACTCAGTCCATGAAATCCAGCATGGAGATACTTCACTCAGGATCCTAAACCTAAGCATGTTGCTATCTGTTGTCTGTGCAAAAAGCACTTGAGCAGGGGGAAAGCAGGCTCGCACCTAGGCACTTCCTCTATGAGATCCCACCTGAAGCACAACCACAGGTCTGACTGGGAGACACACTATCAGCAGGTCAAAGGCACAGCAACTAGCAGAGGAGGAAGCACTCTAAAAAGTTACCAGGGCTCTGCAACAGAAAAAAGAAGTAGTGAAGTTATTTATGTGTCAGAGAGTGCTACTGCTAAAAGTTAGTTCACTCCAAATAACACCTATGGTTCCAGCTGCAGAGGAGTAGGATGACCCTGGCTTTGCTGTAGGAGATGGCAAGAGTCATAGACTGCCCACACATGCTGCCTCTACCTCCACCACCTCCTCTAGTCATGTTGTTAAAGCAATAACGTTCCTGGGTTCTTCTGCCATGTACTGCCAACGCACACTGACTGAGTTCCTGGGAAGGACTCAAAAACTTCACAAAAACAATCCTAAAGTATGCCTGTGGAATGGCAAGGCTGCCAAGATGTTGGCAGTGGACATGCTGCCATATTCTTCTGTAGAAAAATGAGGTTTCAGAGAACTGATGCCATGTGTAGCTCCACAGTTGGCGCAGTTATTTTTCCAGGACAGCTGTGTCTGAATTGTACAAGCAAGAGGTTAGTGTGGTGGGTAAAGGGCAGAAAAGTTCGTATGGCAAGAAAATCCACCTGACAACAGATATGTGGACAAGTGCGCAGAGAACAAACTATTTGACTGTGACTGCTCACTGGGTTTCCCTCCCAGCACCAACAGTGGACAACACTAGCTTGCAGCATCAGGTGACAGCCAGTAATAGTGCTTCTGGTTCTGGCAGTGTGATTAAAAGGTGACAGCAGCAGCAGGATAGCCTATACCATTGTCACGCCACCTTGTGCATGCAGAGATTTGAGAGACAGTCCAACAAAGCTGTAGATGTTCTAAGTAAGACAGAGCAGGTGACAGAGGAATGGCTTGTACCCCACTCCTTAAAAGCTGGTTTTGTGTCTGCTGATAATGGCTCCAACATAATCGCTGCTTTGAGAAAAGGTGATATGGTGCATGTGCCCTGCTTTGCCCATATGATAAATTTAGTTCCCAGGTCCTAAATTTAGTTGTGACCAGATTCCTGTCAGAATCCAAAACCGTCAGAGAGATGCTTACTCTTGCCTGTAAAATCTGTGCCCATTTTAGTCGCTCGTACAGTGCATGCAATGCTCTATATTCCATACAAGCGTGTAATAACCTGCCCCATCACCAGCTGCAAATGGAGGTCCCTACCAGGTGGAATTCTACAATGTACATGGTAGAATGTTTGTATGAGCAGTATAAGGCCATTAGCAAGTACACCATGCAAAACTGGAAGGCTTTGGAGGGATCCTCTTTGTCACCTGGCCAATGGCAACTAATGTGCTATGTATTTGAGCTGCTGAAACACTTTGAGGAAGCAACCATGCTGGTGAGACACATTGGGGCAGGAATTAGTGAAATTCTACCACTGATACTTTTATTGCACAAAAAAAAATGAGGAGCGTGACTAAGGTTTCTTATCATAACGACAACACAGACATGCACCAGCTGGTAAAGGACGTGTTATCGTGCTCTGAACAAGATCCTTACGTAGTGTCCATTAAAAGCAATGAGGAATACATTTTTGCCACTTTGCTGGATCCCTGCTTCAAACACAAAATTTCTGAATTTCTGCCAAAGAGCCATCAGCAGTTTGTCACAACAAGGAGTCATGACGATCAGCATCAACTCTCTGAGGAATCAGATTCTGTCAAGGAATATCGAGATATGCTTATTGAGCGAGTGGAAGGCTGCATTGTGGAGGATGAGAGGGAGAAAGTGGGGGCACAAAAAAGATCTAGACAACATAGTGAAAAGGAAGGCAGCAAAGCATTTCACCCACAGAAGCAGCTACATCATCAACCAAAATATCCCATTCTGAATACAGGGCAATTCATGGGTCTCAACAGGGGTGGCAAAAACCCAACGTTGGTGGTGGTGGTGGCACATCTGTTTGGGACTTGCTCTCTGAGTATGGGTTGGTAACTAACACACAGGAACACGGAGTAGCTCCTAGAAGTGGTCCCATGCATGTGAGATGGTTTTTGCATTCTTGCTGGATAGCTACGTTCTAGGCAGAAACAATGACCCCATGGACTACTGGCAAATAAAGCAGTGTGTGTGACCAGCATTGACACATACTGCAGTGGACACCCTTAGTTGTCCTCCAGAAAGTGTTGAGTCTGAGTGAGTTTTCAGTGCGGCTGGTTACTTTATCAATAATCACAGGATGCGGCTATCAAGCAGCAATGTTAGGAGACTAGCATTCTTAAAAATGAATCAACATCTCATACCATATGAGTATCAGGTAGCAGAAACCACATATGACAGAGAAAGCCAGGAAAATATATTAACAGCAGCACAGATGAGGAGATGGAGGAGGGATGTGAAGAAGGGTTGCCACCATCTACCCCACTTGGGGCCACTGCTATGACCGAAAAGTAATTTGTGTCAATAATATGAGAAGGAGGATAGCAATTTGACACAAACATGACAATGGTAAAAACTGCTGTAGGAATATATATATATATCTATATATATCTATCTATATATATATAGATATATATATATTATATATATATATATATATATATATATATATAATCGGTAACAGGAACGCACTCCCAACATATTTAGATGAATGCCCGGGTGCCGGATAATTTATCTCCAAACATACACCAAATCAGCACTCTCGGGTCTGCTCACTTAGTACAAATATTTTCTTTATTGAAATTGACGTTTCGATCCCACACCAGGGATCGAAACGTCGATTTCAATAAAGAAAATATTTGTACTAAGTGAACAGACCTGAGAGTGCTGATTTGGTGTATGTTTATATATATATATATATATATATATATATATATTTCATATATAGTATATATATACAGGGCTCAAAATTTCCACTCGCCTCCTCGCATTTGGCGAGGAGAAATTGAGTAAGGGAGAGTGGAAATTGAAGCCCTGTATGTAAGGTTCAGTTTTCTCGCATTTACCATGAAAAAATGGTTACCTGAGAATCTCGAATGGCATGAAAGAGCGAGATTCTCAGGTCCCACTATGGAACATTGCAATCGATACCCAGATCTGTGATTATTACAGTAGAACTGCGGGGCCGTGGGTTGCCCATACCTGCTCCGTTGTCAGCCTGACCTGCCGCCCGTCCCATGATCTCATGCTTTCTGCTGAGCAATGTCTTCAGTCTCACGTAATTAATGCTATGGCAACTTTTTATCCAGCAGATGTCTCGAGTTTGTGTAAACAGAATCTCCGCTATCTATATAGCTTTGCTTTCAATCTACAAGTAGTAGAATTCCTTTTTTCCCACACATACAGACCAGGCTGCCTTTTACTTTTACATCTTGTCTGACAGTTATAGAAGGAGATGAACCGATAAGTGTGCACAATAGACAGTGCACTTCCTGATACTCCACATCGGTTCATCCGTCAGGCAAGGAATAAAAGTGCACAGCATTGAGAATATGCGACTGAAATGAACAGGGGAGAAAGATCTGTTTAAGATACATGTACAGAGGGGTTCAGGTCAGAGCTGTCTATCAGTTAGCACAGAGCTTTCTTATTGCCTCTCTTCTGTGACTGTGAGATCTTCCTGTCTTCTCTTTATGAAGTGCAAGGTGGCAGTCATAGGGATTAACCCTTTCCGTGCCGGGGGGGGGGAATGCATTCTGTACCCCTCTGGCACTCAAAAGGTTAAAAAATGGGGAGGGAGAGGAGTTCAAACAGACTGTGTGCATATCTTTGTATGGTTAGGGTACCTTGTATGTGTAGGAGAGAGACGTGAGTGGGACAGAAAACTGTTGTGTGTGCGCGCTGGGGTTTAACCTTTTGAGAGCTGGAAAGTATACCTCCCAACATTTCAAATTGCCAAAGAGGGACAATTGTGTTTTAGGGGGTGTTGCTGGTGGTGTGGCCGGTGGGCGGGGCATTAATGAGAATTTTCAGGCTGTTTCTTGACCTGTTGACACCTCCTTGTGTTACCTAATAAATGACTTATAACAAGACCAAAGTATTGTATTTAAGCAGACTGATTTATAAGTACATATACTGACGTTTAAAGAAACAATAATGTGAGTTTTATTGCTGTGGAGCAATGTGATACACTTATATACCCACCACACAATCTGATCTCCTAAAAAGAGGGACAGTAGGGTGGGAAAGAGGGACACAGGGATTTGGATCTAAAAGAGGGACTGTCCCTCCTAAAGAGGGACATTTGAGAGGTATGGGAAAGGAACTAATGCATTAGATACCTCTCTGGCACTAAAAAGGTTAACTTGTTGAACGTGTAGGAGGCCTGTAGGGAGGAAGTAATATACATTTTTGTTGGTGGGAGAAGGAAGAGCCTGGTTAGGAGAGAGGTGGGGTGGAGGATAGAAAGCCAGTGGAAGGGAAGATAGACACACTTTGGAGTTTTTACCTTTGATAGGACACCCTGGCCTCTTATACTGAATACTAGTGTAAAAGCCCGTGTACACGGGCCAAGGCCCGGATGATGTTAACCCTTTGAGTGCCAGGGGGTACGCAATGCATTGCTTTGCAATGCGTTGCGTACCCGTCTGGCACTCAAAGGGTTACGAGGCCAGTCCTGATCTGCATCCTGCCACCGACGCAGTCAGGCACTGTACAGACTGCCCGAAAGCACAGATTGCTCCCAGCACAGAACTCCCAGCATTCCGTGCTCCCATCATTTTGTGCTCCCAGCATTGTGTGCTCCCAGCATAGAACCCCCAGCATTCCGTGTTCCCAGCATAAAACTCCCAGGATTCCGTGCTCCCAGCATTCTGTGCATTCGGGCAGTCTCTACTACACATGACGGCTTCTGACAAACATCCTAGCGAATTATTATATACTAGTTAAACAGCCCGTTACACGGGCCACAGTGCCACTGCCACCCGGTCGCGGGGCAGTCACGCGATGTAGAGACTGCCCACGCCATGGCTGATACAGAGCTCTGTATCAGCCACAGTGCGGGCAGTCTCTACTGCGCATGACTGCAGCACGCGCAGCAGTGTCTACTGCACATGTCGCGGCGTTACACACGATTTATCGAATTATTATATAGGATGTGGCTTTCTGTCTCTCAGATGCATGACACTGACACAATTTATGTGAGAGAGCAGCAAAAAAGACCTAGTCAGCCAGCTGTGTGTTACTTTCTTCTTTAATTTATTGTAATGAGGCTTTTGTTCTGCTTTAATGGTAGTGACTAGTCAACCTTAGTTTTAACCCTTTGAGCGTCAGAGGGTTACAAACTCATTGCTTTGCATACCCCTCTGGCATTTAAAGGGTTAAGGCCTCATGTACAAAGAAAATGATCAGTTGTGGAGTAAACAAATTGCAACATAAGGTCTAAATAAATTGACCCAAATGTCCACTGTTTTAAATTGGACTTTTTAACCCCCTTTAATGCTAGAGAGGTCACCAACATACTGCTTCTCAATGCCTTGGAGTCCTCTCTAGCATTCAGGGAATTAAAAGCCCAATTCAAATCAATGAGGATTTTCATTTGTTCCCTATGTTGCTATATCTCCCAAGTGTCCCTCTTTAGGATATATTAGGGGTCTATACCTCCCAAGTGTCCCTCTTTAGGAGATATTAGGGGTCCATACCTCCCAAATATACCCCTGATATTAGGGGTACATACCTCCGAAGTGTACCTCTTTAGGAGATATTAGGAATCCATACCTCCCAAGTGTCCTTATTTATGAGATATTAGGGGTCCATACCTCCCAAGTGTACTTCTTTAGGAGATATTAGGGCACATACCTCTCAAGTGTACCTCTTTAGGATATATTAGGGGTCCATGCCTCTCAAGTTTCCCTCTTTAGTTGATATTAGGAGTCCAAACCTCCCAAGTGTCCTTATTTCTGTGATATTAGGGTGCCATACCTTCCAAGTGTCCCCTTTAGGAGATGTTAGGGGTACATACCTCCCAAATATACCCCCGATATTAGGGGTATATACCTCTCAAGTGTCCCTCTTTAGGAGATATTAGGGGTCTTTCCCTCCCAAGTGTCCCTCTTTAGGAGATATTAGGGGTCCATAAAGGCGGGGATATGGGTGGGGCTGGCATATTTTACATATTGCTGGCATATTTTACATATTTGTAAAATAATTTAATAGCCCCCAGGTTCATCTCTCAAACCTTTAAGATTTGAGAGATAACCGAAGGCAAAGTTCCCCCTTCCCTTCCCCTTCCCTGAAGTCAGCGTTGTACTGACTGCAGGGGAAGTCTGTCGTACGACAGGCTTGCGGCTCTGCAGCTGAGCTGAGATCCCGTTAGTGAAAAATAACTATTTCACTGAAATGGTCTTCTACATGTGCTTGGTTTGCAAGCACAAGTATAAGACCGTTTCAGTGAAATAATACTTTGTCACTAACGCGATTGCAGCTCTGCTGCAGAGCCGCATGATTAAAGTCAGACCGGATATCCCTGCAGTCAGCACAACCCTGACTTCAGTGAAGGGGGAGGGAGGGGGGAACTTTGCCTTCAGTTATCTCTCAAACCATAAAGGTTTGAGAGATGAACCTGGGGGCTATTAAATTATTTTACAAATATGTACAATATGGGGGATAGTAATAATAAAGTATTACTATCCCTTTAATTAGCATATGACACATCAGTGAAGAGCTTAATTAGCATATGAAATGTCACTGGTACCACACTGGTACCACAGTTAGCAAACAATAGCAAAAGGTAACAAGTATGAATATCTCTTTAACATTTCAAATGTGCTGTGTACTTTTGGGCACCAATTCTGGAAAATGATATTCTAGAAATGGAGAGAGAGAGAAGCAAAGAGTAACAAAACTAATTAAGGGAATGAAGGACTTAAAGTATGAAGAATATCTAGACAAACTTGGTTTATACTCTGTATTAGTAGGTAAAACAGGAAGTTCTGGTAAACAGAGTAATACCCATTTAGGAGTCTGGAAGGCTTATTTAAATCTCATTTTCTTGGTTATACCCTGAGAAAGGCGGAACTTGATGGACTTGTGTTTTTTTTCAACCTAATTTACTATGTAACTATGTAACAACAGTTTAAAAGCTTATAACATTCATAAGCAGTGGGAGTAACCTTGTTTTAAACAACAAGAAATACTCTACAATATATGTTTTCACAAGGGGAGTTTTGCATACTTACTGATAAATTGTTTTCTCTTAGTCCATGTGGAACACCATGGGTTAACGTTTTCTCTTCCAAGAGGGCAGAGTACTTGCCTTAAAAGGCTTAGAGCCATAACTATATCCTCTTTAAGTGCATTCACATGGACAGCCTCCAAAAGCTGATCCGCCAAACAGACACGGCCCTAGTCAAATGGGACATGTGGTGAAACCAAAAGGCACAACGTTTGCATTCAGATGTGAATCCAAACTTATTTGACTGGTTCTTTAGTCCACAAGCAGCAAGTTTGTACTCTAGGAAATCCAAGAGAAGGTAGGTCCTATTGCTTGGGATACTAAGAGAGAAAGAGATATCTGGGAACGAGCAACCTCTTAATTTGTCCAGGAGTACATAGTCTATGGAATGGCAAAATAAAAAAGGCAGCCTCCTTTTTGTGCTTTTTAAAAATATGAGGGGAAGAAGAACTTGAATCTGAGGCCTCAGAGACCTTCAAAGTTTAAAGGACAGCTTGGATGAGACTCTCAGCAGGCGAAACAAGGTCTTCCTCAAACGAAACCCCAATAGCAAAGGACAAATCCAAATTGTCCTCATCAGAGTCCCCTTCCTCAACTGTGGAATCCTGTACCATGGGAAAATTTCCCTCTGTGAAATGGCTGCAACATATTTTGGGGGGAACAGGATGATAGTGAGACCAAGAGTCTGGAATACCTTGAACAGAGGAAGGTATAGAACTCATAGAAGAAATTTGGGCCATGCAAGCTGCTATTCAATAGAAAAGGGCCCCCTGGAGCTATGTGGGGGCCACCGAGCAAAAGGAACATAAACTATCAGAGAAAACCCTAGTAGGACCAATCTGGCATTACGAGAAATGGGTTAGAGGAGTTAAGGTGGTTAAGGAGGGAGGACCCTCAAAACCTTGGTTGCTGGCCCATGTCAGATATAACCAGAAGACTTCTTAAAATATATTACCGGCCAGTAAAAGTAGATAAAAGTACCTATATAAAGTTAAAAGTGCTTATTTGATTGTTAGGGTTAAAGTGACATGCAAAGAAGTAGAGACGTAGCTCATGCTGTCTAAAATGAAGTGAAAATGAAGAGGATCAGAATAGAATCTCCTCTTTCTATTTCCAACACATACCAGTGGTTTTGACCGCCTGTTTTGGGCTCTGTGCCTGCCTTCTCATGGTGCAGAATCTGAGCAATGCTCACCCGTTGAACATTTTTATGTGGATTTTGGTGTTGACACCACAGTTTATATGTAGAAAGTCCCAGTGAGCTTCTTGCATGTATTTGCTAGCTCATGAGCCTAGTTGAGCACCTCTGACCTTTATTTCTACATATGCTAATTGCTCTTGGGATTAGTCACCCTAAGAGTAATGGGGGGAATCCAAAAGTGGATCCCTTGCTCACAGTGCCTAGAGGGATCAGCTGCACCTCACCGATGAGGCCCAATAAGGCTTAAACGTACGTCTGGGGTTAGCTGTTTCCCTTGTTCAGAGACAAATTGTCTGGCATTTCGTGGCTGGACTGTCATTTGGCAGGACCAGTATGATATGCTTCAGAATATTTCCTCTCTGAGAATGGCACTGGTGAGCTAAAAGAGATTGCACCCTGGGCGCGAGGACACAGTCCCAGTGGGGTGAGCTTCTTGCATGTATTTGCTAGCTCATGAGCCTAGTTGAGCATCTCTGACCTTTATTTCTACAATTACCACAATTTATAGAATAGTAAAATATGCTGTCAAAACCGCCTGTTTAAAAAATAACGGGGCTAACAGTATAGAGCCCTTGATCTCCTAAAAAAAGGGACATCTGGGTGTGAAAAAGGGACAGAGGGATTTGGGTCTCAAAGAGGGACTTTTGAGGTATGGTGTTGACAAACTTGGATAGGGGAGCCCAGAACCAGACTCTCCTTGTCATAAACCAGACAGGTGGTGACCCTATTCATATATAAAGTCACAAAGACCAAAGGGTCTTCAGTTTGTATCCCAGAAAAAATTCTAAACACTCACACAAACGTCTTTATTTAGAAATGCTCCAAATGTATAACAATAGTTAGTATTAATTACTAAACTTTTTGCAATTAATTTGAACATGTTAAAAATACAAGCACTATTCATATATCCAGTCTAATGTATTGATTAAACTGGGTTAATATATGAATGGACTGCCTATATGCTAGTATGTCATGGCCAGACTTATCAAACAGGTCAAAGTTCCACTGCAGAAAAACAAGCTGCAGCACTGCCTTCATTGAAATTTGATCTCCAGTTCTACGATAACCCTTTAAGGACCAGAGTGGGGGGTGCTACAAATTACGAAGAACTGCTTTGCTAGTACTCAAAGGGTTAAATGGCAATTCTGAAATGCTTACAACTTTTGAACAGAATGAGAGTTTGAGTGAACAGAATTGAGGGCTTGTGTTCTTTATTGCAGCTAGTGCCAGCTATAGATAAAACATCTTGAACGCAATCGATTAGTAAGTGTCAAGTTAGCTTTGAAATAACAATCGAAAAGAAATTTAACATGGCTATAACAAAGGTTCATTGCCATTAAATTCAAATGTTTAAAAGCAATGATTCTCAGTCTTTTTTTTTCTTGTTGTTCAGAGAACCGCATTCTACATTTAATGGATCACCCCTAAAAATTTATGTCATGTGTCAGTTGTGTTTAGAACATACCTGGGAATTTTTACTTGTTCAATCCCTGGAGGGGAATCCTGTGGTGGCGCTGAGGGGAGAGAAATTACGTGATTCATGGCAAAAAAGTTGCGGAGTTTAAAGTAGATCTATCACATATAGAGAAGTTATCCTCATTAGAACATTCAGAGAAAAAGTTACTCATTTTTTAAAAAAACCCGTTATCTGCGCAAAAATTAATGCTTAAAACGTGCTCAGCAGCCTACTTCTGGCTTGCAGCACTGCCTCTGTCCCGTCCCACTACCCAGCATCCTCTGATGATGGAGGCTTTCTTTCTCTAAGCTGTAGCGATCTCATTGGCAGAGATCGATATCTAGCCAATAAGATCACTCCAGCTTAGAGACAGAGAGCCTCTGTCATGGGAAGATGCTGGGTAGTGGGACGGGAGCAGTCTCTGGGCGGCAATCTGCGGCAAGCAGAAGTAGGCTGCTGGGCACTTTTTAAACATTAATTTTGCGCAGATAGAGGTTTTTTAAAAATATGAGTAACATGTTAAACTTTTTCTCTAAATGCTCTAACTAATGAGCGTTATCTCTCTATGTGTGATGGATCCACTTTAAGAAAAGTAGGTGGAATAGTCTGGGGAAGGAGGAGAAGTCATAGGGAAATGGAGGAACAGACAGGGAAGGAGCAGAAGTAGGCAGAGTTTCAGTAGAAACTCCCCACATCCGGAGAATCCAACTCTGCACGGAGACCCGTTAATGCAGAGTGGAAACCGGAGTCTCCAGGGCAAATCCATACAGTTCCCAGCTATGGTTATAAATGGTACAAATAATAACATATAGCTATTTTAGGTCTCGGAATCAGAATAACAGAAAAATATCAAGCATCACAAAATTCCATAAATAAACATTTTAAAGGGTCAGCAATGCCTGTCTTTAACTTTATTTAATATTGTAGAGGTTACAAATATAAAGTATTTGGAGAAAGTGCAATCTCTCAAACCCTTACAGTTTGAGAGATATTCGCCACTAAAGTTCCCCCCTCCCTCCCCTTCTCCTGACGTCAGTGTTCTGCTGACAGCAGGAGATCCTGGTACTGGGACCACCTGGTGGCTCTGCAGCAGAGCTGAAATCACGTTATTTAAAAAGAATAACTTCACAGGAAAGGTTTACAAAGTGTGTCTAGTTTGCAAGCACAATTTGTAGACCGTTGCATTGAAGTAGTTCTTTTAAAATAACGCGACTCAAATCTCCTGCTGTCAGCTTTACAGCTGACAGCAAGAAAAGAGAAACGTACCCCTCTGGCACTCAATGGGTTAAGGATTTCCCTGCTTAAGCACAGGTGAGCAAATCAATGACTCATTCAATTTGACTGATTCACCTGTGCTTAATCAAGAAAATCCTTACATCCTGGCCTGTTGGTGGCCCTTGAGGACTGAACTTGGACAGCCCTGACGTTAGGGTTGCCATCTTTTCTTCAGAAAAATACCGGCCATGGCATTCCCTCCATAGACTTAACATTGGACAGAAGCCAATTTTTTACCGGCCTGCCAGTAAAATACCGGCTGGTGGCAACCCTACCTGACGTAGATTATGGGTAATGTGTTCCTACTTCCTTAGGCTAACCAGACCTCACCTTTAAGCGGGGACATATAGGAAAAATGCATACTGCAGGACTGCTTTGATTTCAGTGAAGTACTAAAATATGCCTATTTCCTATGTGTCCCCGGTTAAAGGTGAGATCTGGTCAGCCTGTGCTTGCTATAACCCAGAAATGCTCCAATCTGACCACAACAAGCCTATATCCTAATATATTTAACAGAAATCACTATTTGAACACAAACAAAACAGAAGGACTTCTCCCTCTGCCTTTCTGCTACAGAAGCAATGAATTAGTAGTACAGTAGTACAGTCGGGGTCAACCTGAGGCCGTTGGCTGGCAGGGGATGCTGGTATTTGTAGTCCTGAACAGCTGCAGGGCCTCAGGTTGCCTAGCCCTGATTTAGTAGGAAACAGACTCCCTCATCCTGCGATTTGGGTCAAAACCCAGAGTCTTATGGTCAAAAACCCTGAAAATTTCCCATGTATCAACATCTATTCAAACTTGCAATTAGGACAGAAAAGTATTGAATGCAGGGGAGTTGCTAGGCTCAAAAAACATCTGGAACTCATGCAAATCCACAAAACAAATATTTCAGGGCTTAAAAAGAAAGTAAAATATGTACAATTGTGGGACGTTGCAATTGCATCAAAGGGGAATAAGATAACACGCCCCAAATTCCCATCAACGTAAAAGGCCTACCTGCCAACATTTCAATTGGCCAAATAGGGACACTTTTGTTTCAGGTGAAATTGCTGGGGGGTGTGGCTGGTGGGAGGGGCATTAATGATGAATTTGAGGTTATTTCATGACCTATTGACACCTCTTTGTGTAACTGAATAAATAATTTAGAGCAATACTAAAATATTTTATTCATACAAATTTATAAACAAATATAATGAAGGTTAAACAAACATTAATGTGAGTTTTATTGCTGTGGAGCAATGTGATACACATATATACACACACCACACAATCTGATCTCCTAAAAAGAGGATTATCAGGAAAGAGGGACAGAGGAATTTGGATCTCAAAGAGGGACACTTGGGAGGTATGGGGAAGGGAACTTTTGACTTTTAACCCCTTCAGTGCTAGCAAGTCAATGCTTTTGAGGCATCTCTGGTATTCAAAAGTTCAATAACACCCCATTTACATTAAGGGATTTTCATATCTCCCCCTTATAGTGCACTTGGTTTGCTCCGAAATTACTCATCTTTTTTCTTACTGCAATAGGTCCTTAGGGCAGCATTAAATAAGCTAATGAGATTCAGTTCTGTAGCAAACCGGCTGCATTGTAGGAGAGAAATGAAAATTGCCATTAATGTAAATGGAACTTGTAACCCCTTAAATGCTAGACATCTCAGATACAATGCTTTGCAATCCGTTGAGACCACTCTAATGCTGGAGGGTGTTAAAAGCAACATTTAAATTAATAGGAAGTTTTATTACTCACCTACTGTGCAGATGGATTTCTCCCTAATGGCACTTACTAATTTTCTTAAATACAGCCCCTGGGGCCTTACTCAGAAAGCTTAAAGGAGCAGTAAACTTTTTTATAAAAAAAAAAAATACATTGTTGGGCTTTTCTTGTTGATTAAAATAAGGGTACTCCCGCTGCTGAGAGATCCATATTTCCAGCGTTATTACAGTTTAAACCCATTTTTTTTTAGATTAGCAATGCCCTCTAGTGGTCAAATTCCAATTAGTAATTATGTTACATTCTAATGAAGTGGAAAGTCAGTGACTTACAGTTCTCCACAGAATCAGATAGAAACTGTTTAGTCATTTCCTGTCAGAATTTCCAGGAAGTATGCTCACAATAAATTCACTTCCTGATTATTTGAACTGTTATAAATGTTGAATAAAACAACTAACAGCAGAGTGCCCTTGTTTTACTCAGCAGAAAAAGGCTCTTTAACATAATTTTTTTCATTAAAAAAGTTTACTGCCCCTTTAAAGAAGGAGCACATTTCCAGTATGAAAAAATATTTATTACTAGTTTTAAAAGCCCGTGTACATGGGCCACAGTGCCACCCAGCAGCCTCGGCTGGTGCCCGGAGCCTCTCTGATCACCAAGCGGTCCCAGGAAGGTGCGCAGGGAGGACTCACTCCCTATCAGCCTCGGCGCGTTCAGGCAGTCTGTACTTAGCATGACTGCAGCGTGGGCAGGCTCTAGTGTACATGACTGCAGAGCGGACAGTCTCTACTGCACATGACAGCTTCTGACAAACATCCTACCAAATTATCATATAGGATGATAGGGTTTTTCCTGTTGCATAAAATAAAGGTAATACTACTGCAGAGAGATTAATATTTCCAGAGTTATTACACTATTAATACTTTTTTTTTTATACTTCCAGTGCCCGCTAATGGTTAGATTCCAATTAGTTATTCAGTTATGTTCTAATGGAGAGGAAAGTCAGTGACTTACAGTTCTCCATAGAATGCATTATAAACTTTTGAGTCACTTCCTGTCAGTTAGAATGTTCAAGAAGTAAATGCATGGTAAATTCACTTCCTGATTATTTGAACTGGTATAACTTTTGAATAAAACAACTGCCATCAGTTGGAGCGCCACTGACTTACTCAGCAGGAAAAGCCTTGTAATAGGGGTAGCCAGCCCTGGTCCCCAAGAGCTATCAATAGTGTAACTTTTTAGGATATCCCTGCTTCAGTACTGGTGGGACTGAGTCCCTAATTGTATGTATGTATATCTTTATTTATATAGCGCCATAGATGTACAGAAGTTGAAATAATACAATACAAAAAAATACAGAACTGGGTTAAGAACAATAGGCTAAAGTGTGATCATTGCATTATTTGTGGTTGAAAGTGCAGCAAAGGGAATCATACACTGGGAAAGGGACCCTGCCCCAAGGAGTTTGCAATCTAATTAGAAATCATGATGACATACAGAGACAGTAGGAGGAGGATCAGAAGTGCAAGTATAAGGCATAGTGAAGGAAGTGCAGAAGGATTCTGATGTGACTATCAGTGTGCACAAGGAAGATATCATTACTGAGATGCTTCCTTGAGAAGGTGGATTTTGAGGAGATGCTTGAAAGTGATGAGTGTGGATGATTGACGGATGGTGATAGGGAGGACATTTCAAAATCAAGGGTCAGCCAGTGAAAAAGACTGTAGCCGAGAGATTACGCGATTTGTGTAGAGAAAGGATAGGAAGAACCCTTGAGAAGAATGTAAGTGACGGGAAGGGGTGTAGTAGGAGATAACAGCAGGAACGTAAGAGGGTTCTGAAGAACAAAGAGACTTAAAAGAGAGGAGGAGAATCTTTTAGGAAATACGAAACTTTATGGGTAGCCAATAGAGGGATTTCAGGAGGAGATGAGAGGGAAGGTATCTCAGAGCAAATTAAGTAATTCTTGCAGCTGAACTGAGAACAGATTGAAGTGGAAAAAGATGAGAGGCAGGAAGACCAGAGAATAGAATGTTGCAGTAGTCGAGTCTCCAGAGAATGAGTGCTAAGTGAGAGTTTTTGCTGTTGACAAACAGAGGAAGGGACGTATTTTGGCAATGTTTTTCAGGAAGAAGCAACATGTTCTGGTGACAGCTTTGATATGGGGGGATAATGTTAATGTAGAATCGAGTTGTCAATTGTGATGGAGAAGGGGGTTGGTGGGTGGGTTTTAGGAGGGAATACAACCAGTTCTGTCTTAGCCATATTAAGTTTAAGATGGCGGTGGGCCATCCATGATGAAATAGCTGGGAGGCGTTAAGTGACTTAAGACTGTACAGCCGGGGTGAGGTCAGGGAAAGAGAGATAGAGTAATGTGTCATCTGCATACAGATGGTAATTAAAGCCAAGTGATGAGATGAAGTCACTAAATGAAAGGGTGTAGAGGAAAAGTGAAGTGGTCCCAGGACTGATCCCTGATATACACCTACTGAGAGGTTATGTGGAGATGAGAAACACTGAAAGTACATTTAGAGAGATAGGAGGAAATCCATTCTAGAGGTGTGTCACATATGCCAAGGGTTTGCAGTGTGTCCATTAGGAGTGCATGGATAACAGTGTCAAAGACAGCAGATAGTTATAGTAGGTTTAGTATACTGTATTGACCTTTGTCCTTTGCTGTGTGTAGGTCATTAGTAATTTTTGTTAGGGCTGTCTCTGTGTAGTAGTTGGAACGGAAACCTGACTGTAATGAGTCAAGAAGAGAGTTGGAATTGAGAAAAGAGATTAAGCGAGAGAATACAAGGCCTTCCAAAATATTAGATGCAAAGAGGAGGAGTGAAACTGGATGGTAATTTGAAAGACAGGTGGGGTTGAGGGGAGGTGTTTTGAGTATTGGTTTGAATATTTCATGTTTGAATAAGGGTGGAAAAGTTCCAGTAGAAAGAGAGGAGTTAAAGATATTAGTAAGCCTGGGAACAAGATTAGATGCAAGAGCCTTAATAAGGTGAGAGAGCACAGGATCCAAGGGGCACGTAGTGGGTGGAGAGGAGCATAGTAAGAGTGATACCTCCTCCTCTGTAATAGGGGAGAATGAGCTATGGGTTGCTCGAGGTGAAATAGGAATCAGGGGGATTGGAGGAAAGCATGTGGAGGGTTTGGTTTGTTGAATGGACTTAAAAAAGTCAGCAAATTCCTGTGGAGTGTTGGAGAAGGAGGAGCAGTTTAAAGTTGGGGGTTTGAGAAGAGAATCAAAGATTTTAAAGTGGTCACATGGGTTATATTTGTGTGTGGTGATAAGGTTAGAGAAGTAGAGCTGTTTAGCCTGGGTGATAGCTGCATACCTCCCAACATGTCAAACAGCCAGTGAGGGACACTTTTCTTTTAGGTGGATGTGGCTGATGGGCAGAGCATTACTGAAAATATTGTAAGTTATTTCATTACCTGCTGACAACTTTTTGTTACCGAATAAATTATTTAGAGCTAGACTAAAGTATATTATTTACACAGACTAATATATATACACATTTACTGAAGTTTAAACTAATATTAAAGGGAAAATAATGTCTGGTTAAAAGTCTTTATCTGAGTCTTCTTTATATTAAAATTAAGAGATTGCACTATATGTAAGTCATTACATTTGTGTAGTTCATAATTTAAGAAGAAATAAACATCCCCCACCCTGCCCTTCTGGCCTCCTCCCTCTGAAAGTCAAATCGGGTGGTGCAACTCTATGGTTGCAGCGAGGGACAAACTTCAGTAAGTAAGTACAAGGGAAATCCTGACCCCCTTGACGAGAGCAGGATTTCCCTTTGCTTACTGAAGTTTGTCCCTCACTGCAGTCATCCTGACCAGAGAGAGCTGCTGTGTGATGTGGACAGAAGGTGTGGGCAGGGGATCTTTATCTCTTCATAACTTTTGAACTACAAACAAGTAAGGACTTACATATAGCTCAATCTGTTAATTTTAGTATAAATAAGACTCGGCAAAAGAATTTTAACTAGATATTACTAATCCTTTAATGTGAGTTTTATTGCTGTAGAGCAAAGTGATACATTGACTTATATACACACCACCCAGTCTCATCTCCTACAAAAGAGGGGCACCAGGGTTGGAAAGAGAGAGGGATTGTCCCTCCTATATAGGACACTTGGGAGGTATGCATTTCTTTATACATTTCTAAAATAAAAAACTGCATTAAAGAATAAATAATAAGGTAAAAAACTGGGGCCTTGTTCACAATTGCATGTTAACAAGTTTACTGTCCAAAAAAAAAAAAAAGGTTTTTGGTATCATGAGGTTGGTATGAGGTTGTTCTTGCTAGTGGTTTTCCCTGTTCATGGCAGCTCTGCTTGCTGCAAATAAACATGTCCTGCAATGAATGCATCAAAGTTTCACTAGGACTGATCTTCATGGCAGCCTACAGGGCTGACTAGCTGACTGTTAACCCAGCACTGTTACAACCTCATCAGTGAATGTATCACCTGGGGAACACAAGGTAGCAGATAAAAATGTGTTTTCTGATGATTTACAGCATGGTTCATTCAGTACGTGAGTGAGAAGAATCTGATACAATAGTTTAATTTGAATCTGCTTACTCTTGAACTATTTCTGCCCCCCCCCACCACCACACAGTAGTCTTGTGGTTCCACAGCACTTGGTGCCAGTGATGGTCAATGTGTTCAGCTGTCATCCTTCTTCAAACCTGGTAGAGGGTGCTCAGGGCATCCTGCTTCAAGAGGTACATACAGAAACAGTGTGCAAAGGTAGATTAATCACCTTAGTAAACAATACAATAAGAAAGCAATCTGTGAGAAGTAGGCAGCTAGCTGTCCTGTCCGCAAACAGCAGTGGGCCTGTTGTGGCCATGACCCCATGCAATGAACTCATGCGGTGATGCTTGAGAGACTGTATCATTATACTATTCAATGAATGTCAGTGAGACAGTCACAACTGTACCTGTGAGACTGGAGGGTTGATCATGACGAGAGACAGCTAGGTTATTTAGTATCACCAGCGCTCAGTAGTTCTCCGGTGCATCGCCAGCTGACCTCTGCTGCTCAGACACTCTCAGACTTCTTGCTCTGAATGCCAAAGTATGGGGAGACAAGGGTGTGCGTGCACATATATCAAGCACGACATGCATGCGCAGCACATTAGGCATCTCACCAATCAGCGCAACATGGCTCACATGATGAGTGTGGTGGTTAAGGCTGCCAGAGCAGTACTGGAAAACTTAGGAAGTGGCCAAGAGGCCAGTAAAGCGGGACAATAGTGTAATGTGAGCGAGAGAGTGGGTTTGGACCCTAAAACCGGGTCTGTCCCATGTAAATTGGGACAGTTGGCTGGTTTGGAGCTGTGTTAAAACAGAATAACATGAATTAATAATGGTTGAAGTCAGCAACAGAATGAGAATTTTGCCAGACGCATTCATCAGCTTGACAACAGGTGTGTAGCATGCGGGTTGTTGACTTTAGCCAGGGTCTGGGATTCCTGGGACGGGAGTATCGAAGAGGAGAGGAGCATGCAGGTCCAAGGAAGACTTTAATTAAGTGTTATATTTGTGTACAAGAGAGTCTATGTTAGCAGTATTATGGCAGAGAGAAGAGAGGGAAGTTTGCACAGTCGATGCTAAGTCTGGTATTTTGACAGAGTGTAGGTTCCTGGTTAGGAAACATGTTTAAGGGGGGACAGGGGAAGGTGTGTGAGAGAGTGTGATGATCAGAGAATTGTGCAAGAATTGGCATATCCTGAACACATGCAGTGTTGGTAGCGCTTGAGGACCAGGGTTGGCCACCTGTAATTTATAACTTATATGTTTTAATTTGCACCTTTGTAGAGGTGCAGTTCTGGAAATTGCACCAGAGGGGGACAATTAAAAATTTCCCAAATGCCCACACATTTTAAATGGAGCTTTTACCTCATGTCACTAGGGTATGAGGCAAAGGTTGGACTTGTGTCTTTATTCAACCTAATTTACTATGTTACTATGTTACTATGTAAAGCTAGAGGGCCACCCAGTGCAGTTCATTGGACACATCTCTAGCGTTAAAGGGATAGTAATACTTTCCTTTATCTTTATTTTATTTTGTAGACATTAAAAAACATGAAGAACGATATAAGTCTTATCTCTCAAACCTTTATGGTTTGAGAGATATTCACAAGCAAAGCTTCTCCTCCCTCCCCTTTTACCTAGTGTAAGCCATCTCTTCTCAGATGTAGAATCTAGTTGTAAGACCTGACATATACAGAAGGGGACAATCTTCTTCCTATGAGAACAATGAAAGCTCTGCCCCTTGAAAGTTTTTCAGGTTTTTCCCTTATCTTAATTGAAGATTGTCCCTCTCTGCAATCTACCTGGGCACCTCCCTTCTGATCTGGCTGAACAGTGTTTCATCAGTAAAAGGGGCGGGATACTTTGTCATTGAATTACTCTTGAACTACAACTCTGACAGAATTGAAATAACACTCTCTAAAGTCCAAATACTATGATGATTAATTAGAGCTGCTTTTATTATGAAACATTACTATCCCTTTAAGATATTAGAATTGTATTAGGATTCATGTTTTTTTTTTTTTTTGTTTACTTACACACTTTCTAAGATATGCACACTTCATTCTGGGCACTTCCGCATTCTGCATCAGATTGTACCTTTGGCACAGCGATACAGGACTTCCCAGTCCTGTAATTCTCCTGCAAGATATTCACTCTGAAAATTAGACTTCTTGTAGCTACTTCCGCATTCTTTTATTATGAAGCATTACTATCCCTTTAAATTCACCCTTTCAATTTAACGGGAGTTTTTTCCCACCCATGCTGCAATTATCTTATTTAATATAGCCCTTAATGCGTTGAACAGCCCAAATGCACCATTACCATTAGACGGATCAACATAGGGTGACCACATTTCCCTTCTGCCATTCCGGGACGTGGTCACCCTAGCCCCGTCATACCTTAAGTCCCTGGTGGTCTAGCGGCGTAGAATGTGCTCTGTGCCTCCTCCGGCACAGAGCTGAAGCTCCCGCGCGGTATGGCCAGTAATGCAGAGCGCTGGGAGTGATGTCATCTCCCAGCGCTCTGTATTACTAGAGCGCTTGCCTCCAGGTAAGCTGCATTGCCGCCCTGGATGTCAGCCTGCAAGCGGTGTGTCATATCATGGACGCCGCGAGCGGCGTCCATGATGTGACACACCGCTTGCAGGCTGACATCCAGGGCGGCTTGCCTTCATTCCGGGACACTTCATTGTCCCGGTTGAAGGGGACCCGGGACGCGGGACATAGCCCTGAAATAAGGGACAGTCCCGGACGTTCCGGGACCCGTGGTCACCCTAGATCAACACAGGATTACAGTTTCTCATGCTTTGTCTAGAAAAATGAATCAGTGATCTAAACATGAGACCCAGAGCTTGAGCCTCTTCAGCCAGTACCTAGAAAAGCTGGGAGACTGGATTTATTAATTGCAGAAGATAGTAATACTTAAAATGTAAAACAAAGGTACTCCCACTGCTGAGAGATATTTTATTTAAAAATTATAACAGACCAAACTTGAATTTTTTTAGCTGCAATATCACAGTGGCCTGAAAATTTACAGTGGAGCTGTTGTGACACCATCCTATGGACTGCTCTGGTCTGTAGACCGTAAATCTCCATAGCATGGTATAGCAACAGCTCCACTGTAAACTTTCAGGCCACTGTGATATTGCACCTAAAAATTTCAAGTTTGAGCTATTATAATTTTTTTAAATTATCTCTCAGCAGTGGGAGTACCCTTGTTTTATTCGGGGACATAAACCCTACAACATATTTTTTTTTACATCTTAAGTATTACTATCCCTTTAAACTAGGAGAACTCCTCCCCCCCACACACACATACACACACATTTCCCCATTAGAAGTCAGTTTCCTTATATCAACTTGTAAGTAGAGTAACTCAACAGAACAGTATAGTCAAGAAATGGCAGAGAATCTCAACCCATAATCAATTTTCTCAGGATAAGATGGTTTGTCCCCCCAATGGACTAAGAAAAAAGGATTTAACATGGAGTATAAAAATCCAATTTTCACTTTTGTCCAATGGGAAGGGACTGTGGGGATGTTCAAAAGCTGATCCAAAACTGTGAGGGACAGAGGATATCTTATGCAGTTGCTGTTTTCAGTACCTTTACCCCATGCAGTATGGGCAGAGAATAACAAAGGCCTATGGAGACTGAGCCTCCCCAAATCTAACTGCTTGCTTTCTAGTCTGTAAGTCGTTGGGGGTTATGCACTTTCTAGTCTGTTAGTCATTGGATTTATGCACTAAAGCATGACAATGAGGTAATAATGTGGAGATAACTTCTCCAGTGATATCACTTCTTCCGTTCTATTCTATGGAATCTCAGACTTAAGAGATCTTAGTGCACAGGTGTCAGGGTCTCAGGCAAGACACTCCATGCACATGCAGCTGTAGGATGCTTGTGTGTGAAGTGTGGGGAGCAGAGCTGGCATGTGGCCTCTGATGGTCCCTTGATGAAGCCAAACCTGGGTTTTATAAAGGTGCTAGCCGTGAAGCCAGATGTCTGACCCCAGCTTAGCCGGGACCAAGATGAGACCACCAGAGTACATTGTAAACTGCACAAGAGAAGTCTGGTTGGGGCCCAGGAGGAGGTTAGGCAGAACCTCTTTTAAGATTTATAAATCTAATGCCCATGCCAGCTGCTGAACTAGATAGTGGAACGGTATCTGAGAAGTAGGACTTGGTATGAAGTGGTCTCCCACTGAAGAAGGGAACCCCAACAGCTGAAGAGCTACTTGGCTCTTCCACTAGAGACCTTGCCAGACAGTGTGCTTAGGGGTAGGATGTCTGATCTGGTGAACGAGCACACCTTGGCAGATGAGAAAAGTATGTCCACTCTCAGTAGCAAAGACAGGGCTCAACGGAGTGCAAGACCCGTTGAATATTCACTACAGTTCACATATGCTCTCAATGTGAAGATGGAGCTTGGTGGTTAGCACAGTTCGTTGTGTGTCCACCCTAGCATACGTATGTTCTCCCTGGTGAAGACAGTGCTTGGCAGTGTGCACAGTTTGTTGGATATTCACTCTGGCAAACGTTCACACTCTCAGAAGGTCAAATACAACTAGGTGGTGAGCTCAGTTGTCGAATGCAGAGAAGGAAGTTCAAGTCAAGGTCAGAAACCAGGAAATCAATCGGGTACGCAGTACAGATAAGTAGGCAGAGGCAAAGTCAAATATCAATGTGAAACGTTGAACACAAGCACAGGTCTCAAACGTAAGAGGTAACAAGGATCAGACAGGGTCAGGTATTGGATCAACTCTGGAATTCTCAGGATATTCTTGAAACAAGGTAGCTCAAAGAACGGCCAGAGATACCTTCTCTAGTGATATCACTTCACCAGTTCCTATGTTATTCTATGGAACCAATGCAGTAAAATGTCTCCAACTTTGGAGATGGTGCATAGGCTCTATAGAATAACATAGGAACTGGAGAAGTAACATCACTGGAGATGTTATCTCCATATTATCACCTCTTTATCAAGCCTAAGTGCATAACCCGCCTTCTGAAATGAAGGCAACATAGTTAAAAATAAAACAACCCTAAAAAGATCCTTGAGAGCCAGAAGGATGTCCAACAGACTGGACACTCCACTGGCACTTAGAGAGTTAATGTAACTTAACCCTTTGAGTGTTAGAGGAGTACGCAATGCATTGCAAAGCAATGTGTTGCGTACCCCTCTGGCACTCAAAGGGTTAAGAGCAAAGGCCGTATGGTATTTATTTCACTATGAGAAAAAGATAATAGTTAAAGGCTCATTGAAAGGATTTGCACTCTATCACAAAGGAAATAAAAGCCTGACAGTATAGAGCCCATTCATTCATCCTCTCACTGTTATCCATATTTTATACTGAAGTAAATACCATGCTGCCTTTACTGAGTGCCTCGGAATTGTAAAATATGCTGAATGCCTTTCTGGCACTCAGAGGGTTATAGAAGAACTGCCATTAGATCGTAGCTCTCTTCTCTACCCAAATTATCATTTTTTATGCCAGAGGGGGTACAAGATACATTGTACACCCCTCTAACATTCAGACAGTTAAACACATGTGTTCGATGCCACCCACACTCAGTTCCCTCAAGCAATCTGTACAGCCCTATGTGTTTTCTGTTCTTTTAACAGAACCAATCAACTGCAACTGGAAGCCCAGGGTGAGAGGAGATTGGGCTGGAGCCCAGTATGCTGAAAACATGTGGGGAGTAGGGAAGCCTTCTGACTTTCTCTGCAGATGCATGGGCAAGTGAGTGAGACAGCTCTAAAATAAGCATACTGGTTTAACCCTTTGCAAAGCATTACACATCCCCTATGGCACTCAAATGTTTAATAGGGATGGAGGAGGGAACTGGAGGGAACTGTAGCCTATTTGTTATTCCTAGTTAATCCACTGATTACCAGAAGGGTATAAAGCATACTGGACACATCTCTGGGTTAATGAAATATAAATGCCATTTCTCGCCAGGTATTAAGCCCCCTCTATACCTCCACTGTCTCTCTACAGCACATTTCTCCCCCATTGCCCCTGTTCCTTCCCCCATTGCAATTGCTCTTTCTCTCTATTATCTTCCCTATTGCCCTTTCTCCCCCCCCCCATTGCCTCCCTTTCTCCTTTGCCTTTCTTCCTCCCCTTATCTTTATTCATCCCCTATACCCCCTCTCACCTTTGTCTCACACCTTCCTTATGGTCTGTGGTATCAGTAGTGTAACTCCTTTTCGGTTGTAAGCTCTGTGTAACATTAGTGTAGCACCATTTCAATTGTAAACTCTGTGGTATCAATATCTGTAACAAGGATGTTGACCTTGTAGAAACTGATAAACATGTTCACTGAAGACCATGAGTTTGCTTTGCAGATTTGGTCTGTTGAAGCATGCGGTGCATGCTCTTGTAGTTTGAGTTCTAATCTGGAAAATAACTGAATTGGATTTGAGGATGTAGATTAGTTTAACAAATCATTTTAATCCATAAAGATATAGTGGATTTGGAGGCATGTTTCTCCTTTCTAGGGCCTTCTGGGATGACATAGAGAGAAGAGCTTGTATGAAGGTGTCTGTAACTTATAAATGTTTTAGATATCTAACTACATGCAAGAATGTAGTCTTTCTTCCTCCTTGTTAGACATTTTAGGATACAAGTAGGCTAGGATTAATTCCCTGTTCAAATAAAAGGCAGAGAAAACCTTCTGCAGGAAGTCTGTTAAAGTTCATAAAAGCAATTTGTCCAGACAAACAATTATGTAAGATATTATAGAGCATATATATTCTTCTAGCTGAGGATATAACAGTTGGAAAACAGTCTTGCAGTTAATATGCCTGAGGGATATTGAAAACAATGGTTAAAAAGGATTTTTTGTAATTCTTCTAGAACCAAGTTCAAATCCCAAGGAGGAGTTGTATCCTTGTAGGGAAGAATCACGTGGATCACTCCTTGTAGAAATACTCATTATTCTACTTTTTAAAGAAAACTGACAATGCTGAGACTTGATCTTTTTTTTTTTTTTTCTCAAAATCATTTTATTGAAGTTTTCAGGGTTTAGAAGAAAGAAGGGGAGGGGTAAGGAAGGGAATGCAGAAGAATTAGCAGTTTTAACAACATGTATACATATTGCACACTGCAGGAAAGTTATAATTACCAAATAAACTGTTCTGGTGAGTTTAGTTGTCATAAGTAGAAGGGGGTGGAGATAGGAGAGAAACAAGGGGGATGTGAGGGATGGCTGGAATGGGGAAAGGGTAAGCATGGAGCGTGGGGGGCACAGTGAGCAGTGGCAATAGGAAAAGGGAAGAGATACAGGAAGAAGGAGACGAGAAAGTACTGAGGCGATACCGTGGTATACAAGCAGGGCACACTGTGATAATGGTAGTGAACTGGGATTGGCTTACAAGTTCTTCATGTCTGTTAAGGGATCAGTAAACATTAGCCACAACTGCCATGCTGCTAAGAATTTGTTGCTAATATTGTTTACCTGTAAACATTTTCCTGATGGATTGTATGATGCCCTCTTGGCTGGGTAGATTCTGTTTTTTCTAGCTAGAAGCAATTGGCTGCCAGGAGAATGTAGGCCACTAGCTTCTTTGAATGCCTGTGGGTGGAAACTGTGAACCAACCCATGGGTCAGGGTCCAGCTGAAAATGAATTACAAAGTGAATTTGATCAGTACCTATTCTTGAGTCATCTGCACCACTGGGAAATTCCACCATATTTGAAATGTGTCTCCAAGCTTCTGCCAACTGCTGAAGTAAAGGGGAGAGTTACTTGGATAAATCATATTATCTGGCAGAAATTAAGCATCATCCATATAAGATCTTGTTACAATATATTCTGGAAATCTGGCTCAGATATTATGACCAAATTGTAAAAAATGGGTAATCGCTAATTGCATTGTTCTCAAGACAGTCTCCCACTCAGTGGACGAAAATAATGGCCAACTTTGAAAGTCTCTCCAGTGCAGACATGGGATTAAGGAGGGATTACCCAGGATAGGTGGCATGTATAAGGTGTTTTGGGTAAATGACTTTTAATCCTAACTGAATCCCATAACACCAGGGAATATGAGCTTGTATGTTAGTCCGAGAGGTTGGATAGGCCTACAGTCATCTTGGTAATTTCTGCAAGACATTGTCTTTTACCAGCTGTGAAGGATCAGACTACCCTTATGATAGAGTAGAAGGAGGCTGGTGGAACAGCTGCTAGTTCCGACAGGTCTAAGGACACAAATCTTGGGGGACAGATGGCTCCAGGTTAGCACACAGAATCTGTAGTCTCTGTAACAGTTCTTTGCCATTTGCATAATCTTTAGCCCTTTATGTCTATTTAAAGTAAAAATGATGAAGAATAGTAACGCCTATTTGTAACTCACATCTGTCTGTGCTTGAACTTTGGTAATCTGCTTCAATTTCCTGCATTTAGATAGGGCACTTGGAGCCATATCACAGTACAATTTTGTAGATATTCAGTTCTGGGTGGGAGGGCTTCTTCTTGCTGTTGTCATGATATCTTCATTAATGCAGGAAAATGTACATTTTTGATTATGTTTTTTGGGTCTTATGATGACGGTGTAGCAGGAAAGGATGCAGGCAAGGAGAACTGTTTCAGAGCCAGAGCCTAGGGTCTCTTCAATGCCTGACCTCCACTGATTGATGTAGCCGTGCAACCAGTTCTTCTCGCCTACATCCTTTTCTGCTACACAATCATCATAAGATTGTGCCAGGATAGCTAAGTATAAAACTATATTGCTTTATTCTCTTTTATATCATAATTATAGGAAAACACCCAAGTAACCAACGTATATTGTTTCTGCTGCAATTGTTGCATATTGTGTTTATTTGCACTGCAGTAGGTAATTGTCTAGTTAGTATTAATAGGTGTATAGCAAGAATATATTTGATATTATACAGTATATTATTAATGTTATAATATTATTATTTGTATTAAATATTATTGCTTATTGCTAGTACTCAGGTCTTATTGTGTCAATTGTGGTATTGGTCATTAGAACAAATTTGTCTGGCATAGCTTCATGTATCAGACATGTGTCTCGCAAGCTCCATTTTGGTCACGACCATGTGGCCTTTCACACATATAAATAACTTATTGTGGGTGTATGTTTAATTCTTGTATTAAATTAACTTAAGCTACGCATCTATTTTATAAACGTTTCTCATTTGTTTTATATACGCTGCAAATTACATTTGCTGTTTGTTGCCACTGTCTGGTCACAGTTTTAGCACTCAAGCAAGCATGGTGCGCACTTTTGAACAGCCATAAGATTAGCCAGAGCTTTTTAATTTAGCTGTCCTGTGTGGATGCCAGTTGCAGTTGGCCATAACGTTAACGCAATTCTGTTTTGGTGTGCAAGCCTGCTGCACACATGTTATTGAGTATTTGCATGCATGCCCATTTATGATGCGGGTTTAGCCATAAGCTTTACGCAAAGGTTGTATATGTTCATTTGCGCCAAAGAATTACAGCAACCGTGAACTCTCACCCCACAACAAAGTGGCATAGTCGGCAGGACTAGCAACCATTAACTTACATACCCCACAACACTTACAGTGAGAAACCTGGAGTCTTCTTGGAAGCTCAAAACAGAATGTATGAAAGTAAGCAGGCAGGGAGTTGATCCATTCATAACAAGTTGGTTTGGGGTTAACTGCAGTGGAGTAGGCTCTCTGTATAGCTGTTGAAGTGATGTCATGTCCACCCTTCTGGTGAAGGAGGCTGTTTAGTGTGCCGATGGTGTATTGTGGCCTAGTCATATCCTATCCAGTGGGAAGGTGAAATTAAGGCCATCCACCATGTGGGCAATCTTGGTACAGATTCCGCTCATCTGGAATCACTGTGTGCAGGATAATGTGGGCAATCTAATGCTGCCAGTTTTAGGCTTATGCAGCATTATGTTGAAGAGGATTGTTTTGGATTATTACCTCTAAGAACAAAACCTTCAGTCTATGCATCAGCTCAATATGGCCAGCAGATGCCACCCCCAAGACTTGAACTACTAATGAACTGAGTTTCAGTCCTTTTTCCAGTACTGACTGAAGAAACACCAAGAGGCGAGGCAGACTGAAAATCTGAGAATACAATTGTTGTTCTTCATATAAATTAATAAAATATTTCTTTCTGACACTATAACAGATATTAGGGAAGATGTGTTTTGGCTTTTATCATAGTTCTAATTACTTTGTCCCAGAAACATTTAGACTTTAATATATAGGTTTCAAGTTCCATACTGTTAAGCTTAGCCTGGCTGGGTTGGGATGCCTCTGTTTAATTGTATTTATCATCCAGACTCAGTTGCTAAGGGACTAGAGATTTGTCTTTATGCCATCTGTCCGTCGCTTTCATTTTCATAGACGTATGTGTTTGAAATGAACTGTCATCATCATTCATGTCTTTGTTTATCATAATCATCATAATCATCAGATGTGTTACTTCAACACACTAACTTTGTCATTTGTCATCTAATTTATATATAAGGAAGCGTCATACATCGTCATTTTCATCCATCTGTGCCTCAATTTCATCTATATTTGTATGTTAATGCCTTTAACCATTATATTTGCTGGTCTTGATTTCATGATCTTCATTCTTTCCGCTCCCATCATTTTCAATTGGCGCCAGTGTTATTGTTTTTATCTATATGTGGGGTTGGTTTATTTTGTTTTGCACTTTATTATTTTGATTATTCATATTTTTCTGTCCTTGACATATGGTGGGACTGATCATTGAGGGTTGGCCATGTCATATCTCTCCTTGGCTTTTGGATAAATGTTTATTTATTTGATTATTTAGTAAATATAATTTTATATTTTTCATGATTATTATTTTTATATAGGTTGAGTGCTTGTTAAGGTCATTTCTTCTTTTTTCTTTTTTTTGAAATTTGGGATGTAGGGTCAGACCCTCAGAAAGTTGGTCTGGGATGACAGGCAGAGTCCATGGCTCAGACACCAATAGATCCATCAAGGTGTGATACTATTCTCGACCTGGCAAACTCGGGGCAATTAGAAGGACATGCATCTTTTCTTTCTTGATGTCACAGCTTACCTTGGTTTCAGCAGCCATTCATGCCGCACGGATGACGCAGGAAGATGGCAGCGGTTGGATGCATCAGAGCAAGATGCGTCATCTGCAGAAGCGAGGCTTCAGAGTGTAGAAGGCCTCTGTTTTATGCCCTGCTTCCTGTAGTCTCCTCCTACCTACTTCCTTCCTCTGAGCCTGCTCCTCCTACCTACTTCCTGAGGAGGGGTTTAAAGGGCAGTCTGAGTCCTGACTCAGTTGCCCTTGCGTTGTTGTACAATACAGTTCTGTTTCCCTTGGGCTCTGTGTATGACCTGGCTTGTCCACTCTGGTGCTGACCTGTGGTTCTGTCTGACTAGACTTTTGCCTGCTCCCATTGTGTAGTGGGGACCCAATCTGGTTCAGACCTGTGGCTCTGGCTGACTACCTGAACTGTGTATGACCCAGCCTGTCTGTCCATCCATTCTGGTGTTGGCCTGTGGCTCTGTCTGACCGTTCTCCTTGTGCGTTCCGATTTGGCTTAGACATCCTGTCTGGTGCAAACCTGTGGCTCTGGCTGACTACTCGCTCCGTGTATGACCTGGCTTGTCTGACAACCCACTCTGGTGTTGACCTGGGGCTCTGTCCACTGCACATCCAGCATACCAACGCTTCAGTGGATATCTTATCTGGTGCAAACCTGTGGCTCTGGCTGACTACCCTCTTCATGTATGACCTGGCTTGTCTGACTATCCCTTCTGGTGCTGACTAGGGGGCTCTGTCTGTTTCCTCCGTGTGTAGGCCCCCGCTCCACAGACACCCATCCTAGTGCGGATCTGGGGCTCTATCAGACTCCTAGACTGACTGCAGGCTACTGCTAGTCCTTTGGGCGTTCCAAATAACCTCGAGGCTCCAGTGGGCTGAGGCCTAGTCTCGGACAGTGTGGTGGATCTATTGGCGGACTGCTATTACTGATACAGTGCTTGCCTCTTTGATCGTCCTCTGTGTGTTATTTGTTTTCGTGCATTACTGTGATTATTCTAATAAAACATTGTTTTACTTTACCGTACTGACTCCTGGTTTATTCCTGGGAACCATGACACTTGATCTTGTAAGAACCTCGGGAATCATTGCAGTTGGAGGAGAGCTCTAACTAAACCAGACTGTAATCCAAATGCATTACCATCTCACTGATTGCTATGGCTTTTGGGTCTCTTGTTCTTGAGCAAAAGGTAGGAATTTTTATGCTGTGTCTGGACAACATCATATCTAGATGTAAGAGGCCTCATCTGGCTATTATTGTGTTGAAAATGTCTTGTTTGAGTCCCCCCTTCCCTGGATATATAGCAGTCTAATTCCCAGTTTTCTATTCATGGACTGAAAATATCTGATAGTGCTGGAACATGATTTTCTGCCCGGTGTAGGATTTTTGTACTTCTAACCAAGTTGCCTGCTCTTTGTTTCAACTTGGTAATTCATGTATGCCACTGTTGTGGCATTGTTGGACTGTATGGGAATGGGATATCTCTTCATGTGGGTCTTCCAAGGTGTAAGATCCCTGAAGACTGCTCTCAGTTCCAATATAATGATGGGAAAGGTAGATTCCTATGTGAACCACAAGCTCTGAATAGAGAGATGGTTGCAAACTACTCCCCAGCCCTTGAGGCTTGTGTTTGTTGTCATAATTGCCCATGTAGGTAGAGAGAAAGTCTTCCTTTTGTGAAGAGTCTGATTATCCAACCACCACTGTAATGAATGCAATGTCACTGGAGAAAGCTGGATACGCTGATTCAGGAATTGAACCTTCTTGTTCCAAAATCTAAGGAGTTCCAGTTGTTTCTCATTTGGTACAGTGAGAACGGAACTGCTTCCAGTGTGAATACCATGGTACCATGGTTCACACAATCTTCATGCAGTTCTTGACTTTAGATTTCTCTTGCTGTAGAAGAGAAATAATTCTGGACTCAATCATGGAAATACCTTCTGCT
Organism: Rhinophrynus dorsalis; assembly: GCA_037306005.1. NCBI lineage: Eukaryota > Metazoa > Chordata > Amphibia > Anura > Rhinophrynidae > Rhinophrynus > Rhinophrynus dorsalis. Next base: position 115,062,588 of record CM074727.1, on the reverse strand, counting down.
GGAATAATCCATTGGTTATGTTTTTTTATTGTGACATGAACATAATGCTTCAGAAGAGGAGCTGACCTAGCTTTGATCAACAGGTTTTCTGGATAGAGAATGGAACTGATTCCTTCTCGAAAGAGCTATGCAACAGGAGCAAATATACTGTGCAAATCATCAAGGCAAACTTCTAAGGCCGAATGAAAGGCTATAAACTGATAATGATAACTCCTGATGATAAGAGGGGTGATGTTGCTTGATCAAATGCTGTGGCATTCCTTTGGAACATTGGACCTGAATAATCTGTTTAGGAGTAGTGAGTTGAAGTAGTCACAATTATCCTGGGATATAACTTGAAGAACACAAGTCTGAAACTATCTCTTGTCACTGTTTGTAAAAATGTTAAGCTTTTCTCTGTGGGGGAGGTCTAGGGGGAGCCTCACTGCACCACCATCATGCCAAAAAAGTCTTGTTGGAGGACTGGTGAGCTGCTTTCTAAGTTGCCAGGAGGACTTGGAATTATTGTTATACTTGGAGGTAGTTGCTTGTAAAGATGTTTGTCTTGAAGAAGTATTCTTGATCTCTCTAAGGAGACAAAAATTATGGCCTATTCTGCGAGGATCCAGAACTTGAGATTTAGACTGTTAATTGGCTGATGATTTTCTCTAATTTAGTGCCAAGCAATAGCGTCCCTGAGAATGGGATGGCCAAGAGGGATATTATAGAAGATGAATTATTTGTCCAATTCTTCAACCATAAGGACTGGTAACCCACCATAGATGTGGCTGTTCAGATTGCTTCCGTTCTGGTTACTTTAAGTCCTCCTTCTTGTATCAGGACTGCCAGTTGTAGAATCTATTGTAGCCCCATTTTGCATTCATTGCATAAGTTGATTTGTTGATGACTCCATGGCTTTGCCAGCTAAGCTCAGGGGAGGGCTGGCCAGGGGGGCAGGGAGGCAATTGCCCCCTGGGCTGGTCATATGTCTAGGCTAGTGGGCCACTGTCTCAGCCAATCTCCTGCTTGCTGATGTAAATGAAGCTACACTACAGGTAGAGATACCACAGACCTTACAATTACAATGGAGCTCACTAGTGATACCACAGAGCTACATTATAAATGGAGCCACACTGGAAATATAACCCATTTCCCTTGTAAGCTCTGTAGTATCAGTAGTGTAGCCCCATTTCTGCTGTAAGCTACTTGGTATCACTTGCCTTACTTCACCACATTAATGCAGATTTTAAAATTAACAAAAAGGGGTGGGTTGAGACAGTAGGCTTAAACAATTTCAGAAATGGGCCACTTGATTGTATTTGCCTCCCAGGCCACAAGCTGCCAGCCCTCTCCTGGCTAAGCTGCTGTTAAAGCGGGTTTAAGGGTGTACCCTGTTGTAGAAAAAACACCTACAACGTGGAACCTATTTTTCTATCAGATGGGTCCTTAAAATTGCTGCATCCAAAACTGGTATGTTGTGACGGTCTGTATACTGGAGGTTCCACTGAAGAAACAAGTGTCCACTTACCCACTTGATCCTGTGGAAAATTATACAATTAGGAAGACTTTTTAGGAATGATCACATTAGCAACATCCTTCTTTTCAAATGGATCAGATTCAGATATTGATCGTAGCATATCTTCTTCTTCACACTTCGTTTTCTGAAAACGTTTGTTCATGGAAATGAAAGTGCTCCATTCTGGACATGAAGAAGCTACTCTCTTCTTTTCTTAAAGCAGAGGGTTAGCCATCCATTTTCTCAGAATATTCTCAAAAGAGTCTTTCAAAGCGTTAATAGACTAGGAATTGTTCTTGGCCCAATCAGGTTCTGACCGAGAGGTGGGCAGCAGAGGAAAAACTGTTGAAGTAGGCATAGCTGTATATGGATTAAATTTGGAAGAAGTTACCTTAATTAAGAGTGCCTTGTGATAGGCCGATGTAGTGCACAGAACATAGATGGAGAGAATCATAAGTCCATGCTATTTAAACACCAACAGTGTCAAATTTTGCAACAAAATCCTAATTTGTTTGAAATATATTAACAAGTAGGTGTAATACATACTTTACACAGGGTTCACAATTTTAGGTAATCTGCATGGTTTACCGCAGGATTGTTTTTGTCTTTTGCCAAGTAATGGGGATAGTTTTGCAAGGCTTCTTGATCACACAAGTTTGAGCGAGGGACATGGCCCAAGCTGAAGATTTGCCTTCAGGGAAGTGGGAGGAAGCTTACAACATGAGTCCTGCACCTTGAAAACTAAACCACTCAATGACCACTAATTCAACCTCAGGTAAGAAGTAGACAGTAACACGTACATTGGAAACATTGGTGAGTTTATAAATGTCTCAGATTAAAGCATTGGATTTCTTAGAAGAATTTATATGAAAAATTATATACATTGCAGAGGAGAAGTTGTATATAACAAACATATCCATGACCTCATAGGACTTATGTGAGAAGATCAAATAAATAAATATATTAATGAATGCATGTATGTATGTACTGTGGAAGGGTAAGACACAACCAAAACAAGCATATGTGCACAATGTTAAAACAAAGGATATAGATATATATCAGTAACAACTCAAATTTGTGTCTGATTAACCCCTAGTTTTCCAGAGGTTAACATACTGCACCTTTGTGATAGGGAAACCATCTGGCTTCAGATCATCTAGGACAAACGGTCATATATGGCTGAGCAAGTAGTTTTAGGACTTACATGTTAGAATACCCAGTATCCTCTCTGGACAGGGCCTATTACCCTCTTTGCTGATGGACCTCTTCTCTGGAGCAGACTGGGTATTCTCTGGGCAGTCTTGGACTACATGAGAAAGGAAAAAAACAAACAAATGTTATCCATCTTCAAAAATTTCCAGTGAGAAATTGCTTGTACCTCCTATGAGAATACTAAAAAACTGATATCTACTGGAGGAAGGGGGTTAAGTAGGGCAGAGGAAGGGGAGGAGTTCTTATTGTGATCTGCCCTGCCTCCTGGTGGCAGATACTTTATCCCCCATGGTCCCTGTGTTCCTCAATGGATGCTAGAGAAACAACTTTACCAATTTTCAAAGAGCTTTCGAAATTATGTATATGGTGTATTACCATTTTTATTAAGAAAACTATTATTTGAGTTTTGCAATCATTTTAATAGCTTTAGAGAAGTTTGGTATAGTTATTGGAGAATCTAATCTCAGCAGAGCTTTGTTCTTTGACCTGCTTGATAAAGCCTGCATGATGAATTACTCATGTGTCCAGAAATCACCTCTCTCCATGTTCTTAGGCTGCTAGAACCTATCAGTTTCCACCAGAAGGATGCAATAAATTAATGGAGAGGGATAATCAGGGGTGCAATTTATTAATGGAGAGAGGTATTGGAAAGGTGACACATCTATGTTAACCCTTGTTGAGTAGAATGTCTACTAAGGTCCTTTAATCACTTAGATGCTAGAGACATCACCAACGTATTACTAAACCAAAAGCACTGGAGACATCTATAGCACCCAATGGGTTAATATTTATGGGCAAAACACTCAAATAAGCTGTGAACAAAGGACAGCCTCACACCTCCCAAACCATCAGACCTCAGGATTTGAACTGGTTCCTTGCTAAGCAAACTGGGTAAAATGGTAAATAAAGCCAGGCATGTCCCTTCATTAAAATGATCATGACCTTCCCCACTTACTGAAACTGCTTACTAATGCATTTTTCTTCTCCCCTAGCACTGAACTGGTTAATTGTGAATGAGTGTGGGAGGTAATGTAGGGTCCGTTTAAGGGGATAGTAATATTTCATAATAAAAGCAGCTCTACTTAATCATCATAGTATTTGGACTTTGGAGAGTGTTATTTCAATACTGTCAGAGTTGTAGTTCAAGAGTAATTCAATGACAAAATGTCCCCCTCCTGCCCCTTTTACTGATGTAACACTGCTCAGCCAGAGCAGACGGGAGGTGCCCAGTTAGATTGCAAAGAGGGACAATCTTCAGTTAAGGTAACGGAGGCAGGGATTTCATTGTTTTCATAGGAATAAGATTGTCCCCTTCTGTTATCTGTCCAGTCTATGGACTGCATTCCACATCCGAGAAGAGATGGCTTACACTAGGTAAAAGGAGAAGGAGGGGGAAACTTTGCTTGTGAATATCTCTCAAACCATAAAGGTCTGAGAGATAAGACTTATAGCGTTCTTCATGTCTTTTTAATGCCTAAAAATAAAATAAAGTTAAAACAAAGAATTATTATCCCTTTAACTATGTAGGAACCTATGCAGAAACAGAGCAGAGTGGAGCGTAACAAAAAACAAAATAGGCACCAAATCAAAATTCCCATTAATTTTAACAGCCTTTTTAACCCCTTGACTGCTAGAGGGGTTTTGCAGTGTGCTGGAAAACTCTCTAGCATTCAAGGGGTTAAAAGCATCTTTTTATTTCACCCTATGGTGCAGTAGGTATGCTCCAGAATTGTTCATCTTTTGTTTTCTTAACTCTTTAAAGGGATAGTAATGTTTCACAAAAACAGCAGCTCCAATTAATCTTCATAGTATTTGATCCATAGAGAGTAGTGATGAGCGAGCACCCCAATGCTCGGATGTTCGGGTGCTCTGACCGAGCACCCCCTGAGGCTCGAGTGCTCGGCCGAGCATCCGAGCCCCATTGAAGTCAATGGGAGGACTCGAGCATTACACCAGGCACCCCCTGCTCTGATGAGGGGAGGGTGCCTGGTCCATAGGAAAAGGGCAGAAAAAGATGGAAACACTACAGAAATGGTTCAGGGACAGCATAGGGAGGATGTCTGGATGCACCTTGGACTCCAACATCGCTGCTGGGAACGATCTTTCGCCCGTAGTACGCCATTTTTACAGACTGACCATAAAACACACAAAAAGGAAAATAAAAACGACTTTAGGCGAAAAATTGTTACCAAACAATATTTGCTGTATATTTACTTGTATATCATCTGCAAATTCTCCCAAAAATTTCCTTGATTTTCAGAACTGAGGCCATGATTAAGAGGGAAACGTGCGCAGAGGCAAATTCTCCCAAAAATTTCCTTGATTTTCAGAACTGAGGCCATGATTAAGAGGGAAACGTGCGCAGAGGCAAATTCTCCCAAAAATTTCCTTGATATTCAGAACTGAGGCCATGATTAAGAGGGAAACGTGCGCAGAGGCAAATTCTCCCAAAAATTTCCTTGATTTTCAGAACTGAGGCCATGATTAAGATGGAAACGTGCGCTGAGCTGACCATCTAAAACATTATGGGTGAGGGTCTGCTGCAGAGCTGACCATCCTAAACATTATATGCGAAGGCCCGCTAGTGAGCTGACGCTATAAAACATTATATGAGAGGGCCCGCTAGAGAGCTGACCCAATAAAACATTATATGAGAAGGCCCGCTGGTGAGCTGACCTATATAAAAATTGGCAAACAGGGCCCGCTGGTGAGCTGGCCCTATATAAAAATTATATCACAGGGCCCGCTGGTGAGCTGGCCCTATATAAAAATTATATCCCAGGGCACGCTGGTGAGCTGGCCCTATATAAAAATTATATCCCAGGGCATATGGAAGAGGAGGAGGAGGATGAGAAGATTAAGAGTCAACCATATACCCGTTTTTTGGGTGGAAGGGGTGAATGGGAATACAGAGTATTCCCATCATTGTAAATAACATATATAAAGTGAGTTTATGTTCCCCCGGGGCTTTCCTCCAGTGGAGTGGAGAAGTCAGGGGAAATCCAGGCCTTGTTCATTTTTATAAGTGTCAACCTATCAGCATTGTCGGTGGAAAGGCGGATACGCTTATCTGTTATGATGCCACCAGCAGCACTAAATACCCGCTCAGACAGAACGCTGGCGGCAGGGCAGGCCAGCACCTCCAAGGCGTAGAGTGCCAGTTCATACCACGTGTCCAGCTTGGACACCCAGTAGTTGTAAGGCACAGAGGGATCATTGAGGACGCTGACACGGTCTGCTACGTACTCCTTCACCATCTTCCAAAACTTTTCCCTCCTTGTGACACTAGGCTGCGCATCAGGGTGAGGGTGCTGGCGGGGTGTCATGAAGGTGTCCCACGCCTTGGAGAGTGTTGCCCTGCCTTTCTCGGAACTGCTGTGTGCTCCCCTTTTCTCCCCTTCTCGGTTGGCCAAGGTAGCACGTACTCTGCCGCCAGCGTTGTCAGATGGAAAATTTTGGAGCAATTTTTCGACAAGAACCTTCTGGTATTGCAACATTTTGCTTGTCCTCTCCACCGGAGGAATGAGAGATGAGAAATTCTCTTTGTAGCGGGGGTCCAGAAGGGTGAACACCCAGTAATCCGTGTTGTCTAAAATGCGTACAACGCGTGGGTCACGGGAAAGGCAGCCTAACATAAAGTCAGCCATGTGTGCCAGAGTACCAACAGTCAAGATTTCGCTGTCCTCACCAGGAGGATGACTCTCAATCTCCTCATCCTCTTCCTCCTCTTCTGCCCACCCACGCTGAAGAGATGGAACTAAAGTTCCATGGCTACCCTCTGTAGCGGAGGCAACCGTGTCTTCCTCCTCCTCCTCCTCCTCCTCCTCCGCCTCCTCCAATTGTCGCTGAGAAGACGAAGTGAGGGTGCTCTGGCTATCACCTTGTGTAAGCTCTTCCTCCCCCATTTCCACCTCTTTCACATGCAAAGCGTCGGTTTTAATTGTGAGCAGCGAGCGTTTCAGTAGACACAGAAGTGGGATGGTTACACTGATAATAGCGTTATCGCCGCTCACCATCTGTGTCGATTCCTCAAAATTGCGTAAAACCTCACAGAGGTCTGACATCCATTCCCACTCCTCACTTCTGATTACAGGAAGTTGAACGGAGAGGCGACGACCGTGTAACAGCTGGTACTCCACTACTGCCCTCTGCTGCTCACAAAGCCGGGCCAACATGTGGAAGGTGGAGTTCCAGCGCGTGCTCACGTCACACAGCAGCCGGTGAGCTGGCAAATGTAAGCGCTGCTGCAGCTTCAACAGGCCGGCTGAAGCTGTTGATGACTTACGGAAATGTGCACACACGCGGCGCACCTTGGTCAAGAGATCATGCACATTGGGGTAGGTTTTTAGAAATCGCTGCACCACTAAATTAAATACATGCGCTAGGCATGGTACGTGTGTGAGCTTGCCGAGCTCCAAAGCCGCCACCAAGTTACGCCCATTATCACACACAACCATGCCTGCTTGCAGGTTGAGTGGCGAGAGCCACTGCTCGGTCTGGTGACTAATCCCCTGCAACAGCTCTGAGGCCGTGTGCTGTTTGTCCCCAAGGCAGATCAGCTTCAGCACGGCCTGTTGACGCTTCCCCACTGCAGTGCTACACTGCTTCCAGCTACTGGCTGATGGGGGAGTGGCGGTGTGTGTAGAGAATTCGGAGGTGGAAACGGAGGAGGAGGAGCCAATAACGTAGGTGCTGGTGGAAACCCTGATGGAGGTAGGGCCCGCAATCCTCGGCGTGGGTAGCACCCGTGCCATCCCAGGGTCCGAGTCGCTTCCAGCCTCCACGACATTCACCCAGTGTGCCGTCAGGGAAATGTAGCGTCCCTGGCCACAAGCACTTGTCCATGTGTCAGTCGTTAAGTGGACCTTCCCAGTAACTGCGTTGGTCAGGGCACGGGTGATGTTACGGGACACATGGTGGTGTAATGCGGGGATGGCACACCGGGAAAAGTAGTGGCGGCTGGGGACCGCGTACCGAGGGACAGCTGCTGCCATCAGGCTGCGGAAGGACTCAGTGTCCACAAGCCTAAATGGCAGCATTTCGATGGCCAGTAATTTGGAAAGGTGTGAGGTTAGTGCTATGGCCTGTGGGTGGGTGGCTGGGTACTTTCTCTTGCGCTCAAATGCCTGGGGTAACGACATTTGGACGCTGTGCTGGGACAGGGAAGTGGATGTGGTCGCTGATGGTGCTTCAGATGCTACAGGTGCAGGGCGGGAGGTATGCGGGCCTGCGCCTTCGACAGGCGATTGGCCGGCACCGAAAACAGGGGAAGAGGAGGCAGTGGTGTGGCCTGCAGACACAGATGGGCGATCCAGGCGTTCCTCCCACTTACTACGGTGCTTGGATGCCATGTGTCGGATCATGCTGGTGGTGGTGAGGTTTCTAGTGTTCATGCCTCGGCTCATTCTGGTGTGGCACAGGTTGCAAACTACAATTCTTTTGTCGTCCGCACTTTCCTTAAAAAAACGCCATACCGCGGAACACCTACCCTTTGGCAAGGTAGATTTACGCAAGGGGGTGCTCCGTGGAACATTTGCGGGCCGGTTTGGTGCGGTCCGCCTTCTTTCTGTAGCCACACCACTGCCTCTTCCAGCCTGTTGCGGTGCTGCAGATGGCTCACCCTCAGGACTGCTGTCATCGCTCGGCTCTACACCTTCCCAGGTGGGGTCAGTCACCTCATCGTCCACCAAGTCCTCCTCCACTTCCTCACTCTGATCATCCTCCTCAAGTCTTGATCCCACCACATACTCAGTCATTGACAACTGTATAACATTCTCCTCAACAAGGTCTTGAGACGGAAATAGTGGTTGATTTAATGGCAACTGTGTCTCATCATCATCATCCACTACTTCCTTTGACCTTAAATGCCGTTCACATCTGTCATCTTCTTGAGATTGGGTAGCCTCTAGAGGTTGTGAATCAGGGCACAAGATGTCATGTTCCTCTGCAAGCGTGCTTGGAGAGAGGGTCAAATGAAGGATTGGTGATGAGACGAGCTCCTCACTATATCCCAGTGTGGGATCACTTCTTTGACCAGACCGTGTATGGTGGGAGGAAGGATGATCAGAGTGAGGATTATGTTGACCAGACTCTTGGCTACTGAGAGTGGACTTGGTGGAAGACAGGGTGGTGCTTAACCGACTGGAAGCAGTATCAGCTGTCATCCAACCGACCACCTGTTCGCAGTGGTCGGACCTCGAGAGTGATGTCCTGCGACGCCCTGTAAAATTACACATGAAGCTAGGTATGGTGGATGTCTGTCTTTCTTGTGCTCTGGCACCAGGCACAGTTTCTCCGCGTCCTGACCCGCGCCCTGAACTATCAGGATCACGTCCACTTCCCCGTCCCTTTTTACCCGCCTTCTTCATCTTACACGGAATATGTGACTTTAATATTTGAGTTTGAAAACTTAACAGTATTTCTTATTATTCTGCAACTGTGCAGAGTACACAGAATAGGCTGTTAAACGGCGGTGAAACACACTGAATGGAATATGTGACTTTAATATTTGAGTTTGAAAACTTAACAGTATTTCTTATTATTCTGCAACTCTGCAGAGTACACAGAAAAGGCTGCTAAACTGCGGTGAAACACACTGAATGGAATATGTGACTTTGATATTTTAGTTTGAAGACTTAACAGTATTTCTTCCTATTCTGCAACTCTGCACAGTACACAGAATAGGCTGCTAAACTGCGGCGAAGCACACTGAATGGAATATGTGACTTTGATATTTTAGTTTGAAGACTTAACAGTATTTCTTCCTATTCTGCAACTCTGCACAGTACACAGAATGTGCTGCTAAACTGCGGCGAAGCACACTGAATGGAATATGTGACTTTGATATTTTAGTTTGAAGACTTAACAGTATTTCTTCCTATTCTGCAACTCTGCACAGTACACAGAATGTGCTGCTAAACTGCGGCGAAGCACACTGAATGGAATATGTGACTTTGATATTTTAGTTTGAAGACTTAACAGTATTTCTTCCTATTCTGCAACTCTGCACAGTACACAGAATGTGCTGCTAAACTGCGGCGAAGCACACTGAATGGAATATGTGACTTTGATATTTTAGTTTGAAGACTTAACAGTATTTCTTCCTATTCTGCAACTCTGCACAGTACACAGAATGTGCTGCTAAACTGCGGCGAAGCACACTGAATGGAATATGTGACTTTGATATTTTAGTTTGAAGACTTAACAGTATTTCTTCCTATTCTGCAACTCTGCACAGTACACAGAATGTGCTGCTAAACTGCGGCGAAGCACACTGAATGGAATATGTGACTTTGATATTTTAGTTTGAAGACTTAACAGTATTTCTTCCTATTCTGCAACTCTGCACAGTACACAGAATGTGCTGCTAAACTGCGGCGAAGCACACTGAATGGAATATGTGACTTTGATATTTTAGTTTGAAGACTTAACAGTATTTCTTCCTATTCTGCAACTCTGCACAGTACTCAGAATGTGCTGCTAAACTGCGGCGACGCACACTGAATGGAATACGTGACTTTGATATTTTAGTTTGAAGACTTAACAGAATGTGCTCTAATCTGCAACTTTGCACACTAAACAGAATGTGCTCTAATCTGCAACTTTGCACACTAAACAGAATGTGCTCTAATCTGCAACTTTGCACACTAAACAGAATGTGCTCTAATCTGCAACTGTGCACACTAAACAGAATGTGCTCTAATCTGCAACTTTTCACACTAAACAGAATATTTTTTTTTTTTTTTTTTTTTTTTTTTCCCCCCACAGAAAATAACCTACTGCCCCCACACACAGTAGTCCTAAAAAGGACTTTTGGTTCTTTTTTGTCACAATTTTTTTTTTTTCTCCCTACACTGCCTTTCCCTTCCTATCCTCAGCTCTCCCTGGCTCAGACTGAGCCGAACTCGATGGTCAGGTGCTATACAGCACCTGACCACGGGTTCTGGCCAGCCAATCAGTGTAATGCCAGCAGCCAACATGGCTGCTGGCATTACACCGATGTCAGAGCCTCCCTGCACGTTTATTGGCTGCGCAGCAGCCGCAAAACGTGCGGGGAGGAGACCCGAACATGGCGGGCGAGCACATGCGGTACTCGTACGAGTACCGCCATGTGCCGAGCACAGCGATGCTCGAGCCGATCCGAGCATCGGCCGAGCATGCTCGCTCAACACTAATAGAGAGTATTTCAATACTGTCAGTGTTGTAGTTCAAGACTAATTGAATGATAAGTATTCCCCTCCCGCCCTTTTACCTAGTGTAAGCCGCCTCCCCTCGTGTGTGGAATCTGGTCCACAGACCAGACAGCTCACAGCAAGGGACAATCTTCTTACTGTCAGAACAATAAAAGCCCTGCCCCCATTGATAGGTTTTTCAGGTTTTTCCTTTAAGTTAATTGAAGATTGTCCGTTTCTGTAATCCACTGGGGCACCACCCTGCTTCTCTAAGCTGAGCAATATTACATCAGTAAAAGGGACGGGAGGGTGATACTTTATCATTCAATTACTCTTGAACTACAACTCTGACAGAACTGAAATAAATCTCTCCATGGCCCAAATACTATGAAGATTAATTGGAGCTGCTTTTATTATGAAACATTACTATCCCTTTAAGGACCCTGGCCCATAAAGGGTTAAGGTAGGAAAAGCTATCCATACACAGTATCACTATATAAATAAACACATACATACATGCAAAAATCTGAGCAGAGAAAACTCAGTAGAAATAACCATAGTTATTAGGAGTGATTTAAACGTATTAATTAACTGGACACCCATGTCTTAGATTAACTGACAAAGAGGCCACAAAAAGAAAGACAGACAGTAATTGGGACACAAGGTAATAATGATGCAGATTCACCGCAGTGAAAAGAAGTGTACACTTTCTTCTTTTTGGCTGAATGGACATTATTATTAGCTTTTGCCCCAATTAGTGTCTTTGTTTCTCTATAAAAGTGGGAATAGAAAAACATTGCATATTGGCCCATAGAATTATCAATGGAAACTCGTGGCTTTCACAACTTAATTGGGAATTTTCATATGTAATGCGTCAATTCAGAAACAGAATATAGTACAACTTTCCCAATAAAGGTGACCTTGGTTCATTTAGGAGACTTAGAAACTGGTTATATCAGAGATTCTCAACTCAAGGGGGGTTATAAACTAAGACGTGATAGAGAGGGGATAAAACAGAGATGACTTCTGCAGTTCCTATGTTATTCATTAGAGCCTACTCACTAAGATCTCCAAAGGTGCAGTGCAGTGTCTCCATAGAATAATATAGGAATTGGAGAAGTTTTGTTATTAGTAGTATTCTTTATTTATATATTCTGCAGCGCTGTACAATAGGGAATAGACATACAGGGATATTAAATAGTACAAATCAAATGTGGAGATCAGAAGGATCAGAGGGCCCTGCTCGTGAGAGCTTACAGTATAAAGGAAGGTGGGTAGGACACAGAAGAAGTAAGTGCTCTTGGGTGTAAGTGCCTCCTGCCACATGAACTGCCGGTCAGTGGGTGGGAGAGAGAAGTGCTGTTGAGTGCAGTAGTCCAGGGAAGAGGTGGTACTTGGTGATAATGGTTATGGATGTAGCTGATAGGCTTCCCTGAAGAGGGGAGTTTTCAGGGAGCGTATGAAGATCTGAAGGCTGGGGGGGGAGGGAATTCCAGAGGTCAGGTGCAGCACAGGAGAAGTCCTGTAGGTTGGATTGGGAGGATGTAATAAGAGCTGTGGAGAGGTGAAGGTCGTGTGCAGAGCGAAGATGGCGAGTGGGAGTGTATTTGGAAATGAGAGATGAAATACAGGGGGGGTGCCATGTTAGTGAGGGCTCTATAAGTTAGCACCACAATTTTGAATTTAATTCTATATTCTAATGGGATCCAGTGTAGGGATTGGCAGAGGGGATTGGTGTTAGAGAAGCAATGGGTGAGGTAGATTAGTCTTGTAATTGAGTTCTTTACAGACTGTAGTGGGGTTAGTCGGGTGAGAGGAAGGCCAATTAGTAGTGAGTTACAGTAGTCAAGATGGGACATGATGCGTGTTTGGATTAGAATGTTAGTGGTGTCTTGAGTGAGAAAGGGCCGGATTCTATTACTGGAGAAGTGATCTCCACTTTATCACCTCTGTATCACGCCTTACTGCATCTCCCTCATTATCTCTGGGCACACCAAAATATTGTTGTTGTTTTTATATCCTTGATTAAGCCCAGGCAGATAATCACAAAGCCACAGATTGTCCACCATTCAGGGATAACCTGAGGATTAATACTAACAGGTTATACTAACCATTTGTAATATAAATAGCTTTTAAGAAATCAACCTTTACTTGTTAATGGCACAGAGTGGCAGTTTATAGATTCAGCCAATAGTACCACACCTATGCATGCATCTACACAGAGCCCACACACTGGGGGTATGTCTAATAGTGAAGAAATTAATACAATTGGCATTGAATGCAACTTCTTAGCATGCTAATTAGCATAAAATGCCACACTGTGCCATTAAAACAATGGTTCATTTCTCAAAAAATATTTATTTTACAGATAAATTGCTCATACAGTGCATAAGTGGTTCTAAATTCTCTGTAAACCAAACTAAATTTGTCTTAGGCTGACTGGGCCACTTTAATAGCAAATCGACTGTCACAGAGAAGCTTTAATCTTTTGAGTACCAGAAAGGTATCCATTGCATGTTACTCAAAGAGTTAAAAGAAAAATGGGAAAGAAATGCAAAACCAACTCAGATTACAAGTGAAAACCTACTGTTAAATTGAAGAGCTGTAAAAACCCATTAACATACGGTTATCACAGTGCTGTGATCCTCCTCTGTCACTCTCGCTTGTGGTAGGCTCTGATTTGCTGAGTTGGTTTGGCCCGCCCCGGTAACCTTTTTATGCCTGGCCGTGACACCTGTCAGGTGCCCTTTCGTGGTGTTTCAGAGCCAGTGTTGCTGTTGCTGAGTTCCTGTGTTCCGGATTCCTGTGTACCGATTTGGCCTGTTCTGACTACGCTCCTGTGTTCCTGCTCGTGATTGACCCGACTTGTCTGAGTACCACCTCCGTGATCTGACCCGGCTTGGCTGACGTTTCTGTTCGTGATTGACCCAGCTTGTCTGCGTACCACCTCCGTGACCCAACCCGGCCTGGCTGACTTCCTGCTCCGTGACCCGCTACCGGCCTGTTCCAGTGACCTGCTTGTTCCTGCCTCCCACTCCGGTTGTCGCCGTAGCAACATTCTTACTTCCGCTGCTGCTGTCTACCAAGCTGGCAGTGTGACATACCTCACCCTTGCTGTGCATTGTTCCCAGTGCTGAGTCTCTGTGCTTACTCGCAGAGCTGTGCTTCCGTCATTGAGCCTCCGTAATACTTGCAGAGCTATTCCGCTATACTGAGCCTTCGATCTGTAAAGCTGCATTTTAACCCTTGCTGTGCTGCCTAATCCTCTGTTGTGCCTTATCTCCCAGATACAGAGCCTAAGCTATATTGCACTATATCTGCCGAGTCGGCCGCTTATATGTTCTGGTTGGTCGGCGGCTCATTCTGTCAAACCACAGAGTAGTCACGTTCGGTAACGATTCCGGTTGGGCGCCATTGGCTCTTGTTCATACGTGTGTCCTCGGGCATACTCCCGTGGGGCTAAAGGCTCAAGCTATAGCAGCAAAGGGTAGGTTCCAGCAGTAGGTGATTGGCCTCTCCGCTTGCAGCATATAGTGGTCTCCGGTGTTATGCCCTTGGGGGCTACTGGCTCAAAGCTGTGGCAGGTTGTCGTTGGTTACGCCCGTGGGGGCTATTGGCTCAAACTATCACTGTTCCATTGGTCTCCGTTAATACGCCCGTGGGGGCTATTAGCCAGCTCTTGCATTGCAAGCTCTACCGTTGTTACGCCCGTGGGGGCTACCGACTCACGCACTTGCACACTCAGTTGTATCCGTAGCTACGCCCGCGGGGGCTATTCTGGGCAACTGTTCTGCTGATTCAACCACTGGTCACATATTGCCTAGCAGCATTCCTGTCTTTAGAACTCTAAGTGTTGCACCATCTACACTTTTACTCCCTATCACCACCTTGGGCGTGCCAAACTCCACAACAGAGACGGACTGCTTAGTGCATTTAACCATTTAATAAAACTGTGTTTTATTTTACCAACTGGTCTGAGTGTCTTAAAAAAACGTTACAGTACGAAAGGGTCATGACCTCAGACAGTAAAGGTGAAAGTAACACACAAAACATCCACTGGAGAATGGATGTGCACGAGCAGCGCCTAGACCAATTGGCACTGGCATTACAAACCTTACTTTAACGTACGGTACACCTTGACAAGCCTAATCAGAATCCGGAGGTCTCCCCAGCCACAACACCGGATAATCTGCCTGTAGCCCCTCCTACAAATACTAGAGGCTTAACAGCGGCGGTGCCGTTACAATTGAGATATGATGGCTAACCTTCACAATGCAGGGGCTTTATTAATCAATTGGAGATATTTTTGGAGCTGACGCCCCAGGTATTTCCTAACGACCGGAGTAAGGTCGGATTTATGATATCACTATTGACGGGCAAGGCCTATGCTTATACTGTGGCAAGCCTGGGCACCTTTTACGCATTTGTCCGGTACTGCCGGGAAACGGACGCACCTAGGGTTCCTTGGGGGACAGGCCCTAGGTGGTGTACAGCAGTCCCTAGATCCAAGTACAAGGAAACCCACCATCCAGGTGGTATTCTCTTGGGCAGACGTGTTCATAGAGGTCATGGCACTGGTGGATTCCGGTGCAGCCGGGTACTTTATGGACCAATCCTTACAGTATTCCATTATGTAAAAGAGAATCTCCCTTGGCGATTGAAGCCATTGATGGCAGACCCTTGGAGCCTGCATTTATTACCATGGAAACGATTCCTATCACTATGTCGGTTGGGGCTCTCCACAAAGAGGAAGTACGTTTACAAATAATTCGTTCTCCTCACCATGCAGTCATTCTGGGATTTCCATGGCTATTCTTACATAATCCTCAGTTTGATTGGCAGAAATGTGAGGTTAATTCCTGGTCTGAATATTGTGCTAAGAACTGTCTATCGCTCCCTGTTAAGATTTTATGTACCTCTCCCTCTGTGCCAGCTGAATATAGGGAATTCAGTGACGTATTCAGCAAGGGAGAGGCCAGCGCATTGCCCGAGCATAAACCTTGTGATTGCGCTACTGATCTGCCCTCGGGTGTGGTACCCCCTAGGGGTCGCACTTATCCACTGTCATGTGATGAAAACAGGGCTATGGAGGACTACATTGAGGACGCCCTCAAGAGGGGAATTATTCGCAAGTCTACCTCTCCGGCTGGTGCCGGATTCTTCTTTGTTAAGAAGAAAAATGGCGAACTTAGACCATGTATTGATTACCAGGGGCTGAATAAGCTGATGCCTAAGAATGCCTACCCTATTCCACTCATTACCGAATTGTTTGACAGGTTAAAGGGCTCTTCCATTTTCACTAAACTTGATTTGCGGGCTGCCTACAACCTGATCAGAATTAAGGCTGGAGATGAGTGGAAAACGGCATTCAATACCAGAACAGGGCACTACGAATATCTGATGATGCCATTTGGCCTATGCAATGCACCTGCGGTGTTCCAGGAATTTGTTAATGACATCCTGCGTGACATGCTTCAGTCCTGTGTGGTAGTATATCTGGATGATATATTGATTCACTCTGCTAACCTCACCCAACATGTTAGGGATGTCTCTGAAGTCTTGCTCCGACTTCGCAAAAATAAACTGTTCTGTAAACTAGAGAAATGCAAATTTCATACTTCTCAAGTACCATTTTTGGGGTTCGTAATTTCTAAAGATGGCATTGCCATGGACCAAGATAAGTTGGCAGCAGTCCTGCAGTGGCCTCGCCCTAAAGGGTTAAAAGCTATTCAGCGTTTTTTGGGCTTTGCCAACTATTATAGAAAGTTCATCCAGAACTTTTCAACGATTCTGAAACCTTTGTCTGATTTGACACATAAGGGCGCTACTCCCTCTCAGTGGTCCGAGGCAGCTGAAAATGCATTTGAGACCTTGAAATCTGCCTTTGCGTCTGCCCCAGTGCTGTCCCACCCCAATCCCTCCCTGCCATTTACCTTGGAAGTTGACGCCTCGGAGGTTGGGGTTGGGGCAGTGCTCTCCCAACGTCCTGTGGGAGGTGGCACCTTGAGACCCTGTGGGTTTTTCCTCTAAGAAACTTTGCAGTGCACAGAGCCACTATGAGATTGGCGACAGGGAGCTACTGGCTATTATTCTGGCACTCAAAGAATGGCGCCACCTGTTGGAAGGTACTAGGACCCCAGTATTAATCTTTACTGATCACAAGAATTTGACATATCTCTCTGAAGCTAAGAGACTGTCCTCACGACAAGCTAGGTGGGCGCTCTTTTTGTCCTGGTTTAATTTTGTAGTATCCTACCTTCCGGGCTCTAAGAATGTTAGGGCAGACGCTATGTCCAGACAGTTTGCGTCGGATACTGAGAGGGAGGAAGAACCAGTACCTATCTTTCAGCAAGATCGTATCCTGGCTACTATTCGTACTAGTATAACTTCGCCACTGGGGGAAGAGATTTTGGCCTCTCAATCAAGGGCTCCACCAGAAACCCCAGTTGGCAAGTGTTTCGTGGATGAGCCATTCCGTACCCGTCTATTGGAGACATACCATTCATCTAAAGTGGCTGGGCATATCGGGAGGGATCAACTGATATGGTCTCTTTCACAGTTATTCTGGTGGCCCTCTCTTAGAGCCGATTGCTCCGCTTTTACTGCCGCCTGTGCCACCTGTGCTCGTACCAAGACCCCCAGGCATCTCCCAGTTGGCTTGCTCCAATCCAGTGCCTAATGGCGAACGTCCTTGGTCTCATATGTCCATCGACTTTTTGGGAGAGCTGCCAGCCTCTAGGGGGTATACGTTTGTCCTCATGGTGGTCGATAGGTTCTCTAAGATGGCTCATTTCGTGCCTCTCACTGGCCTTCCGTCGGCTCTGGAATTGGCTGTAGTCTTTGCCAGAGAAGTGTTTCGCTTGCACAGGGTACCCAGAGTGATAGTCTCCGATCGTGGGAGCCAGTTCATGTCCAGGTTTTGGAGGGCGTTTTGTGGCCAGATGGGCATCCAATTGTCCTTCTCCTCCGCCTACCATCCCCAGACCAACGGAGCCGCTGAGCGTGCCAGTCAGGGACTGGAGCAGTTCCTGCGCTGCTTTGTAACCGATCATCATGACAATTGGACCGACCTGTTGCCATGGGCAGAGTTTGCCAGGAATTGTGCAATTAATTCATCATCCGGGAGCTCCCCGTTTCTACGGGTTCCAGCCGTGCCTGCTCCCGGACTCATTTCAGTCACAACAGATTCCTGCCCTGGATGAGCATATGGCGCAACTTCGCTCCACGTGGGCACAGGTTCAGAAGGCCCTCAGTCAGTCATTCCAGCTACATCAGCGGCATGCCAATCGTAGATGGCTGCCAGCGGTCTCATTCCAGGTTGGGGACAGAGTACGGCTCTCCTCCAGAAACCTCAATCTGCAGGTACCCTCCAATAAGTTGGCTCCCCGGTTCATTGGTCCCTTTAAAATCATCCGCAGGGTCAATCCTGTCTCTTATGCATTGGAACTTCCAGCCTCTATGAATATTCATAATGTGTTCCATGTGTCTCTCTTGAAACCCTTGGTTTGCAACCGCTACACTACCACTCCAGTGATTCCTGGGCCGGTGGACGTTCAGGGCCAAGAGGAGTACGAGGTCCAGAGCGTCATTGATTCTAGGAGACGTAGAGGGAAGTTGCAATATTTAGTCCACTGGAAGGGTTATGGCCCTGAGGAACATTCTTGGGTAGACCAGAAGAACCTCCATGCGCCTAGACTTTTGCGCAACTTCCACTCTAAATATCCCCAGAAACCGAGACCTCCTGCAGGGAGAGGGGGTCTTTGAGAAGGGGGTACTATCACAGTGCCTGTTAGCCTCCTCTGTCACTCTCGCTTGTGGTAGGCTCTGATTTGCTGAGTTGGTTTGGCCCGCCCCTGGTGACCTTTTTATGCCTGGCCGTAACACCTGTCAGGTGCCCTTTCGTGGTGTTTCAGAGCCAGTATTGCTGTTGCTGAGTTCCTGTGTTCTGGATTCCTGTGTACCGATTTGGCCTGTTCTGACTACGCTCCTGTGTTCCTGCTCGTGATTGACCCGGCTTGTCTGAGTACCACCTCCGTGATCTGACCCGGCTTGGCTGACGTTCCTGTTCGTGATTGACCCGGCTTGTCTGAGTACCACCTCCGTGACCCGACCCAGCCTGGCTGACTTCCTGATCCGTGACCCGCTACCGGCCTGTTCCAGTGACCTGCTTGTTCCTGCCTCCCGCTCCGGTTGTCGCCGTCGCAACATTCTTACTTCCGCTGCTGCTGTCTACCAAGCTGGCAGTGTGACATACCTCACCCTTGCTGTGCATTGTTCCCAGGGCTGAGTCTCCGTGCTTACTCGCAGAGCTGTGCTTCCGTCATTGAGCCTCCGTAATACTTGCAGAGCTATTCCGCTATACTGAGCCTTCGATCTGTAAAGCTGCATTTTAACCCTTGCTGTGCTGCCTAATCCTCTGTTGTGCCTTATCTCCCAGATACAGAGCCTAAGCTATATTGCACTACATCTGCCGAGTCGGCCGCTTATATGTTCTGGTTGGTCGGCGGCTCATTCTGTCAAACCACAGAGTAGTCACGTTCGGTAACGATTCCGGTTGGGCGCCATTGGCTCTTGTTCATACGTGTGTCCTCGGGCATACGCCCGTGGGGCTAAAAGCTCAAGCTATAGCAGCAAAGGGTAGGTTCCAGCAGTAGGCAATTGGCCTCTCCGCTTGCAGCATATAGTGGTCTCCGGTGTTACGCCCTTGGGGGCCACTGGCTCAAAGCTGTGGCAGGTTGTCGTTGGTTACGCCCGTGGGGGCTATTGGCTCAAACTATCTCTGTTCCGTTGGCCTCCATTAATATGCCCGTGGGGGCTATTAGCCAGCTCTTGCATTGCAAGCTCTACCGTTGTTACGCCCATGGGGGCTACCGACTCACGCACTTGCAGACTCAGTTGTATCCGTAGCTACGCCCGTGGGGGCTATTCTGGGCAACTGTTCTGCTGATTCAGTCACTGGTCACATATTGCCTAGCAGCATTCCTGTCTTTAGAACTCTAAGTGTTGCACCATCTACACTTTTACTCCCTATCACCACCTTGGGCGTGCCAAACTCCACAACAGAGACGGACTGCTTAGTGCATTTAACCCTTTAATGTGCTTCACTACTAATTTCCTGTCCTGAGACAGTATATGTGATACTCTGTTCTGTATACTGGGCCTGTGGGGGCATATCTGTCCATATTTGCTATTATTTTGTGTTGCCTGTAGAGGGCGATCGTTTACCTTACTTTTCATTTAATAAAACTGTGTTTTATTTTACCAACTGGTCTGAGTGTCTTAAAAAAACGTTACAACGGTCTTGGGCTCAGATAAAAAGTAAGGTAATTTTGGGGCAAACCAACAGCACTATATGAGGAAAATTAAAATACATGTGAATTTTTGCAATTGTTATTTCTCCACTGTGGAGTAGTTGGAGTTCTCTAGAATGGGTGCACCTAAAGGGATAGTAATGTTTCACAATAAAAACAGCTCCAATTAATCTTCATAGTATTTGGGCCATGGAGAGTGCTATTTCAATACTGTCAGAGCTGTAGTTCAAGAGTAATTGAATGATAAAGTATCCCCCTCCCGCCCCTTTTACTGATGTAACACTGCTCACCTCAGAGCAGCAAGACTGTCCAGATGGATCACAGAAAGGGACAATCTTCAGTGAGTGTAAGGAAAAACCTATCAAGGGGGGCAGGGATTTCCTTATGCTCACTGTAAGAAGATTGTCCCTTGCTGCGAGATGTGTGGTCAAGAGACCAGATTCCACATCTAAGGGGAGATGGCTTATACTAGATAAAAGGGGTGGAAGAGGTATCATTTATCATTCAATTGCTTTTGAACTACAACTCTGATAGTATTGAAATAACACTCTCTATGGGCCATATGTTCAAAGAAGTAGCAAAATATGTCATTTGTCCTGACTGAAATTGTAGTATGTAAAGACAAAAAATGTCTTAACTGATGACTAAAAATATCTTAAGTAAAGACAAAAATGTCTTAATTAAAGACAAAAATTCTCACATTCAGAATTTCACATTCCCTCCACTTTTTTCTTAACGTACAGATTTTGTCTTTTTCAAGACATTTTTTTGTTGTTAGTTACAACAAATTTATTTTCATCTGTACGACACTGTAGAATAGTTTAGCCATGGAGTTGTGTTGTACACAACGACATTATTGTTTTTTTGTTGTATACTCTATAGAAAATATGTTGTTCGTGCATACAACATTTTTCTGTCATTATCCCTTTGAACATACGACCCTATGGCTCAAATACTATGAAGATTAATTGGAGCTGCTGTTTTTGTGACAAATTACTATCCCTTTAAATTGGGCAAGAGCAATGTGTGCTTTAGTAAGTGTTGATCAATGATATTATGGATCAGTCCTACATATTGAAAGTGTGACAAGAACAAAGCAATGTGTTACCTCAGAAGATGTGACAGAGACATATCTCCCAGGTGTCCCTCTTTAAGAGGGACAGTACCTCTTTGAGACCTAAATCCCACTGTCCCTCTTTCCCATCCTGGTTTCACTCTTTTTAGGAAATCGGACAGGGTGATGTAGTGTTCACATTGCTCCATAGCAATAAAACTCACATTAAAGTGATAGTCATGTCCATATTAAAGTGTACCTCCAAGTCTTCTTTAGGTTTTTATAACTGAAAGTTTAATGACTTACAGTTCTGTAGTTCAAAATATATTCAAGCTGAAAGGATCCCCCTCCCACCCCTTCTGGCCACCTCCCACTGAATCTATGATCCGGTTTTGGGACCGGATGGACGCAGCGACAATCTTCAGTCAGTAAGCATAAGGAAAACCCTCCCCCCCTTGATGAAGGAGGGAAAGATTCTCCTTTTGCTTACTGAAGATTGTCCCTGCTGCACTCCATCCAGACCACAGTTAGAGGAAGCATGATGTGGACAGAAGGGGGAGAAGATGGATCTTTTCAGTTTGAATATCTTTTGAACTGCAGAACAGGAAGTAATTAAAGTGGAACTACCACCCCTATAAGTTTTAGCCTCAATCAAAGTGGTATCATTGGTTGGAATGCGCTGTGTAATTTTTTTTTTAATAAAGGTTGTATTAGAGAATAAATCCTGATACAAAAAAGTACCTGGTGACGTCTTCCCCATGAAAAGCTGAATGCACATGATAGCTGTAGAGCCAATCGGCTCTGTTGAAACTCCCATCAGCTACAAGAAAACACCTACGTCAGCAGTGGGCTGGTGCTTCAAAGTTGAATGACAGGGCAAAATACAACTAACGCACGCGCAGTGAGGGAAAATCGGCAAGATGGCTGCGGTGTACGAGCGCTGGGTCCCTGGAAAACGGGTCAGATTTCTAAATATACCAACAGTTCTGTGAACTTTGATTTACAGTTTCAAGAGGTATAGGTAGGGTTGCCACCTTTTCTTCAAAAAAATACCGGCCATGGCATTCCCTCCATAGACTTAACATTGGACAGGAGCCAATTTTTTACCGGCCTGCCTGTAAAATACCGGCTGGGTGGCAACCCTAGGTATAGGGCTATCTTTAGCTGCACAGAATAACTTACTCTGGCATGGTAGTTCCACTTTAAACAAAGCGTTAGGTGTTTTAAAAACATAGAGAAGGCTCAGAGGTGCACTTATATTAATATTGACATTACTATCCCTTTAATGTTTGTTTAAACTTCAGTATATGTGTTTATAAATCAGTCTCTGGGAATAAAATGCTTTGGTCTTGTTCTAGATCATTTATTCATTTACACAAACGGTATCAATAGGTCATGAAATAAACTAAAATGCTCTGTAATGCCCTGCCCACTAGCCAAACCCCCAACACCACATAAAACAAGTTTCTCTTTGGCTATCTGAAATGTTGGGAGGTATGCAGTGATATGAGCTGTTTAAAATGTTTTCAGACTTGAAAATCAGAGAGACAGAATCAGCCAGCCTCTGGACCTCCTGCTGCAGGAGGCTGCAATTACCCTCATTCCCAGCCAGCCAATGGCTAGCTGGTGGACAATGGGATTTGGAGTTCCCAACAAATAAAGGTCAATGAATTTACTAAAGCCCTGTGGTAAGATATTATTTGGTCAGGAGGAGATGAGAGATTATACAGGGGTGATATGATACAAAACTGCAAACATATCAACCCTTTGAGTGCTTTTGTATAAATAGAGGATTCTTGTGTAAATGGCTTTCTTTTTTTTTTTAATAAATCTTTATTGAAAATTTAGCAAAGTAAAATAAAACATATCAAAACATGACTGGATTTTTAACCCAATGGCTGCTAGAGACATCTTCAATGCATTGGAGATAACTTTGGCAGGAGCAGCCAAGGGGTTAAATGAGCAGTACACTTTTTTAAATGAAAAAAAAAATTATATATATATATATATATATATATATATATATATATATATATATATATAAAATTATTTTCCTGCTAAGTAAAACAAAGGTATTCCCACTGCTAGCAGAGTTTTAATTCAAAAGTTATTCCAGCTGAAACCTTTTTCTATAATGAAACTGTACTTTTTTTGTTTTTGTTGTGGACACCAGGTGGCTCTGTCCCAATAATACAAAAAGAACCCATGTATTACAAAACAATTGCCCTTAGATACCTGTTGGTACTGTTGAATGGCACATAAATGTAACCCTTTGAATGTCAGAGGGGTGTGCAGAGCATTGCAAAGCCCAGCAATGTGCTGCATACAGGGTGTGCAGTGCATTGCAAAGCCCAGCAATGGGTTGCATACCCCTCTGGCACTCAAAGGGTTAAAAAAGTTTCAGTTGTAATGGCTTTTGAATGCAAATACAATACAGTTCTTTAAGAAAGGAATGTATGGGAAAGATATGTAAATTCTAAAATATCTTGGACTGAGATTTTTAAGACTGGACATTGACTGACAGTCATTCTTATCTAACATCAAAATTGATATTTTTATAATTGCAGAAATAGCTAGAACAACTTAAAACGCTATACTAAATGTAAAAGACTATTGCATTATATGTTAGAAAAAGGAGCAGAATATGGTCTGTTATTTATAAAAGCAAGCTGGAATTATTCTGGCGTAAACCAACTGCACCACAAAAACAAATCCTCAGTTCCCAGTTACACGAATAGAGCTTTAAAGGGATAGTAATGTTTCATAATAAAAGCAGCTCTAATTAATCATCATAGTATTTGGGCCTTGGAGAGTGTTATTTCAGTACTGTCAGAGTTGTAGTTCAAGAGTAATTCAATGATAAAATATCCCCCTTCCACCCCTTTTACTGATGTAACACTGCTCAGCCAGATCAGAAGGGAGGTGCCCAGGTAGATTGCAGAGAGGGACATTCTTCAGTTAAGATAAGGGAAAAACCTGAAAAACTTGTCAAGGGGGGCAGGGTTTCCATTGTTCTCACAGTAAGAAGATTGTCCCCTTCTGTTATCTGTCTGGTCTAGCAACCAGATTCCACACCTGATAAGAGATGGCTTACACTAGGTAAAAGGGGCGGGAGGGGGATACTTTATTATTCAATTACTCTTGAACTACAGCTCTGACAGTATTGAAATAACACTCTCCGTGGCTCAAATACTATGACCATTAATTGGAGCTTCTGTTTTTGTGAAACATTACTATCCTTTTAAAGGGGATGTATCACCTTACTAAAAGTTTTTGCCTTAATCTCTTTCTTTTAGCTACTCTAACAATACTGTGTTGTTGTTGTTGTTTTAAACGCTACAGAAATGCAGTTTGACAGCTTCGTTTTTCCCTGTGATGTCTTCTCCTCATTCTGATCGGCACCATGAGTGCAACGAGAATACAGGAGAGATCCTCCTCCCCGCTGGTCTGTCTGTAAGCTGGAGCACTCTCATTGGCAGAGATCGATATGTAGCCAATGAGAGTGCCGCAGTTTACAGACAGACCAGTGGGGAGGAGGACCTCTCCTGTATTCTCATCGGCACGCGTGGTGCCGATCAGAATGCGGAGAAGACATCACAGGGTAAAACTAAGCTAGCAAACTGCATTTCTATAGCTTTTTTTTTTTTTTTTTTTTTTTTTTTAAACAACAACACAGCATTGTTAGAGTAGTTAAAAGAAATGGATTAAGGTAAACTTTTAGTAAGGTGATACATCCCCTTTAAAAACCCCTTGAATGTCAGAGAGTTCAGCAACGCATTGCCTTGCAATGCATTTGAGACCTCTCTAGCATTCAAGAGGTTAAAATCCCAAATTAAGTTAACAAGAAATGTTATTTGTCTGCTATAGTACAGTTGGTTTACTCCACAATAACTCCAGTTTTCTTTTATTATGAGCCCTGCTTCTCAAACCTTTCCTTAGGGACCACTAAAAGGCCAGGACTTGTGGATTTCCCTTAATCAGTACAGGTGCATTAATCAATGGCTTGGAAATTTGATTTTCTCACCTGTGCTCAAGAAAGGAAATCCTCAAATCCTGCCCTGTTTGTGAGCCTTGAGGACTGGTTTGATAACCACTGCAGTCCGTCTCTCTGCCTCTGCTCCCCTCCATCTATATAGCCTCCTCCGATGACAGAGGCTTCTGTCTGTAAGCTGGAGCACACTCATTGGCTAGATATCGATTTCTGCCAATGAGAGCACTCCAGCTTACAGACTTACAGCCTCCGTCATTGGTGGAGGCTGGATAGTGGGAGGAGAGCAGAGGCAGAGAGACGGACTGCGATTACCAGGGGAGGGCTGGTCTGGGGGGCAGGGAGGCAATTGCCCCCTGGGCCAGCCATGTGTCAGGGCCAGTGGGCCACTGCCTCACTTAATATCCATCTTGTTGCTATAAGTGGAGCTATACTAGTGATGCCATAGAGCTTACAATTGAAACAGAGCTACACAAATGATCTCACAATGCTACAATCCAAATGAAACTCATTTACCTTGTAAGCTCTATAGAATCATTAGTGTAGCTTTGCTTAAATTGTAAGCTCTGTATTATCAGACCATTTCAACTGTGAGCTACGTGGTATCACTTTGTTTCATGATCTTAATGCCACTTTTAAAATTAACAAAAGGAGCTGGGCTGGGACAGTGGCTTGAAACAATAGTAGAAATGGGCTACTTGATGGTATTTGCCCTCCAGGCCACAAGTTGCCAGCCCTCCCCTGGAGGTTACAGAGCAGGTAACCATAGCTTATGCGGAAGTAGCTGCAGGACCGACTTTATAACTTAAATTTGAAACAAATAAAGCTACAAAAAAAAATTAAGACAGTTTTAGTAATATTCGCTATATAGCCTAACTATTTATGCTACGTTATATTGAGATGGCACATCCACTTTAACAACATAATTTATAGGGAATAAATGCAGACTTGCTCACAGGATTTGAAGAATAATACAAATTTAAACAGGGGGCGGCTTAGAACATGATCAGATTTGTTAAATGTCAAACGGGAAAAACAGCCTGATCAGCAAAATGTGAGATAAATCTTTCATTGGCTTAGTGAAAGGTGTAGTAACTGGGCTCCCAGAGAAACAAGAGAGATTATTTTCAAGCAGACAAGGAAACTGTAGAGCAACCAAATATTAACAATTTTTGGCTCACTTTGTAATGTTTGTTGTCCACTAAAAGGACAGTAGCTACAGGCTGGTGAGTCTAACATTATTCAGCTAAACAAGGTTGCTTTCATATTTCTAGGCAAACATTCTGCCTTCACGGGATTTGGTAGTGCACCTTTTGTTTGTGAAATACAGAGAGAAGGAAAGAAAGGGATGGAGGGGATGTGGGACAGAAGGGAATGGAATGGGACAGAGGGATGAGAATGAATGATGGGAAAAAGAAGGAACATTGAGGTGACTGGGGGTAAATTAAGATGAGAAAGATAGAGGATGTTGAAGAGTTAGTGAGAGGGTGGAAAATGAGGTGGGTGAGATTAGAAGAGGGGGAAGATAGAGATATAGTATTAAGTAGAGGTGGGAGAAAATTGAAAGAGAAGGAGGAGCAATAGGAAGGGTAAAGATGAAAGGGGTGGGAGAAGAGAGAGGGAAATAGAAGGATAAGGGGAGGAGATATGAAGAGGCAGTATGAGCCAGAGGTGTGACTAGAAACCACCAGCCTTGGGGCGAAAATTTCACCTCGACCATATTGCCCCCATTGTCCACCTCCACACTGTCCACCTCCATATTGCCCCCCATTGTCATCTCCCCATTGTCCACCTCCACAATGCCCCCATTGTCCACCTCCACATTGTCCACCTCCACAGTGCCCCTATTGTCCACCTCCACAATGCCCCCATTGTCCACCTCTACATTGCTCCCATTGTCCACCTCCACATTGTTCACCTCCACAGTGCCCCCATTGTCCACCTCCACATTGCCTCCATTGTCCACCTCTGCATTAGCCACCTCCACATTGCCCCCATTATCCATCTCCACAATGCCCCCATTGAGCACCTCCACAATGCCCTCACTGACTACCTCCACATTGACCCCCATTGTCCACCTCCTACCTTTGCTGGCTCAGGAAGAGGGGCCTCATCCCTGGTGGTCCAGCAGCATGTGGTGTGGCAGGAGAGGTCTGTGCCTTCTTCTGCACAGACCTCTATTAGCAGCTCCCGCAAGGTCCTTTCTCCAGTTATGCAGAGCATAGGGGAGATGATGTCATATCCCAGCTCTCTGCATTACTAGAGTGCTGGGGACAGTTAGGGAACACAGACTTCAGCTTGCCGGTGCGGAGATTAGTCTGATCTTCCCAGTGGCCAAGCTTTTTATTGCGGGCCGTGGTCTCAGCTGGGGGAGTCCAGATCCCTGGAGTGACAGGCCCGGTCGCAGTTGTGACCCCTGCCACCACTATAGTTACGTCACTGGTATGAGCATAGCTCCATGTATGCTGTGTAAAGGAACGTAGTCATAGGATTTAGTAATAAAGTAGCAAATCTATGACATCGCTA
This sequence comes from Rhinophrynus dorsalis, assembly GCA_037306005.1. Classification (NCBI taxonomy): domain Eukaryota; kingdom Metazoa; phylum Chordata; class Amphibia; order Anura; family Rhinophrynidae; genus Rhinophrynus; species Rhinophrynus dorsalis. Next base: position 115,034,831 of record CM074727.1, on the reverse strand, counting down.
CCAAACAGACATTGTAGCCGAAAAGGGGAGCACCACCTCTTCGCTACATGGCTTCACTTTAGTAGATTGTAGAGATGATGCTGCTCATAGGACAGTGTCTCCCCTCCCCTTATCCGCATTCACTTTTTCTGTAGATGGAGGAGTAGTGTCAAAATGGAGGGCAGGGGATAAAGGAGGACACAAAAGGGAGGGAGACAGAGGAGTATTGGCGAAAGGGAGGGGGATAAAAGAGGAGGCAAAAGGGAGTGAGAAAGAGTAGTTGTGGCAAAAAGGAGGGACGGGCATAAAAAGAGGAGGCAAAAGGGAGGGAGGGGAATTAAAAAGGAATTGTGAGGGAGGGAGAGCCGTGGAGAAGAGGAGGGGCTACCCAGTTCACTGTGAAAGGAAGGAGCCAAGTGCTGCGTGTTCATAGACATCATAGTAGTACATGTTAGCCCCTCTCCTTCACCACAGTGAACTGGTTGACCCCTTCCCTTCGCAATAGTGAAAGTTGAGGAGGAGAAGGGCAGGTGATGGGGCCTCCTTCTGAGCCAATCGCCACATTGCCTCCCCCAGCCACTTCCCAGTGGACGCACAAAGGGGATTTTTGCATAACTCCACCTTTGTAACACCCCAGGGCATGGCTGAGAGAGAACCAGAAACACTTTTAGACTGCTCTTCATTAGTGGTGGGTGGCAGGTAGGGATCAGTGACTAGCTGGCCAGCTCTTTATTATTGTTGGGGTGGTTCAGCATTAGTCGTGAAGGTGAAGAAGAGATCGATGAGCACCAGGACCAATTAGTATCAGGGGCATAACTACAAGAGTTGCAGAGGGTTCACTTGTACCGGTAACCAGCATCCTAAGGGGTCAATCACTCTTGGGCCCAATAGATTCTAATTATGCCAAATATCTTTGTGTTAAGTAGGGCCCAAAATGTTTGCACCAGGGCCCTCCAATGACTAGTTAAGCCACTGATTTTTATTAGTGTTGGCTGGGGTAGGAGGGGGTCAATTATCAGCAGGACCACTGCATAATATTGATGGGTGTGAGAGATTTGAGAGGACAGTGACCTCACTTTCTGGGACAAGAAATGAGCAGGTATTCTAGAGGAAAGGAAACCCGAACCCTTCAAATACAATTTCATGCATAAAGACCAGTGATTCTCTGTTCTAGCCCTTGGGACACCAACAGGTCATGTTTAAGGATGCCCATGATTAAGCACTAGTCAATTGATCACATTGCCCAATCCACAGATTACACACCTGCCATCAAAGAGAGATATCCGGAAAACCTGAACTGTCGATGTTCCCTGAATAAAAACATTAAGACAGTCCATTACAGACAAATCAAAATAAACAGAGCTTGGTTTAACCCTTTGAGTGTCAGAGGGTGAGCAGCATATTGCACGGCAATGCGTTGCTCACTAGTGTTGAGCGAGCACCCCGATGCTCGGGTGCTCGGGTGCTCTGACCGAGCACCCCCTGAGGCTCGAGTGCTAGGCCGAGCACCCGAGCCCCATTGACTTCAATGGGGCGACACGAGCATTACACCAGGCACCCCCTGCTCTGATGAGGGGAGGGTGCCTGGTCAATGCCCCCTTCATCTCCGCTATGCCCCCTTCATCTCCGAATGCCCCCTTCATCTCCGCAATGTCCCCCTTCATCTCCGCTATGCCCCCTTCATCTCCGCTATGCCCGTCTTCCACAATGTCCCCCTTCATCTCCGCTATGCCCCTCTTCCACAATGTGCCCCTTCATCTCCGCTATGCCCCTCTTCCACAATGTCCCCCTTCATCTCCTCTATGGCATAGAGGAGATGAAGGGGGACATTGTGGAAGAGGGGCATAGCGGAGATGAAGGGGCACATTGTGGAAGAGGGGCATAGCGGAGATGAAGGGGGACATTGTGGAAGACGGGCATAGCGGAGATGAAGGGGGACATTGTGGAAGAGGGGCATAGAGTCTATGCCCCTCTTCCACAATGTCCCCCTTCATCTCCGCAATGCCCCCTTCATCTCCGCAATGCCCCCGTACCTCCAGTCCCTGGTGGTCCAGCGGAGCGTCTTCGGATCTGTGCCTCTTCCGGCACAGATCCCCGCCACCCAAAGATGGCGGGCGAGCACATGGCGGTACTCGACGAGTACCGCCATGTGCCGAGCAGAGCGATGCTCGAGCCGATCCGAGCATCGGCCGAGCACGCTCGCTCAACACTATTGCTCACCCCTCTGTCACTCAAAGGGTTAAATCAGTGGGGTTCTCAAACCTGCCCTCTGGGGCCACTAACAGACTATGTTTTTAGGATTTCCCATCTTGAACACAAGTGAGTTACTCAATATGACTGAACCTCTCAACAGTAGCCTAACTATAGGGGTCGCACCTGCGACCGGGCCCGACACTCCAGGGGTTCGACCACCCCCTGCGACCCCTCCGCCTGAAATCTCCCTCTGGAGCTCTAGTAATGATGAACGCTGGGAGATGACATCATCTCCCAGCTTTCTGCATTACTGAAGAGGACCGCGCGGGAGCTCCGGGGAGGTTGGAGATGGGGGTATTGTGGAGATTGAGGGGCATTGTGGTGATTGGGGGGGCAATGTGGAGGGGGCCAATGTGGTCAAGGGGGGGGCCCAGTGTGGTCGGGGGAGTCCATGGCACTTCGTGCACCAGGGTCTAGAGGCTTCTAGTTACTCCTCTGCCTCATCTGTACTCAAGCAGGGAAATCCTCAAGTCTTGGGCTGTTAGTGGTGCCTCAGGATAGATTTAAGAACCACTGGTCTAAATAGCATAGTACTTATCAGGAATAGCCTTGAAGAGAAAGGGAGATGGAATCTAAACTTCCAAACACATTTAGAAGAGTTTTTTTTCGTCTGAGAAAGAAGAATGCTATAAGAAGAGATCATATTCTTGAGCTTAAGTGCTTTAGACACACAAGAAATATTGTAAAGTACTGCTTACATAGAATATTCCCAGCAAATGGCAGGGGCTGGTACAGTAAAAGAATGGAAGAATGCCAAGGATACAAATAGGGTTACTGTGCATTAAGAAAGGCCACATATTAGAGTGTATGAAGAATGGCTGCCTTTGTTTTTATTGTCATTATTTTATTTTTAAAGTACCAACATATTGATTGGGGTACAAAGGAAGGAAATACAAAAAATGTGATATGCATATTTAGACAAGGAATTAAAAGCTTAATTAAATCAATGGGGATTTTGGTGATTCTTATTTGCTCCCTACAGATAACATAGTAATATAGTTGATGAGGCTGAAAAGAGACATGTGTCCATCTAGCCCAGCCCATGCCAGATCACTCCTGTTGATCCAGAGGAAGGCAAAAAAACAAAACAAAACATTGAAGCCATTTCCAATGAAGCCCCAAGTGGGTAAGAAAATTCCTTCCTGACTTCAAATGGCAGTCAGATATTTCCCTGGATCAACCTCCTATCCACAATGCTGGTTTGTCCCACAACTGCACTGCTTTGCCTTTTAGCATAACGCACCATGATTCAGCAACAAATAAAATGGTTATAAAATAATTTGGTAATCCAAGGTCGCTGATAGTCAAGTTGTCATTGTTGGCTTGAAAAATATACTGAATTTATGGACAGATCATGCTTATTATTGCCTACTAGTATAAAAGCCTGTGTACACGGGCCAAAGTGCGTGACAGCATGTAACAACGGCTTCCTGCGTTCACTGCGTTCAGGAAGTCTGTAATGTGCATGTCTGGCCTGCGCATTACTGCATCTCTGGCCTGCGTTCGGGCAGTCTCTACTGCACATGACTGCATCGGACACACATACATCTGACAGATTATTATATAGAATGATGCACAATTTTACCAACCTGCCAGTAAAATTCAGCTAGGTGACAAAAACTTCTGGTATACTTGCCTCTTATTTGGTACTAGTTGAAGAGCCCGTTACACGGGCCACAGTGCCACTGCCAGCCGGTTGCGGGGCAGTCATGAGCAGTAGAGACTGCCCGCTCCGTGGCTGATACAGAGCTGGACGCTCCGAAGGAGCGTCCAGCTCTGTATCAGCCACGACACGGGCAGTCTCTACTGCGCATGACTGCAGCACGCACAGCAGTCTCTACTGTGCATGACGACGGCGTTACACACATTTTAGTGAATTATTATATAGGATTTTCCTAAGCACCCACTTATTGTTGGGGGGGTGATTAAAGGGACAGTTCAGTATTAGTGGTGGAGATGAGGAAAGAATTGACGAGCAACAGCACCAATTTGTATCAGAGGATAACTACAATGGCTGCAGATGATGCAGTTGTATCCGGGCCCAGCATCCTAGAAGGTCCATCATTTTTGGAGGAAATCATAAAATGATACCTGTAATAGCCAGTACTTTTTTTTTCCAGCAAAGTGTCAATCCTAATTGCTACATTAACATCCACTAACTTGTGCCAATGTACAAGTTTTTAAAGCTTTCCTTTGTATGTCATACATTGGCAAAAGGTAGAGTTGGTAGTTCCCTCCTAACACGCCCATTTCAAGCAGTAACCCTAACTAATAGATGCACAGACAGTGCTGGTTTACATCTAATGTAATATGATCTTCTGACAGCAGATTATCAGGACAGACTCAGACACTGTTGAATTTCTGTCTAATGTAGAGTGAGCTGCGGACAAGATTATCAGGACAGGTTTAGATAGCAGTGGCTTCTGTTTAATGTTTTGCGATTCCCCTATCACAGATTATCAATCCATGCTCAGACATTGTTGGGTGTCCATCTATTGTTAAACGAATCACCTGACCCCTATCACAGATTATCAATACATGCTCAGACATTGTTGGGTGTCCATCTATTGTTAAATGAATCACCTGACTGCAGGTTTTCAGGACAGGCTCAGTGTTGATGTATATCCATTATAGAATGATTAATCTGACTGCAGTATAGCAGAACAGGCTCACATAACACTGAGTTTATATCTATTGTAAATGAATCACCTGAATTGAGATTATCAGGTCAAGCTCAAACAGTATTGGGTTTATCTTTATTGTAGATGACCCCTACACTTCAGATTTGTTATTTCTGTGTTTTATATCTATCACTTGTAAAGATACATCCCCCAAATACAGATTATAAAGATTATCAAGACAGGCTGTGTTTCTATCTATTGTAGGATGACCCCTAACTGCAAATTTTTAGGATATCTGTTTATATCTATTGTAGAGTTAATCACCTGACTGCAGGTTATCAGGAGAGGTTCAGGCAGTACGAGGTTGCTATCTATTGCAGCATGAATCACATGACTTAACCCTTTGAGTACCAGAGGGGTGCATAATGAAAAATGCACTGTGCACCCCTCAGGCATTCATAGGTTAAAAGTTCTTGTTTAAAGCCTTGTTGTCTCCACAATATCTCTGTTTGAATGGTACCTAATGGTGTTGTGTGAGTATTCACTATACAATGATTTGATTGGGAATTTTGGCTAAGTCAGTAGCGAGACCCAGTGGGAGAGAAACTGATCAATGACTGATGGACTAGTGAGAACCATTTACATATTTATCTTCACATTGTTTGTTTTTCTCTGTCTGTTGTAGAATTAATCACCTGACTGTATAATTTCACCATTAGGTAGTGCTGAGATACTACTGAATGCAGAAGCAACTCTGAGCACACACTACTAGTTCATCACACTGATTAACCCTTTCTTTGCTACTCGTGCACACCCCTTCCTCTGGCAGCGAAGCAGTTACAGGCTGTAACATAAAGCAGCACAGGAGGGGTGATATCATTGCAGAAGCATGCAAAAACACAACTCCATTTCCCTCAATTAGCATAGCGGTTTAGCTACACATATTTCCAGAAAGCGTCTAATCAATTTTTGGCTGGGAGAGGAGAATCAGACGCCAGTTGCTCTGAGATCCAACATGCTAATCAGGACTCGTGGGGAATGGAGACTGATGTGAGGGGTTGGAGGGAAAGCGGGACTGAGAAAAAATGTATTTTTATATTATGATATATTATATATTTTATACACACACAGACACAAGCATTATATTTATGAGAAGGCTGACATAACAAAGGACATTGTAGACAGTCATACAAAGTGCTTAGCACTGTCATTCTTAATCCTTTGGATCATAGAGATGTTACTAATGTGTTGCTCCATAATGCATTGTAGATGTACCAAGCATGAAAGGAATTAAAGAAAAGCAAGAATTACACCCAGCAGCCTTCAATGACACAAAATAATTGAAAGTGACAAAAGATGTGCTCAACCCATTCTGTTCTTGCATTACTACCCTTTTGATGCTCAAAAGGTTAATAACTACACTGAATCTGTTAGATTATTGGCCTTTTTACACTAAAGAAACACTAACACTTCCCATTCTAATCCCCACTCTGAACTGTACCTTTGATCTTTGGTTCAGTAGTGAATATCATCAATCAGTCTTGGATCAGTCTTGGATGTTGTGTCCATAGAGTTGAAAATTACAGCTGACTGCAGGAGTGCTGGGCCTTAAAGGGATAGTAATACTTTGTTTTATCTTTATTTTATTTTGTAGGCATTAAAATAACATGAAGAACGATATAAGTCTTATCTTTCAAACCTTTATGGTTTAAGAGATATTCACAAGCAAAGTATCCCCCCCCCGTTCAGCCAGATCAGAAGGGAGGTGCCCAGGTAGCCTGCAGAGAGGGACAATCTTCAATTAAGATAAGGGAAAAAGCTGAAAAACTTGTCAAGGGGGGCAGGGCTTTCATTCTTTTCATACAAAGAAAATTGTCCCCTTCTGTTATCTGTCTGGTCTTACAACCAGACTCACATCTGAGAAGAGATGGCTTACACTAGGTAAAAGGGGCGGGAGGGGAACTTTGCTTGTGAATATCTCATAAACCATAAAGGTTTGAGAGATAAGACTTATATCATTCTTCATGTTTTTTTAATGCCTACAAAATAAAATAAAGTTAAAACAAAGTATTACTATCCCTTTAAAGTACACTTTATGTTTGTGTTAGCAATTCTTTAAACTCTTAAGGACCATGTGCCTTGCTATGACCGTCACACGGTTTTTGCCTTAAGGACTGGTGATGGCCATAGCACGTGACGTACATTTTACTTACAGCTCCCCTCCGGGAGTGATGTAAGTAAAAATGGGGACTGAAATTTACCTCTCCAAGACTGGTCTCTCTCAGTCCTCAACGTGACGCACAATACACACAAGAGGTCACATATACCGGCACGTCAGAAAGACCCAAGTGGTCCTTAAGGGAAGGTTACTTCCCAGGACCCTAGTCCTTAAAGGGATAGTATTACTTCAAAATTATTAGCCCTCATATTGTAGCCCTTAATAAACTGAGTTAAATGACACCAGCGGCATCTCTCAAACCTTTATGGTTTAAGAGATAGCCGCTTTTAAAGTTTCCTCACCCCTGCGGTCAGCGTTCTGCTGCCAGCAGGGGAATCCGGTCCCGGGACGGGCGGAGGCTCTTAAACAGAGCCGATATCTCGTTATGGAAGGAAACATGATTCATTGAAACAGTCTTCTACGTGTTCTTGGTTACCAAGCACACGTAGAAGACTTTTTCTATTAATCATTTTTCCTTCCATAACGAGATATCGGCTCTGCTGAAGAGCCTCCGCTTGATTCAGAGACCGGATTTTCCTGCTGGCTGCAGAACGCTGACAGCAGGGGAGGGGAAACTTTGAAAGCGGCTATCTCTTAAACCATAAAGGTGTGAGAGATGCCGCTGGTGTCATTTAACTCAGTTTATTAAGGGGTACAATATGAGGGATAGTAATTTTGAAGTAATCCCTTTAAGGGGTTAACTAAAACAATAGTTTATGAGATATTTTGCTTTATTTATGTCAATTCATGCAGATTAGTCAGTATTTACTGGCTAACACAGCCTGGTGTGTCAGACACCTACACTACACTCTCCCTCTCAACTGCTACTTCTTAACAGGAAGTACTGGTTAATTTGCATAAGCCAACAAACCTATAAATGTCTCATAAGCTATAGTTTTAAATAGTAAATGTCTAGCATAAATATGAATGACTTTGAAAGCTCTTTCAAAATCACCCGTTATCATAATGTGTTAGTTTCACATCCACCAATAGGAACTTCCATTTTGGATGCCAGTATTTTGCTCTGCAATGTGTTGGAGACGTCTCTAGCATTCAAGAAATAAAATCAAAAAGCAAGTTACACCAAGCATCCTTCATTTATGCAAAATAAAGGAACGTGACAAGATGTGACCTATTTGATCCTCTATTGTGACCTTTAAAGGGATAGTAATACTTTGTTTTAACTTTATTTTATTTTGTAGGCATTAAAAAAACATGAAGAATGATATGTCTTATCTCTCAAACCTTTATGGTTTGAGAGATATTCACAAGCAAAGTTTCCCCTCCTGCCCCTTTTACCTAGTGTAAGCCATCTCTTCTCAGATGTGGAATGCAGTCCATAGACCAGACAGATAACAGAAGGGGACACTCTTATTCCTATGAGAACAATGAAATCCTTGCCCCACTTGACAAGCTTTTCAGGTTTTTCCCTTATCTTAATTGAAGATTGTCCCTCTCTGCAATCTACCTGGGCACCTCCCTTCTGCTCTAGCTGAACAGTGTGACATCAGTAAAAGGGACGGGAGGGGGACACTTTGTTATTGAATTACTCTGGAACTACAACTCTGACAGAATTGAAATAACACTCTCCAAAGTCCAAATACTATGATGATTAATTAGAGCTGTTTTTATTATGAAACATTAATATCCCTTTAAACTACTGATAGTCTATTAAGTACTTGGCCTCTTTATATTAAGGATTTAGCCTCATTCAATAACACAATATATAACAGGAAGAATAATGTGTTAGCGCACTTGGTCACCCACCTCGAGGATGCTTGGCTACGACAGTAGCACGGAAAATGTATCCCCACTCACAGGAGCTTGTGGTCCCTGCTGTCTGTTGTCACGGTAACTCTTCCTGATGAGGGATCCTGCATAGGAGGATGAGAATGCTTGCGTCAGTGCCTCAAAGCAGACAAACAAACTCCAATGACCCTTTCAGTGTAGTAATAGGACCTTACTGTGTTATCTACCACCATTGGCCTCTTGGATAATTAATGTTTAAGCCCTCTGCTGTCCTGGCATCCTATCTACTTCCTGTCCAATGCCATGAGGCAGAAGATAGAGATTTGGAAACTCTTTGGGGTTCTAATGCACAGCAGCTAGGTTCTGCTGGCAATAGCATGGTCATTATGATTAGCTGCTGATATGCCAACCACTGGGTGCTTTATTGCACTGGCAATGACTTTGGCTCTCATACATAAACCCCTATTTATTTTAATGGGGCTTTAACCCCGTGAATGATAGAAAGACCTTCAACACATTGTTTTGCAATGTGTTTGAGACATCGCTAGCATTTAAGTGGTTAATTAAAATGCACACTGAATTGGCCCTTTCAGTGCCAGAGGATTGGGCATTTTTTGTATTCTGGTGGCCTGAAACCTTTTAAGTATTTTTGCAAATGTTGCATTGAGAGACAATACGTCAGAAATATATATGTAAAAAAAAGTATACCTATTTTGGCAATATTATATAATATATTACAAAAACATTTATTTTTAGAAGCCTCGAATGCTCCAAGTACACTAGTAACAAATATGTATAGTTTTACATACATGACCCACAAAGACTCCCTAATTAACGGGAGCGCAAAAGGATATTTTCAACTTTAGGAGCTAAAATCCACCTTCCATTGGTTTGGTTACATGTAAAACTACCTTAAAATAGCTCAGTCACTAATTAAAATCATATAATTCCTGAAAGTAAATTTACTATCAAATTAGTAAATGGAAGTGTCTTCCTACACAAAATGAGGAAGCAAGGAGTTTTTTCTTTTTTTCAGAATTTTACACTAAAGTCACTATTTACTGTATATTATATGCAAGCTTAGCTTAAGAGACACAAGAGTATGAAATAGGAATGCAGTGTATCTCCTATATACAATGATACCCAAAATGTATAGGCGCAGAAATGCATGTCCTTCTCTGGGGCCTCAAATTGGTAATAGCACATGACCAAATGTTGATTGACATTTTCATGGAGATAACCAAAAGGCATTCAACAGCGTTTGAAGGCTTAAGTACCCCATAATATCATAACCTCATAAAGAATGTGTTTCCTGATAGTAGATATCCCACTCAATCAAATGAGGGGTAATTTGCTTTTTTTAACCCTAGCCTGGTATGTGCAAATATTTACAAACGATGGAACAAAAGGACACTTTTTTAACATTTCCAGTACATTCAAGGAACTGAAGTCTTTTAGAAGTATGGAATTTTCCACTGTGTGCATTAGCTACTGCTCTTCCAAGTAAAATTGCACTCCATTGGTGTGAGTTGTGTGTGTGTGAGGGACGGGTGCCAGAAGCACAAAACTACACCAATTCTCAAATTTTTCATACGTTTTTCAAATATGACTTGCCTGTAGACAAATGGGGAAATTACACAAAGGTACACAACATATACAGTTTCGTAAAGTAGACAATCAGCAGTATCAAATTAATTTGTACACCTAGGCTAGTGTGTACAACTATTTCTAGAATGTGGTACTAAAGGCAAAAAAAATTACACTTCAGTCAATTTAAAGATACTAAAATCTTTTAAAAGCATGGAATTTCCTTTTATAGTCAGTATATAGTGCCGAACTGAGAACAATAGTACCCCAGTGGTATGGTTTGATATACCCTTGGGATGTCAGGAGTAAAAAATCTATATCTAACTGATTTTTAAATTACCTACTTGCACTAAAACATTACAGAAATGAAGAAAGGATAGGCAATGCATAACATTTTGGAAAGTAGACATTCATTCGCATCAAATGAAGGGTCACTTGCATTTCTACCCTTAAAATGTCAGATATTTCCCTGGATCAACATCCTATCCACAAAGCTGGTTTGCCCCACAACTGCACTGCTTTGCCTTTTAGCATAATGCACCATTTTTGTTACATTTCATAATATTTTTCAGTATTTTGGATATATTGAGATGGTGCTTAGGGCCCCATATCAATACACTAGTCGCTTAGGTTTTTCCAGGGTTTTTTCCCCTTTGATTCCTATGTTGGCAGGTTAAAACATGTGTTAGGGGACTCTGCGCAAAAAAAAATAGTAGCTCTAAATTTTCTGGGGATAAAATCGGCCCCTTAATGCATGTTACTGCCTAAGGCATTGAATTGAATGAGAAATTCCGACTCTTTTAAAATTTTGCGGCCAACTCGTTTTTTTTCCTGCAGTATTTTTTCACAGCGCAGGTAATGGAATGATTTACTGTGCTTGAAAAATAACATTGACTGATTTTTTCTTTATTTTTGCCAATGGGGACAATTGAATTGAGGCCTTAGGGTCTTATGTGCAAAAGAAACCTGGAGTAATTCTGGGGCAAACCAACTGTACCACAGGGGACAAATAAAAATGCAATGCAATGCATTGGAGACTTCTCTAGCTCACAGAGATTGAAATCACTGGGGATTTTTAACCCTTTGAGTGCCAGAGAGGTACCCAACGCACTGTGTTGCAATGCATTGTATACCTCACTGGCACTCAAAGGGATTAAATCAAAGGGGATTTTGACTGGCTCCTATAGTGATTGGTTTACCTAAGAATTGCCTTCACATTGCCTTTATGCATAACACCCACTGTATTTAGATATTACCTTTTAGCATACTATTGCAGTGCACAGCAATCAAGCTCCCAAATGCCTTATCGCACTGCAGTGACCCAGCACCAGAAAGTGAGGTGCCCATGCTAATTAACTTTAATTACCTGAATCTACTTCCGGAAAGAACAGCATTACAGCTTCAATTGCTTTAATATATCCGAGATTAAAGTGGAAAGAAGATTCCTTTGCACTAATGGTATGAGAAGATTAGATGCATTTCTAATGGAAGGGAATATACAAGGTTATACTGTGTGTTAGTGGGTAAAACAGGAAGATATTGTAAGCAGGCTAAAACCCATTTAGGAGTCTGGAAGACATATAATTCTTCTCGTTTTCTTGGTTATACTGTGACAAAGGTTGACTCTGTTGGACTTGTGCCTTTTTCAACTTAATTTACTCTGTAACTGTGTAATGAAATCACAATGTTCCCCCAAATAAGCCCCTCACTAACCAGTTAATTTAATTTATTATGGCAAAAAAGTCATACTGTCCCCTATGAATCATTCCCTTGTACCTGGGAACTTCCAATTGAAGTCTACCCGGAGGGGAGTCCTCTGGTGCAGCAGGGGGTGACAATAATGATGCAAATTGTGTCAAAAAGGGGTGGGGCTTGACACGAGTTGGGGGGCAGGGCTTAAAGGTGTCACACAGAAGGCTGAAGAAGGAGAAACACTGGGAGAAACAGCAGATGTGGGAAGAGTTTCAAAAGAAACTCCCCACATCCAGAGGAATCAGCCTCTGCCCCGGAGACCCGGTAAAGCTTTATCAAAACTGGAGTCTCTGGGGCAAATCCGGAGAGTTCCCAGGTATGTGAATATCATGTACATGGAGGCAGACATGACAGTCATTAGCAGTATTCAAACTTTGTCCTCTACACATGGTAATCTTAATCCCTTAAGGACCGTCCGCGAGCGCTTGTGGCCGGCACTTAAGAGACCATGGAGTATTTTTTTTTTGTGCATCTGATTCTGGGCTCCCCAAAAGGCGTGCATCCGTGCAGGGAGCCAATTTCTATGACGTGCCAGGACCTTAAGGGGTTAACAATGTGTTGCATACCCCTCGGGCACTCAAAGGGTTAAAGACCAGGGGGACGTGAAAAGCATCGCTTTGCAATGCATTTCACACACTGAAACACAGTTCTTAAACTGTTAAATAATTTCATATGCTCTGCCTGCTTCAGTTTGAAAACATTGTCAGAGACTATCATGTCCGTCTCCATAGACATGACAAGCAGGGCGGATTGGGGAGTGTTATTTTTGTGGGGGTGTTATTATTATGAGGTGTTACATCCCCTTTAATAAGAACAACTGGAGCAATGCTGGAGAAAATAAATTGCACAACTGGAGACAAATAATAATGTTTCTCATTGTAGAAGGTTTGAAAAAAGCGTGAACAACGTGCAACAAACTGGGGCTGAATGTTTCTTTGTCCCCTATGGTGCAGTTAGTGTGCCCCACAACTGAATTGCTCCATTTCAATTGTAAGCTCTGTGGTATCACTAGTGAAGCTCCATTTCAACTGCAAACTCTGTGGTATCACTAGTGAAGTTCCAGTTCAGTTGTAAGCTGTGATTTATAACACTCGCAGCCCCATTTAAATGATAAGCTCTGTGGCACCACTTGCATAATTCCAATTCAATTATACGCCCTGTTCTATCATACACTACCCCTCCACCTCCTTTCTGTTCACCTACCTCCAGAGTGGGCGTCATATACTTGATTTTGCTTCCTGCTACTTTACATGCCTTTCAGGGCCTGCCAGGTGACAGCTCTGAACAGTGGTGTAACAATAGGGGTCGCAGCGGTCGCACCTGTGACCAGGCCCATCACTCCAGGAGCCCAGCTGCCCCCTGCGACCCCCTCGCCAGAAGCAGTCACTCAGCTGATCTCCCATTCGGCGCTCCGCTCTAGTAATACAGAGCCCTGGGAGATGACATAATCTCCCAGCCTCTGCATTACTAGAGCTACGCGCGGGAGCTTCAGTTCTCGAGATCTGTGCTGAAGGAGGCACAAATCTGTCAAGACACTCCGCTAGACCACCAGGGACTGGAGGTAGGGGCATTGTGGAGATAAAGGGGAAATGTGGAGATGAAGGGGCAATGTGAAGATGGGGGCATTGTCTAAGGGGAAATGTGGAGATGGGGGCATTGTGGAAGGGGCATTGTGGAGATGAAGGGGGCATTTTGGAAGGGGCATTGAGGCGATGAAGGGGGGGCATTGTGGAGATGAAGGGGTACATTGTGGAAGGGGCAGTGTGGAGATGAAGGAGGGCATTGTGGAGATGAAGGGGGCATTGTGGAAGGGGCAATGTGGAGATGAAGGGATGAGGGGGCCAATGTGGTCGGGGTGGGAGCCCATGGCAATTCTTGCACCAGGGCCTGGTGGCTTCTAGTTACGCCTCAGGCTCTGAAGTCACATCTGGTTGTACAATTGTAATATAGTTCCTGGAAGGTCCCAAAAAGCAGCAGATCAAGTGGGCAGCAAATTCAGATATTGCTACCTACTAGATGGACGGGCATCCTGATTAAGGTCTGAGCTGACCCCCCAATTCCCCCCAGGCACAGTCGAAGCTCTCTTTCCCTGGTGGTGGGCCCAGGCCCGAATGCCCCACTGCTTAGTATGCCCCTGCACAATGCATTGCAAAGTACACTTCTCCAGGACTCAAAAGGTTAACTACTTACATGCTAGCAAAGTCTACAATTCCTTGTAAAGCAATGCATGGGCATATCTGGGAACTTGCAGGGTTTTACCCTGAGACTCAGATTTTGAGTAAATCTCAGTGTCTCAGGGTAAAGGATCCAGTTCTTTTGGAACTTACCTACTACATAATCCACACCATGGGCATCCAACATGCATCCGGTGGGCCAAATGTGGCCTGTCTGATATCAGGGTGCAGCCCACCTAAGATTTTTATAAACTATTTTTTACCTAATTAACTAGCATTAGTAGGCCAGTAAGACATAGGGGGAGATTTATTAAGCGATGATAGAGAGGTGGTAAAGTGGAGATGACTTCTCCAGTTTATTATTTCTCCAATTCCTATGTTATTCTATGGAGCCTATTCTCTAACATTTCTTCAACTTTGGAGATCTTAGTGCATAGGCTCCTTAGAATATCATAGGAACTGAAGAAGTGATAAACTGGAGAAATCATCTCTACTTTATTGTCACAGCTTAACTTGGTTCCAGCACTCTACTTCAGGCGACACACGAAATGACGCTTTGGCCATCCATGCGCACGGATTGAAGCAGGATTATGGCAGCGGTTGAATGCATCAGAGCAAGATGAGTCATCTGAAGGCGCGAGGCTTCTGTATGAAGCAGGCCTCTGTTTTATGTGTTTGCTTCCTGTAGTCTCCTGTGGCTCTGCCTGACTGTTCTTCTGCCTTATCCCTTATAGTGGACAAGCAATCTGGTGCAGACCTGTGGCTCTGGCTGACTACCTGAAGTGTGTATGACCTGGCTTGTCTGACTAACCTCTCTGGTTGACCTGTGGCTCTGTCTGACTATTCTATTGATTGTTCCCCTTATTTAGCAGATACCCAATTTGGTGCAGACCTGGGGATCTGGTGGACTAGCTATACTGACAGCAGGCGTGAGTCAAGTATCCGCTTTCGCTATACTGACTGCAGGAGTGAGTCTAGCATCCACTTTTGCTATACTGACTGCAGGCGTGAGTCAGGAGTATTCCTCGCTTATCGGATCAAGACTTTGTGTTCCGGTTCCTGCTTCTGTTCCGTTCCTGTTCCTCCTTCTGGTTCCATTGTATGCTATCTATATTGTTATTTAATAAATTGCATTTTACTATACCGTACTGACTCCTGAACATCTCTGGGGAACAGTGACAGTACGCAAGGGCCATAAAGTCAGACAGTAGTAGTAATGCAGTTCTTCAAAGCATCCTGGACAGGATGGAGACATTGGATCAACATGTTGACCAATTGTTTTTGCCATACAAACCTTGTGGCAGCGCACAACGCAAATCAAACGCTGTAATCCACAAGTGGTGGCCACTCCCGCTCCCTCCCAGGCACTACTGGTTCAACCCCTTCTGATGCAGGCACGATCAAGGGGTTATCTGGTTCCGCTCAGCTCCCACAGCGGCATGGTGGGGATCCAGATTCTTGCAGTGATTTCCTCAATCAACTCAGCATATACCTGGAGATGGCTCCGCATTCCTTTCCCTCTGAGAGCAGTAAGGTTGGCTTTTTGATTTCTCTCCTCACTGGCAGGGAGTTGGCATGGGCTAACCCATTGTGGGAGACTGACAATCCCATTGTGTATACTTTTAAGGAGTTTGTGGACTCCTTCAGGAAAGTATTCGATAGACCAGGCCGCATGGTCTCGGCTTCTAAAAACCTTATGACCATTCGTCAGGGCGCACGTACTGTGGCGGACTACTCCATTGAATTTCGCACCCTGGCTGCGGAAGTAGGCTGGAATAATGAGGCTTTAGTGGCTGCCTTTTCACAATGGCTGTGCGATACCTTGAAAGTTGAAATTGCGGCGCGCGGTTTACCTAATGAATTGGACAAATTGATTTTGTATTGTATCCTGATTGATACCAGACTCAGGGAGAGACCCTCATTTAGGGACAGCCTGCAGAGGCCCTCGGGCATACGGTCTTCTCATTCTACTGGCCCACCCTCTCCTCCCTTGCCTCCCATGCCTCCTGGGGTTCTTGCGACGGTTGTGAATCTATCACGGTGCCCGTGATTGGTGCTATCCAGTGTCTATCACCTGCAGGGGGCTCCCATTGGCTGCCTGCTGTCAGCCCGCCTCACATTGCCTTTTTAAACTCAGTCCGGGCACCCTTTGGTTGCCCTTTCGTGGTGTCTCTGACAGTACCTTTTCTGTCCTGCCTGCCATGCTGATTGAGCCTGATTTCCTGAGTTACAGAGTACCAGAGTTCCAGTGTTCCAGTGTTTCAGAGTTCCTGAGTCTACCTGTTCCTGTGTACCTGCCTGCTTGCCGTTCCAGTCGGTTCCGGTTGTTCTCCGTGGTTGCTGATGTTCCGGTCGCCTGTCAGTTCAGCGGTAGTCGTTCCGGTTGATCCTCTGCCTGGTCTCAGTGGTTCCCTGTCTGCAGTCGCTGAGGCGACATTGCTCTCAGTTCGCTCCGGCGATATTACTATTGTCGGTTCCAGCGTGCGGATGCTGGTTTACTCCATTTAACATTGTGGCTCATACTACTGTTGGTTCCAGCGTGCGGAAGCTGGTTTACTCCATTAAACCTTGTGGCTTATACTACTGTTGGTTCCAGCGTGCGGACGCTGGTTTACTCCATTTAACCTTGTGGCCTATATTACTGTTGGTTCCAGCGTGCGGACGCTGGTTTACTCCATTAAACCTCGTGGCCTATACTACTGTTGGTTCCAGCGTGCGAACGCTGGTTTACTCCATTATACCTAGTGGCTTATATTACTGTTGGTTCCAGCGTGCGGACGCTGGTTTACTCCATTAAACCTGGTGGCTTATACTATTGTTGGTTCCAGTGTGCGGACGCTGGTTTACTCCATTAAACCTTGTGGCCTTTACACTGTTGGTTCCAGCGTGCAGACGCTGGTTTACTCCATTCAACCTGGTGGCTCATACTACTGTTGGTCCCAGCGTGTGGACGCTGGTTTACTCCATTAAACCTGGTGGCTCATACTACTGTTGGTCCCAGCGTGCGGACGCTGGTTTACTCCATTTACCTTATACCATTACCCCTGTTGGTTTACTCCAGTATGCCTTGTGGTTCACATTCCTGTCAGTTGGTCCCAGCATGCGGACGCTGGTTTGCTCCCTGACTGTGGTCAGGTACTGTGAGGTCCGAGTTGCTGTCCAGTCCCTGTGCAGTTGTCTTGTAGTTCTCTGGCATGAGACTTCTGCTTGAGCGAGACCGCTTATCCTAGTTGCTACCTCTTCCATCCTCCTGTCATTGTCACCTGACAGTCAGTTGGTTCCAGGAAGGTCTCCTCTCTTGGGCTGCCCTGCCCGGTATTGGTAAGGCCGGTAGAACCTATTCACGTTGCCATCCTTTAGGTTGCCTTACCCTGTATTGGCAGGGCCGGTAGAGCCTACTCACAGTATTCCCTCAGGCTGCCTTACCCGGTATTGGTAAGGCCGGAAGAACCGGTACGTTACCATCTCACGGTTGCCTTACCCGGTATTGGCAAGGCCGGTAGAGCCTGCTACTGCTATTTCGTCTAGTCGCTTGGGTTGCCTTGCCAGGTATTATTGGCAAGGCCGGTAGAACCTATTCATATGGTCATTTGCTTATTTGTATTGTTTGTATGTGTATGATAGCCCTATGGGATTGCCTTAACTTTTCAATAAAGTTATGTTTTTACCTAACCTTAAGTCTGAGTCTTAACTATCCGTGACAGAACCGATGCATGCTGATGCCATTATCAGGGAGAGAGGCCCGTTTCATGAGCGCCTGTGGAGGCCTCTGGGTAGATTGTCCTCTCATCCTTCTGACTCACCTCCCACAACTCCTGTACTGGCCTCTGAGGGCACTGAACCCAGGCAAGCGGCCTTCAGGAGAAGGGAGGGACTTTGTCTGTACTGTGACGAATCTGGACATTTGTTGCGCTCCTGTCCAGTCCGTCCAGGCCGGGGACAAATCATTGGCGGCATTTCACTCTCCCCAGAGAATGTTTCGGAAAAGCCCATGTTGAAGGCCTGCATTTATTGGGCAGATAAGTCAATCTCAGTTCCAGCTTTACTGGACATGGGGGGGCCGTTGGCTGCTTTATAAATGCAGAATTTGCAGCCAGTAATAATATCCCCTTGCAGCCGCTTGCTTCTCCTCTGGCCGTAGAAGCCATTGATGGGTGACCTTTACAGCCCTCACACATTACACATGAAAACGCTTTGTTAATACTGAGGGTGGGAGCCCTCCACACCGAAACCCTGAGATTTCAGGTGATTAATTCTCCGCATTATGCCATCATTCTGGGGTTTCCTTGGGTACAGAAACATAACCTCAGGATGGATTGGTACACTTGTGACACTGTGGCTTGGTCTCCTCAATGTACTAAGTCTTGTCTGTCATGTCCTATAAGACTCACTCAAGCTATTGCTACACTCCTCCAGGAGGACTTTGACACATTTAAAGAAGTCTTTAGCAAAAGTAAGGCTGGGTCTTTACCTCCACATAGGCCTTACAACTGCTGTTTGGAATTGTTGCCTGATACTACGCATCCTATGGGTCATATCAACCCCTTATCTGTTGAGGAAAATAAGGTTATGGAGGAGTATGTTTCTGATGCACTGGCAAGAGGCATCATTTGTAAATCTACATCCCCCGCTGGTGCTGGATTTTTCTTTGTTAAGAAAAAGGACGGAGAGCTATGTCCGTGCATTGACTTTCGTGGACTAAACAAACTGTTGGTCAAGAATGCATATCCCATACCCTTGATTACTGAACTGTTCAACTTGGTTAAAGGGTCTAAGGTATTCACAAAACTTGATCTGAGAGCCGCTTACAATTTGGTGCGAATAAAAGAAGGGCATGAATGGAAGACAGCTTTTAATACTCGGAGCAGGCACTATGAATACTTGTTCATGCCCTTCGGTTTGTGCAATGCCCTGGCTGTCTTCCAGGAGTTCATCAACGATGTCTTAAGAGAACTCCTACAAAGATGAAAGTTAGATGACATCCTCATTCACTCTCCAACGCTGGAGATCCATCACTCCGATGTATCCAAAGTCTTGAGCCTATTACATGAGAACAACTTGTTCTGCAAGTTGGAAAAGTGTGAATTTCATAAACCCCAAGTACCGTTTCTGGGGTATATCATTTCCGCTTCCGGGTTCGCCATGGACCCTCAAAAGTTGTCTGCGGTACTGGAGTAGCCTTGTCATATGGAACTCAAAGCGATCCAAATATTTTTGGGATTCGCTAATCACTACAGAAAATGTATAAAAAACTTCTCTTCTATTGTCAAACCACTTATCAACATGACTTGTAAAGGGGCCAAGACCTCTGAATGGTCCCAAACAGCTATCTTGGCTTTTGAAAGACTGAAGGCAGCTTTTGCTGCAGCCCTGATATTGGCACATCCCAATCCCTCTTTGCCCTTTACCCTGGAGGTTGTGATCTCATACCTTCCTGGATCAAAAAATGTTAAGGCAGACAGTTTTGCTTGCCGTCCAGGGAGGAGGTTCCACCATCCCCGATCATTCCGGCTGATAGTATCATTGCTACTATACGAACCTGTATTACTTCTCCTCTGAGAGGGGAGATTTTGGCTGCTCAAGCTTCAGCACCTGCTGACAATCCTGATGGCCCTTGCTTCATTCCGGTGCAGTTGAGCATTAAGCTGTTGGAGACCTATCATGCCTCAAAAATTGCTGGCCACATTGGTCGCGACCAATTGATTTGGTCCTCGTCTCGACTATTCTGGTGGCCTAGTCTCCTCTCCGATTGTGCTGCTTTCACTGCTGCCTGCACAACCTGTGCTCAAAATAAGTCACCTAGACACCTGCCGGGGGGCTTGCTCCAGCCAGTGACCAACGAGGAACGTCCCTGGTCACATCTATCTATCTATCTATCTATCTATCTATCTATCTATCTATCTTACGGTTGACCTTCCAAGTTCCATGGGTTCTACAGTCATACTGTGATTGTGGACAAATTTTCAAAGTTGGCTCACTTTGTGCCACTTAAGGGCTTACCATCCATGCAGGAAATAGTGACGTTTTTTGCTAGGGAAGTTTTCAGACTCCATGACATACCCAAAGTAATCGTGTCCGATATAGGAAGCCAATTTGTGTCCCGCTTCTGGAGGTGTTTCTATGGTCAGATCCGAATTCAATTAACATTCTCCTCTGAGTACCACCCACAAGCTAAAGGTGAGGCAGAGAGGTCAAACCAAGCCTTAGAACAGTTCCTCCGCTACTATATCTCTGACCACCACAATAATTGGGCTACCCTGTTACCTTGGGTGGAGTTTGCCAGAAATTGTGCTGTTAACTCGTCTACTCAGAGTTCTCCGTTCTTGATCAACTATGGGTTCTATCCATTGGTTCTTCCTGAGACCTTCCAAGCACAAGCAATTCCGGCTCTTGACAAGAATTTGAGGGCACTCCTCTTGGGTTCGGGTACAGCATACCCTACATGGTTCCGTGCAGCGACAAAAAAGGCAGGCTGACCATAGGTGACTGCCGGCACCTGTGGTTGTCTTCCCGTAACTTGCACCTCCAGGTTCCTTGTAACCAACTGGCTCCTCGATTCATTGGTCCTTTCAGTGTGTTGCGCAAAATGAACCCGGTGGTTTATGCATTGGAGCTCCCTGCCAACATGCGCATTCATAATGTCTTCCATGTTCCCTGTTAAAGCCTTTGGTCTGCAACCGGTATACGTCAGCTCCCGTCTGTCCTGATTCCGTGAGAGTTGCAGATCACGAGGAATATGAAGTACAAAATATTCTGGACTCCCGTCTGGTTCGTGGGCTCCTACAGTACCTTATTCATTGGAAGGGATATGGTCCAGAGCAACGCTCATGGATTCCAGCTGATGATGTTCACGCTCCTGTCTTGGTACGCAGATTTCATGCTCACTTTCCTGACAAACCCCGGCCGGCTTCATGGAGGGGGGGCCTTTGAGGGGGGGATACTGTCACAGCTTGATTCCAGCACGCCGCTTCAGGCAACACGCGAAATGATGCTTCGACGTCAGAGGCCGTCCAGCACAGATTGACGCAGGATTATGGCAGCGGTTGGACGCATCAGAGCAAGATGCATAATCTGCAGGCGCGAGGCTTCTGTATGAAGCAGGCCTTTGATTTATGTGTTTGCTTCCTCTAGTCTCCTCCTACCTACGTGCTGCTGTGACAACAGGGGACTGCACTGCACAAAAAGAAAAATTCTAATACCATGAAAAACAATTTTAATTCATAAAACACATCTAATACAACATAAAGATCATTTGCAAGATGTTTTACATTTGCATACATTGTTCTATGGTAAAGTTCTATTAAAGGGATAGTAATGTTTCACAAAAATATCAGCTCCAATTAATCTTCATAGTATATGGGCCATGCAGAGTGTTATTTCAATACTGTCAGAGCTGTAGTTCAGGAGCAATTGAATGATAAATTATCCCCCACCCTCCCCTTTTACCTAGTGTAAGCCACCTCCCCTTAGATGTGGAAACTGGTCGTTTGACTGGACAGATCACAAGGGACAATCTTCTTACTGTGAGAACAATGAAAACCCTGCACCCCTTGATAGGTTTTTCCCTTATGCTAATTGAAGATTGTCCTTCTCTGCAAGCCATCTGGACACCCCCTTTCTGTTCTGAGGTGAGCAGTCTTACATCAATAAAAGGGGCAGGAGGGGGGTACTTTATCATTCAATTACTCTTGAACTACAACTCTGAAAGTATTGAAATAACACTCTCCATGGCCCAAATACTATGAAAATCAATTGGAGCTGCTTTTATTTTGAAACATTACTATCCCTTTAAGGACAAACAGGGGAACACGTCTTGGGTGTTAGACAATGTGAGGCTGATGTGCTAAGAAAAACATTAATGAATTCTGCACTATAGGGGACAACATTCTTATTGATTTACATTGGGCTTGTTTAAACCACAGGAGTGATAGAGAGATCCAGTGCTCTCTCTAAGGTGAGTACCATACCTGTGAACTCTCCCGATCTGCCCCGGAGATTCTGGTTTTTGCAGTTAATTACCAGTCTTAGGGGAAAGAAGCTGATTCTCTGGTGTTGGGGAGTTTCTTTTGAAACTATTCCCACCTCTTCTCTTTCTCACCCTGTTCCTCCTACTTCCTGCCTACTTCTCCTTCTTTCCACCCTGTTCTGCCCACTTCCCACCCACTTCATGACAAAGGTCATTAAGCCCCACCTCACTCATGATTAAGCTCCACCTCTTTGTTATGCGCATCACGTCATTTATATCTCCCTGTGGCACCACATGAGCTCCCTCCAGGGACACAAGAAGCCAAAGTTCCCAGGTATGGTGAGCACAGGTGAGTGTTCTGGAAATGAAAGAGTTAAAGAGGAGCTTTTATTCATTTTTGCAATGGAATAACACATGTACCATGTAGCCCTGCCCGGCTTTAATTACTTTTTTTAATTAATTCAGTGCTGAGTTTCACACCAATGCACACCTTACAGGGAACGCTGGAGAGCTCTCCAGTACATTACCTCACAATGTGTTGGAGACTTCTCTGGCATTTAAGCGGTTAAAAGCCCATTTAGATCAATTGGGATATTTATTTGTCCCCAGATGTGCAGTTGTTTGGTTCTAGAATTGCTCCAGCTCATCTGATTCCTAATGTGGAAGGTAGAAATATTTAAAACCATGTAATTCTGTTATTTTTAAAGCAGAACTATCACCCCAAATAAGGTGTCCCCCCCTAATAATTAGTCATATATCGATAAGCTTAGAAATAGTACTATTATCCAGCATAAGTACAGAGTTATTAAGAAATCCTACTGCTTCTGAGACTGACGGCCAGGCTTCTTGCTGTAGAAGCATCTTTGAGCCTGCACCGTCAGTCCATTCTATTACCTTAAGGTACAATGGAGGAGACCAGGAAGGACAGCGCAGGAGCACAGCTGTCTCTAAGCCAAGATGTTTGTACTGATGCCTGGCAGTCAGTCACTTCCTGTTACCTTAAGGTACCATGCAACGCCCCCTAGAGGAGGCCGGGACGGACAGCGCAGGTGCGCAGGTGTCTCTAAGCCAAGATGTCTGCTCTGTTGCCTGGCAGTCAGTCTCAGATGAAGTAGGATTTCTTAATAATGCTGTACTTATGCTGGATAATACTACTATTTCTAAGTTTATCACTATATGACTAATTATTAGGGGGGACTTTATTTGGGTTGATAGTTCCACTTTAAGATGTATTTATAAAATTCACAATATCCTAGCTTCTTATATAAAAAAAAATATATGCACAATAACCTGGTTACGGTTTCCTAATATGTGTTTGCCTAGTAATTCAGTCTTAACCCTTTGAGTGCAGAGGTGTATCCAACACACTGCTCCACAATGCGTTGGATACCCTTTGGCACTCAATGGGTTACTAAGTTACAGGTACTAACATTCATTTACATTTGATACTGATACTGGCTAGACCATTGCAAAGCAATGCATTCAAAAGTTCTCTAGCATTCAAGGAGTTAAAGGATTGGATTGATAGGGTGTTACAGAGCAATTGGGAAACATCCGGAAAAGCCTGAGATCAGCCAGAACGGCACCTCTTAAACGAGCAGTAAACTTTTTTATGAAAAAATATATATTGTAGGGATTTTCCTACTGAGTAAAATAAGGGTACTCCCACTGCCAAGAGATTTATATTTCCAGAGTTATTACAGTTTAAACCCATGTTTTTTTACATTAGCAGTGCCCTCTAGTGGTCAAATTCTAATTAGATTTCCTGTTGGATTCTAATGGAGAGGAAAGTCAGAAAAGTCAGAGACATACAGTTCTCCATAGAATGTGATAGATACTGTCTGTCATTTCCTGTCAGTTAGAACTATCAGGAAGTAAACACAGTAAATTCACTTCCTGATTATTTAAACTGCTATAAATTTTGAATAAAATATCTGACAGCTGTGGGAGTGACCTTGTTTTATTCAGCAGGAAAAGTTCTATAAAATATGTGTTTTCATAAAAAAAAGTTTACTGCTCCTTTAAACTTATATAACTGCACATTTTATTTATATTACTTCAACTTGTTCCCTTATCCTCCTGTTTCTGGATGACAAAATTACATTGTGCCAAAAGGTTCCCCCCCAATTTATATTCTCCTTCTTATCTAGAAAAATGAAACCTAACAGCTGTAGTATGAGGAGCAGAACCAAGGCTATAAATAAATAAGGGCTTCTCCGCATTCAGCCTTCTGGGTATTATTCTTTTGTGTAGTATGGCAAAAAGAAATCAGGCCTGGACAGAGATATGATACCCAGAGTGTGCCAGCCTGCCCGCATCTCTTGTTATGCTCTATTTCCTTCACATGTCTAAGACAACCTCAAATCATCCCTGCAGGGATCTGTAACCCAGAAAGAAAAGGGCTATAGGAAGAATTATAGGGAAAGGATATTTAGAGCAATAAACAGAATCATAAGGAGCTGTAGGGAGGGGTGATAGGAATCATAATATAGTTACAGGGATGTGTTATATGGAGAAATAGGAAGATATATATATAAAGAAAGGTTACATGGAACAATACAAGACGTTTTAGGAAGAGGTTATTTGGGAAATGGTAGTAGTTATAGGGAAAGGTTATATGGATCAATACAAGGGGGGGGGGGTTATGCACAAAGGCATTATAAAGCGGTGATAAAGTGGAGATAACTTCTCCAGTGATGTCACTTCTCCAATTCCTATGTTATTCAATAGAGCCTATTCACTAAGATCTCCAAACTTGTAGAAATCTTATTGCAATAGCTCCATTGAATTACACAGGAACTGGAGAAGTGATATCGCTGGAGAAGTTATAAGGAGAGGTTATATGAAGCAATAGGAGGAGTTATAAGGAGAGGTTATATAAAGTAATAGGAGGAGTTATAGGGTGGGGTTATATGGAGCAATAGGAGGAGTTATAGGGAGGGGTTATATGGAACAATAGGAGGAGTTATAGGGAGGGGTTATATGGAGCAATAGGAGGAGTTATGGGGAGGGGTTATATGGAACAATAGGAGGAGTTACAGGGAGGGGTTATAGGAGCTATAGGAGGAGTTATAGGGAGGGGTTATATGGAGCAATATGAGGAGTTATAGGGAGAGGTTATATGGAGCTATAGGATGAGTTATAAGGAGGGATTATAAGGAGCAATAGGAGGAGTTATAGGGTGCAATAGGAGGAGTTATAGTGAGGGATTATATGGAAAATGGTAGTAGTTATAGGGAAGGGTTATATGGAACAGTAGGAGGAGTTACAGGGAGGGGTTATATGGAGCTATAGGAAGAGTTATAAGGAGAGGTTATATGGAACAATAGGAGGCGTTATAGGGAGGGGTTATATGGAGCTATAGGAAATGTTATAAGGAGGGGTTATATGGAGCAATATGAGGAGTTATAGGGAGAGGTTATATGGAGCAATAGGATGAGTTATAAGGAGGGATTATAAGGAGCAATAGGATGATTTATAGGGTGCAATATGAGGAGATATAGTGAGGGAGTATATGAAAAATGGTAGTAGTTATAGGGAGGGGTTATATGGAGCAATTGGAGGAGGTATAGGGTGAGGTTATATGAAGCAATAGGAGGCATAATACGGAGAGTTTATAGGGAGCAATAGGAGGTGTTATAAGGAGAGGTTATAGGGAGTAATAATAGGAGTTATAGTGAGAGATTATATGGAAAATGGTAGCAGTTATAGGGAAAGGTTGTATGAAGCAATAGGAGGAGTTATAGGGAGAGGTTATATGGGTCAATTTGAGGAGTTATAGGGAGGGTTTTTATTGGAGCAATAGGAGCAGGGGAGGGCTGGCCTGGGGGGCAGGGGGAGCAATAGCCCCCTGGGCTGGTCACATGTTTGGGCTGATGGGCCACTGCCTCAGTCTCCCACTTGCTTCTGTACATGGAGCTACACAAGTGATACCGCAGACTACAATCCAAACTGAGCAACACTGTAGCATAACCCCTTTCCCTCGTAAGCTCTATAGTATCACTAATGTTGCTTTACTTAACCGTTTGAGTGCCAGAGAGGTATCCAACGCATTGCAACCCAATGTGTTGAATACCTCTCACCTTACTTTGCAACATTACAGGGATAGTAATACTTAAAATGTAAAAAAAAAAATATGTTGTAGGGTTTATCCCCCTGAGTAAAACAAGGGTACTCCCACAGCTGAAAGGTGTTTTATTCAAAAGTTATTACAACTCAAAGGTGCTACACCATCCTATGCACAGCTCTGGTCCCGGGACCATAAATCTCCATAGGATGGTGTAGCAACAGCGCCACTGTACAATTTCAGGTCACTGTGATATTGTACCTAAAAAATTCGACTCTGAGCTGTAATAACTTTTGAATAAAGCACCTTTCAGCAGTGGGAGTCCCCTTGTTTTACTCAGGGGGATAAACCCTACAACATATTTTTTTTTTTACATTTTAAGTATTACTATCCCTTTAAGGCCAATTTTAAAACTAAGATAAGGGGGTTGGGCTGAGACAGTGGACTTGAACACTAGCAGAAATGGACCACTTGATTGTATTTGCCCCCCAGCCCAAGAGTTGCAAGCCCTCCGTTAAATAGGAGGCATTACAGGGAGAGGTTATAGGGAGCAATAGGAGCTGTTATAGGGAGGGGTTACATGGAGCAATAAGAGGGCACTCAAACGGTTAATGGTAGCATCTTTGAGGGGATTATTTTATTACAATTGAATGACCAATAATGGATTATTATTATTATTCTATTTTTTTAAAGCTCAGAAGACAGAAAAAAGAAGCCGGACGCAACCCAGCTGGACATCAGGATTACTGGTAAGTTTTTAATTGTCAGGACATGTGTCAGACTGTTTCTGGATTAACCCTATGAGTGCCAGTGGGGTATACAATGCTGTATAATGCTCTGCGTACAGCTTTCAACGATAAGAAGTATTTTAGCGGCTCTGGAATGATGAGTTTACATAAAACATGGTGAGCCAAATATATGGAGAAGATCGATCCCTGTGCTCAGCATACTGAGAGACCTCCCCAAGTCTGTAACATATAAATGAAAAACCAAAAAATAGACTGCACGATGAGATGTCCTCAAGCCAATATAAAAAAAATACAAATTTATTTAAACTTTTAAAATCAAGTACAGATCTCTTATTTACTCATGACCTCCTAAATGCAAGGACAAAACTAATACATCAACGCGTTTCGCATAAACCACGCTCACTCATGATGACAAGGTGAGTCATATGGATGGGCCGTTATTTAAAAAACTATTGCACCAATCAAAAAACAAATCCAATAAAGGACATACAGGTACCCTCCCACTTGTCGACAGCGTCGGCTTTTACACATCTACTTCACAATTAACCCTATAAAGTGCTAGTTCTTACAAATACTATCCTACATATATGAAAAATATACTAAACTGAAACAAAAAACCTTTATAAATAAATATAAAAAAAATAAAATAATAATATATGTGTGAATGAATATATTATTCTGTGACCTCAATAATGTTGAGGCCACAGAATAATATATTCATTCAAATTTATATTATTATTTTATTTTATTGTATCACCACAGTGACGTCAGAGTAGGAAAACTGGGCTCAGCACTGTGATTAATACATATAGACAACAAGAAATATAGGGATACTGTTATGGAAGAGAGGGAAGAAGTATGAGGGTGGAACTTATGGAGCAATATGAAGAGTTATACTTATAAGTGTTCAATCACAGTCACGCTGAGGTTTTGTTATTGCTTCCAGTACTGCAAAAATGTTAAAGCATCCCAATGTGAAATGATAAAATAGCTTTATTGAAATGGTTACTGTGATGTTAATGCTTTAACCAAAGGGCACTCTGTCATGACAAAGCAATTGTTCAATAGAGGTTAAACAATGTATTTAGCTTATAAATTATTTGGGCCCTAAGCAGATTCCTGAGGAATTAGACAATGTAAGCATCTGCACTCTGTGAGCTGTGACCTGATTGTACAGGGTTTGATCAAGGACAAAATTTTTCCCTGGTCAAACCTTGTAGTTCAAATGAACATGCTCAAAACACATTTTTGCATAATCTATATAAATTCCATTCCCAACTCTTAGTAAAACTTGAATAAGCATTCTGAGGACAAATGGGTTTATGAGAAATGCCCAAAGATACCCATCCCTGGGCTGTATGACAGCAATCCATCTGAGGATTTCTTAGTTAATGCTTGCTGTAGTTTAGAAGTCAAACAGTTGCCTTTCAGTCTCAGTCCGCCGGGATGTCTTTCATTATTTCACCCTCAAAGGAGCAGCACTGGGTTGGGTTTCCTCTCTAGTGATTTAAAATGTTCCTCTTCTGGATGGCCTTCATTAAGCCTTCTAGGTGGCTTTTGATATAACTGACTGCAGAAAGATGGTGGAAGACAATCTACTGGACATTCAGCAGGGTTCTATATCAGTCAGGAATATTGTCTCTTAGCCTATAAGACTGACTGGAATTCTGGAGACTTGAAGATACCCTTTCAGTCATGAGAGCCTGAAGGCCGTGTTGATCTGTCATAAAATTCCCAGTGAACTTAAAGAATTCATCCCCTTGTGCATTTTAGAAGACAGGAGGCTACAGTAGCAACAACTAGAAAGAGAATGAAGGTGTAAGAATAGGCAATCTTTGTGTTCTCAATTCCTGGCCACATTGGCATTGCCCCTGTATAAAAAAAAGTCACTGTCTCGACTTTCTGATGTGAAAAAGAGATGCCAGAATACACTTGGGCTAGGTCTTTATTGTGGTCAGAATGGCTATCTAAATAGATCCAGTCTTACAGAGCTGGGAAACTTCAAGGCTTTGAGGTCTACAGGGACACACACTAAGTATTTCATCTGTTATTCCTCCAACCAAACAAAGCTTTATGGCTCCCATTCAGCACTGCTGGGAGGGCCATTCTGTAGCCACAAAAGATATTGTAGACTATGGAGCAGCGGGTATGTTCATTTATGAATTCTGGCTTTTGACAGGTGGAATACTCCTGAAGTACAAATCAATTTTCCAGTTTACCACATCTATTGATGGCTCTGCAAGTGGTGAAGGTCCTATCTCCTACATATCATTATCCCTTCGGGTGACAGAAGGAGCCCTGCATCAAGAAACCCAATTAGTATAGACTACTTATTAGGACATGTAACTGCGCTGATCCTCAGGCTTGGTCTCCTCAGAAACTTGAGAAACGTATAAATGCCTTTGTATTGTCTCTATTCCTGCATCACCCATATCCCATGTACCATTTGTTGTCAGAGTGGATGGTTCTGAATCCATCCTGTTCCAGAGAGACTAGGTCACCAAAAAACTGTATCCTTGTTCCTTCATTATAAGATATTTCTCATAGAGGAACTATGATGTGGATTACAGGGAACTGCTAGCAAGTAAGTTGGCTTTGGAGGAATAGAGACAATCTGCTTGAGGGCACAGAGGTTCTGGTCACCAATCTACCTGATCACACAATTCTGGCACTTAAACCCTAGGCAGTTGAGATGGGTACTGTTCTTCACCCAATTCAATTTTTAACCAGGGTTGAAAGACTTCATGGGCAAATGCTCTCACAAGAGTTCAAACTCTCCTCCTTTTCCTGAGTTCCATTTATAACTGTAATTTCTCCTAAACATTAGGTATGGGTGACACATTTCACATTAAAATTGCTAACAGACAAAAATGACACTTCCCACCATGGTTTACATTTTTCACCAAAAGCACTGCTTTCCTGTTTTTTTTCCTCCTTGATTATTGCGCTGAAATTAATGGTAAGAATGAATTAACCCTAAGTGTTGAAAGTTCCCCTTCTATTCCCACTGGGATAGTATAAAAGGGTTGTTGGTTCCTACAGCTTATCATTCTTTGTAAGAGACAGAAGAGGCACCATATTTTTTAGTTAAATAATATAGATGAGAGGGGTTGGAGTGTGGTTTAGTGGAGTCTTGTGGACAGGCAATTTGTTCTCTGTGTTTGGAGAATCTGAAGACTCTGTGGGATTTTGAATGGAGAAAGAAGATTAACCCAAAAACTTGTTTGAATGAGAAGAGACAGGCAGGGATCCATGTTCCTTCCTGAGCTGGCTGAGCTTCTGATTGACAGAATAATTTGCAGACTCACACACAAGAGACAGATACAAACAGCCAACACTGACTCCTATCCCAGCCAGAATAAGATGGACCATAATTTTGACTAAGGTCTATCCTCATCCTGTATCATAAAAATTATAACTGCAGTGACACTGGGAGAGAGAGAGCGAAAGCAGCTGTTAAAGTCATCTTGACAATAGCTACAGGCAAATATATAGGCAAAGAGGGGGAGAAGGAGTTGCACTTGCAGTGAGGATGATTGTTATTTTTTTGTAGATAGTGACGGATAGGGACATTTTATAAAAAAAAAAAAATACAAGAAAAAAAACATTTTGACTGGTAGGTGACAGGCAGGGACCCTGACCTGAGCTGCTTAACTGTTAAAATCCACACTACTCTGATTATGTCCAACAAACATACTAGAGGCGAGGGGAGGAGTAGTGGCATTGCAGGGAATGGGATGTGTTAGTAAAGTGATAGTCCAAAAATTTACTGCAGCCATGGTTGCTGCAGCATGTGAAATAAATGATGATGATCCCTCTCCTCTTACATAGGCTGTTTGTGAAAGTAACATAAAATGTCTCACGTCCACCAGTAGAATTAATAAACCACCGGAGAAGACAAAGAGTCAGAGTCTAGTGTTGATGGCATAGCCGAGTCTGTAGCAGTTCAATCAACTGCTGTATCTGACAGTGGGAGTAACAAATACAACACTTGTCCGGAAAGTAATAGGAAATGTTATGAAAAGATAAAGTGGAAAAGTAAAAAGAAAATGAGACTTGAAAAAACCTAAAGTAATAGAAAGTAATGGGGAAGAAACAGCAGGAGATGCTGATGACCTAATTAATGATGATGATGTTGTTGATCTATACTAATACTATGACTAAAATTCTGCAGCCCTGTCACACACAGCCAGGGGTGGCAGTAAGGAGGAGTTATTCAAATCTCCTCTATACTGCCTGTCCCATTGGTCCAACTATGGGGTTTGATTCTTGTGTCAAAATCTCTGCAAGGAGATGCTGAGGCTACAATGAACATGTGCATTCACACACACGCAAACACAATACACATATGCAACACACACAAACACAATACAAGCAACACACAGACACATCGCATATGCACACAATATACACAATGCACAAAGTACACCATACACACACAAACACAATACACACACAAACACAATACACACACAAACTCTATACGTAAAACACTATATATGCAAAACGCTATACATTATAAACAATATTCTAGATACATAAAACACTATACGCAAAACTATACGCAAAACGCAGTATGCTATGTGCAAAATGCTATATGCAATACACAAAATGCTACACGAAATACACCACATGCAAAACGCCATATGCAAAATGCTAAATAATTAATTCTCATTACTTGTCCCCTATTGCTCTGTTGTACTCCAGTCTTGGATCTTCTATTTAAACCTCCCTTTTTCTTTTGCCGGTGCGCAATCCTCAGTCCTTGTGTTGTGTCTAGTTCCTGGTGTCTAGTGCCATCAGCTATCCTGTTGCTGACTCTGACTTCCCTCTTGCCACTTTCTTGTCTGTACCATGTTATCTGCTTGATGCCCCATTGCAGAACCTGCTTTCTTTGACTACATGTTTATGTGATTTCCGGTTCTCAATTCTGGCTTCATTTTGACTATCCAATTCCCTGATCCCTTCTACTGTTACCTCGATCCTGCTACCGCCATTTTGGAAAAGCGGTCAGCTATCATCAGTATAACTGTACATCCCTTGGAAGCTGGCAATTCCACCATGAAGTCAATGGAGACATGGTACCTGGGACACTCACCATTAGGGACAGTTTGGAGTAGTCCCACCAGGAGGTTTCTTGGTGTTTTAGCACAGGCACAAATAGAACAGGCTGCCACAAAGGCAGAATAGTCAGACCTAAGGCTAGGCCACCAGAATATTTGAGATACTGACCAAATCAATCGACCTCTACCAATGTGACCAGCAGCCTTAGAGGAGTGGTAGGTCTCCAATAATTTGGTACGCAGATATTCTGGTATGAAACATTTGCTGTTAGGTTTGTCAGCAGGAACAGCAGCTTGGGAGGCCTGGATCTCCGTACCAAGAGGAGAAGTGATACTAGTGCGTATCGTAACCAGGATACGATCTGACGGAATAATCTGTACAGGGGCATTCTCTACCTCCTGTTTGGGCCCGAACTGCCTGGGCAAGGCATCAGCTCTGACATTCTTGGAGCCCAGAAGGTACGAAACTACGAAATTGAACCTAGACAGGAATAATGCCCACCTGGCCTGTCGTGGTGACAGTCTTTTGGCTTCAGACAGATATGTCAAATTTTTATGATCCGTTAAGATCAGGATAGGAGAAGACGTCCGTTCCAGTAGGTGACGCCACTCTTTGAGTGCGAGGATGATGGCCAAAAGCTTGCAATCACCAATATCGTAAAGACTTTGGGTCCTGGATAACTTCTTAGAAAAGAACCCACAAGTCAATAGGTTTTTACCAGGCTCAGATTGCTGGGATAGGAGTGTTCCCACCCCTGTCTCTGAAGCATCCACTTCTAATGTAAAGGGCAGGGCGGGGTTGGGATGAGACAAAATCGGAGCTTTGGTGAAGACAAGTTTCAAATCCTCAAAAGACTTGCTGGTGCTAGGAGACCATTCATATAGATTAGCACCTTTATGCGTTAGATCCGTAAGTGATTTTACCACCGTAGAAAGGTTCCATATAAATCTCCTATAATAGTTAGCAAACCCCACAAATCTCTGTATGGCCTTCAACCCTACTGGACGGGGCCACTGCAGGACAGCCGAGAGTTTTTGTGGGTCCATAACTATACCAGCAGATGAGATTACGTAGCCCAAAAATGTCACTTGTGATTTGTGGAACTCACATTTTTCAGTCTTGCAGAAGAGCTTGTTCTTCCTCAATAAACCTAAAACCATTGCCATGTGCTCCTGATGTGTAGCTAGGTCTGGGGAGTGGATGAGGATATCATCCAGATGTACTACTACACAACTTTGTAGTAAGTCCCTTAGGATGTCGTTAATGGACTCTTGAAACACTGCCAGAGCATTGCACAAGCTAAAAGGCTTCCTTGATTCTTTTCAGGTTACAGGCCGCCCTTAGGTCCAACTTAGTAAATATCAAAGAACCTTTAATACGGTCGAACAATGCCGTGATTAGAGGTATGGGGCAAGCATTTTTGACCATAAGTTTATTCAGTCCTCTATAGTCAATGCACAGATGCAACTCCCCATCCTTCTTCTTCACGAAAAAAAACATCCTGCACCCGCGGGTGAGGAGGACTTACGAATAATCCCTCTGGCCAGGGCATCGGCCACATACTCCTCCATCGCCCGATTCTCCTTCACGGACAGAGGGTATGTACATCCCTTCGGAGGAGTAGCGCCTGGTATGAGATTAATGGTACAATTGTAAGTCCTATGCATAGGCAAGGTACCAGCCTCCACCTTATTAAATACCTCACTGAATGCATGATACTCTGAGGGTAATGAGGAGGAGGTACAATAAATCTTAGTGGGTTGCTGAAGGCAAGACTTAGAACAATGAGATGACCATGATAGGATATCGCATGTCTCCTAATCTATTCTGGGTTTGTGTCTCTGCAACGAAGGGAACCCCAGAATGATGGCATGGTGTGGAGAACTTCTAATCTGGAATTGTAGGGTCTCCACTTGGAAAGCCCCCACCCTTACAGTCAGTGGCACTGTCTCATGTGTCACATGAGAAGGCTGCAGTGGTCTGCCATCAATGGCCTCAATATAGAGAGGAGAGGCACGAGGCATCAATGGAATGGCATGTAGTTTAGCACATTCCGCATCCATGAAATGTCCTGCCGCTCTGGAGTCAACCAAAGCCGAAGCTGACACAGAACAAGCGGCCCAAGATATGATGACCATGAGGGTTGGTTTGGTTTGTAACTGTCCTGGGGACTGTGAAACACCACCCAGGGTCTGCCCCCGAAATGACCCTAGGTGTGGGCGTTTCCCGACCTCACGGAACAAGATTGCAACAGGTGACCTTCCTTTCCACAATAAAAGCACAGTCCCTCCCTGTGTCAGAAGGCCCTCTCCTCACCAGACAGGTGTGTAGCCCCAAGTTGCATAGGATCAATCTTGCTTAACTCAGTACCAGGAGGCATGGGAGGTGAGGGAGGAATGGGTAGAAGATCAAAACGGTTTGCCAATCGGGAGTGAGATTTCCTCAGCCGTTCCCTGAACGGGGATCGTTCTCTGATCCTAGTATCGATTAGGATGACAAAGGAGATAAGCTCCTCCAAGTCTTCTGGCAGCTCACGGGCTGCCATCTCATCCTTAATTATGTCATCAAGCCCTTGCGAGAAAGCGGCTACTAGAGCTTCATTGTTCCAGCCCACCTCAACCTCCAGAGTACGAAACTCGATAGAGTACTCTGCTACAGTGCAGACGCCGATATAGCACAGGCTGAAACATCAAAAACTCTATGGAAAGCTGCTACAAACTCCTGAAAATTCGGGTTCGGGTTTTGACGTCTCCCATAGAGGATTTGCCCATGCCAATGCTTTACCAGACAACAGGGTGATCATGAAGCCTACCTTGCTTCGATCATTTGGACAGGCACTTGGTAACAGTTCTAGAAATATGTCCGACTGATTTAGAAAACCACGGCACAACATGGGTTCACCATTATATCATAGAGGGAGAGGAGCAGATCCAGACAGCCCTCGGGGCAACAAACTTTCTGCATTGGCCACTGCTACCATTGTCGGATTGGGAAGGTCACTGGTAGTCACACAACCCCTACCAAATGCGCTGTGCAATTAAGGAGCGTTTGCATAGCCAATGATATTTGATCAATTCGTTGATCTTGCCTATCCATACGGGAGACAATGCTAGGCAACTGTGAAATACCTGTACCTTCATCAGTCATGGCCCTTTCGTACTGTCAGCGGACTGCTAGACAATAAAGTACTCTGACAGGTACAGGTAGAATAAAATACAGATTTTATTGAAATTCAGGCTGTAAATATTAAACACACTTCCCCAAACTTCCCGGGTCAGGCGTGGGGACAGTGCAAGGTCCACTACAGTAACAGCACTGAACTTAGCCAGACCGCCTCTGGATGAATGTGAACCAGGATGTAAGCACAATCCACAAACAACAAGTGGAAAGGCAGACAAGCAGAGAGCAAGGATAGGCTCAAGTAACCTATAATGCTAGGATACTACGGACGTCTTAGAATGCTAGGATCGTCGGACAATACGGACAGCCAGAGCCGCTAACCCACCAGCACTCACACCCGGATACCCAATAGAGAAGTCAGTTACGCAGGCCAAGGTCATACACAAATCGGGTAGTCAGACAGAGCCAGGGTAGCACGTAGCGGGTAGTCAGCCAGGCCAAGGGTCATACATGGAGGGGTTAGTCAGACAAGCTGGACTGAGCACGGACTGGTAGTCAGACAAGGTCAGAGGTTCAAACACTAATCTGGTAGTCAGACAAAGCCATGGGTCATACACAAATCAGAAAGGCAGCCAGAAACGGATCTCAACAGAGAACAAAAACACTTGGAAACACCATGAAAGGGCAATCAAGCTATGACCGAATGTGGCTTATAAGGCCTCCTAGGAAGGAGGAGTTACCGTGATAGAGAGAGAGAGAGAGAGAAAGCAGCAGCTATAATCTTCAAGACTCTAGCTACAGGCTAAGAGGGGAAGAAGCAGTTGCACAGGGAGGATTTTTATTTATTTATTTTTTTGTAGATGGTGATAGGGACAGTTAATAAAAAAAATTAAAAATAGTTTGACTGAGAGGTGAAAGAGACAGGGGCCCTGATATGAGCTGTGACTGAGACAGATACTGGAAGAGATACAGCATGTTGTAATGGGCAAGGCATCACACATAATCAGATATATTGTGTATGTCACTGTTAAAATACACACTATTTTAATAGTGTCCAGCAAACATAGTAGGGGCAATTGTAGGGGCAAAGGAGTAGGAGCAGTACAGGGACTTGGTAGTAAATTACTAGTGCAAAAATTGACTGCAGCCATGTTTGCTGCAGCGATTGCAATTAAAATGATGATGCTGATCCATCTTTTCCCAAGGAGGCTCATAAAAAGTTCCACCACCACCAGTAATATAAATGAATGAATATGTTTATTTATATAACACCACAAGTTTACACTGCGCTTTACAATATAAGTGTTTGGACAATACAGGGTGACAAGTGCTTAGGAAATTGAAACACTGGAAATGGGACCCCTGCTTGAAAGTTTATAATCTAAAATGGTAAAAGGAAACATAAGGGGCTGGATTCAAATGCAGGTGCTAATTTTATCTCTGCTTTTATCTCCAGGTATGCCCATAGACTCCAGTGGGACATAGACTCCTGCATTTGCATCCAGCCCACAGAGAGCATAAGGGTTACGTGTGGAATACAGTGCTCGATTTCTGATCGGGATATGGGAACATAATAAGAAACCATCTAAGAACACTGAAGACAATGAGTCGCATTTTAGTGTTGTTGGCAAAATGGAGGGAGGTGTAGCAGTTCAACCAACTACTGCATCTGACAGTGAGACAAACAAGTACACCTGTCCTATAAGTACAAGCGAATGTTCTGAAAATCCCTCTAAGCCTATGATTAAGTGGTCATTTGACAAAAATGCATTAGGCATCTCGTGTTGTGACTATCAATCTTTTCATCAAGTTATCTTATGATTGAACTTGTTTTTAAGGCAACATGGAACAAAAGATTTATGTTTTAACTCATTGCATTGACGGCTGGGATCAGTGGATCTGTTGAGCTCTCCCTTCTTGTATCTCCATGAAAATCCCTCTAAGTGGAAAAGAAATAAGAACTTGTCTGAGACTTCAAAAAGCCTAGAGGAATATAAAAGTAGTGGGGGAAGAAGCAGCGGGCGATGCTGAGGATGACCTATTTTTGATGATGATGTTGATCTAGAATATGTCCCTCCAGTATCCTCCTCTTCTTCAGATACAGTTGAAGCTGAGAGTGAGAGAGATGATGCCATGGCCAGAAAATTAGCTGGAAGGGAAAGGATCAGTCTTCCACCACTGAAAAGGACCGCTTTGCCTGTTAATAAACTGTGCGTGAATTCAATTGGAAAGTCTGACTCTGGACAAGTAAATATGCCATTCATTGTGTCAGTCATCATCAGCATCATCACTGCTTGTAAGTGCAACCCTGCATCATCACTGCTTCTAAGTCCAACCCTAAGTCCAATAGGCAAAAAATGGCAAGGTTCTTGTAGGAAATGTATTGCCAGTAGGCAGAAATGTGTTGTATTGTCTATGGGAGCAAAAGTAGGACATTGTTGGTTTTCCTCAAAACTTTCAAGTATAACTAATCTTTGCCTTCTTCTTTGAGCCAAAAAAGCACTAGTATGTGACCCCTCCTTATTGCCTTGATAGGTGGGGTGGAGATTTAGCCACTAGGCCCAGGATGTTTGCTGTTGCTGCTGCCTAAGGTTGATATTATTACTGAGGAGGAAGGCTGCTTAGAGAGGGCTGATGTACTAGTAGTTTTGATCTATCTGTTTTCTTGTGGCTGCCTTCCACCTCTGGCCACACCATAAGAAGTGGAAGCACTCCCAGACATTTCAATTAATAGAAAAGTTATATTAACAAAATATTTAAGTGTTTGTTTATTTATTTTTACTTTATTATTGTTTATTTTAATTATTGAACTCAGGATCAGAAATAACAGGCTTAGTTGCAGGAGACAGCAGTGGAGCCTGGATGGAACATTGCACATGCACAGTGCCTGTGTGCAGTTGTGCACTGAAATTTGAACAGCAATTATAATATGACTTTTTTAAAAAAATGAACACACTCAGAATTAATAACAGGCATAGCTGCTGGAGAGAGCAATGGCACGTCTGGAACACTGTGTGTGCACAGTGTGTGTTTATTTGCATTTACAGTTTGAACAGTAAATCTAACTTTCCTTGTTTACAAATAAATTAACACTCAAGAATAACAGTAGTAGATGGTGGAGTATATGCAGACATCCGGCATCCCATCTGTGAGAGAGAGGGAGGTTCCTCTCCAGATAGACTGACAGATGGAAGTTTGGTGCTGCACTTTGCATTCCATTTGTGGAGCGCATACATCAGCTGGAAATTCTGACAGGACATTGGGAAGGCGGATATCCATCGATGTAGGTGAGTCTATAAATGGCCTGTGTTCACTGTAGCTCAATTGATGTCCCTGATGAAGTAGCATAGCTTTACGAATCGCATAGGGTGCATATTGTATAATTTTTTTACTACATGCATGGTCCTTGTATAGTGTATATAATTTTAAAATAAATATCTATGTTGATAATCTCCTAGAGTACATTTCTCACATAAGTGGCCATTTACCCAAAGAACCTTACCTATATAGTGTGTACTACACCATCCCAGATACGGAATTCTCCATTTTTGGAGTGATTATACTGGGCATTGGAACATCTGGACCTTTCTTGAGAGGAAAATTATTCCCCTGTGTGGGAGGCAGAGTTAGCAATGACCAGTGAGGACTTTGGAGAATGTTTGGAGATTGACTATGACTGGGGGTCAGATCCAGTCTAAGCAATCCATCCAAGAGACAGGTCAAGGCTCTTGCAAATGTAAGTACCCTGTGAGGGGGCTTTTGTATTTACTATCGCATGGCAGTTTTTGGGAATACTACACTCAGAGAGGATTGCGCTGTTTTTGCTGTTTTTGTAGTTGGTGGCGTGTCTGGATTCCAGAACACTGAGCATGCACAGTAGTGCCCATTTTTGTGCAGTTGTGCACCTAACTTGAAAACAACAAGAAGTGCAACAAAACAGGGGAAGTATAACTAAGTGTAGTACTTTAATCCACCTATAAATAAATACATAATAAAATATATGCACTCACATTGCCCTCCTCTTAGGCTTTATGTGTCTCAAAAGTCCCCGCTTATCCAACCGCGATGCTGTGTCTCTCCAACTTGCTATCTCTTGCAGTGTGATCTCACCTGATGTATTTCTTCCTCTGCCTGTCTGGATGGTCCTGGAGCAAATGTTACTGTTCCAATATTTTGGTTAACACAAGTTCTGAGCAGCCCAGGCTGAGACGTTTGAGAGACAGTAATTCCTGAGCAATGTGTTTTTTAGAGTTTCTCACAGGGGGCCAATCTAAGGGAACGGTATTATAAGAGTGCTAAAATTCCCAATGCTTATCGTGGGACACTACCCACTTCCTCAGAGGAAAGTAAAAACCCTCTGCTGTGGCTATCAGTGGGCTTCTTGTACTTTCAGCTCTCCTTTGTCTTTTCTATATTATAAGTTGTGAGTTTACTTTTGAAAGTAAATAACATTTTCCTTTTTTTTTTTAAAAATTAAAACATTCAGAAATAACAGGCTTAGTTGCTCAGTGGACAGTGGACACTGGAGTGCAACAGTCAGCTATGTATTGGATGTACAGGACACATACAGTTTTTATTTGGGCATGAAGCTCTAACACTAGCGTACCAGGATATAGGCCGTTACTGGGAGGCCTTCTCAAGCCTATCATATTTTCCAAGGACAAAGGATGAGGTTCACGGACTTAGAACCTCACCCAGGAGGCAGGGTTGTAAGGGACACTGCTGTCTTAACCTCATATAAATATGACATAAGCAGCAGCTTGGACTGCATTGTAGAGTTGTATCGGACAGATAGGCGATTATCTGATTGGTCGTCTCCTGTCCCTTGGTTGTTGTTCCAGTTCCCATTGACTGGGGAGCTGGAGTGACATAATTGAGTTACGCGACAGACCTGGGTAACTCACTCTTCTATGGAGAGTAGTAGCCCGGGTCATTATTGGTCGCCTGTTCCTTGTCACTCCAATTCCTATTGGTTGGGAATTGGAGCGTTGAGATTGAATTATGTAGAGTGCACTGCTCCTACTGTGTATGTTTATCCTTCCATTGTCCCATGTGTATTTACCAATGTTCTCCAAGCATTGTATTAGAGTGTCTCCCTCCCCTGGTATTGTCCTCATGTTGACACCAAGTATTGTCCCATAGTATGAGGTTTTATTATAAAATGTCTTATGTTCCAGAAATAAAGTGTTAGTCATTTGGAACAACAAGCGTGTCCTGTTTCTTTCTTTCCCAAATGGTTTAAAGGGTCCCCTCTGACCCCCATTCAGGAGATCAGCGTCCCTGTGATCCAGCAGTGATCCAGAGTGACCGGTGTGGCTTCCCCCTTGCAGCCGACATAAGGAGAGAGAACCCGGAACGATGGCTAAGGACAACCCGGCATCCTTAGCTTCCATTACAACTAGTCACACTCACTGACTCATAGTCCCTGTATCTAATGTACTGTTATTTATTTACTAGCTAACCTAGCTATTAATTAATATTATTTACTAGCTAACCTGCCTACAATTATTATTACTAACCAAACTAACTCTAACTGCTGCTAAACTAAGTACTATAGCTTCCAGTACAAAAGGAATCAGAAGAAAGAAGAATTATTGTTTTGTTTCTTCCAACAATGTAGGGAGATGAGATGATGATCAAAAGCCTGTGACACACTGTGTCTCTTCTAAAAGACCACATATTATTTTTGTTGGTACTCTATAGGTGCACAATATGTATAGTGTTTAGTTTTAATACACTTCTTGAATGGAAAAAGAAGGTCATCCACTCCTCGGTATAATACAGGTGAATAGACAACATATAGCTAGGAAAAACAAAACAAAAAAAGAGGGGCGCCAATAGTGCCTTATCACAATGGACATAATCACAATTGAAATAAATATATTTCACTCACATTGTAATGTGGCTGTGTTATACAATATAGATATACACAGCAACATCTCTTCTCTGTTACGAAACTGGAATCATTCTTTGTCCAAACACAGAACTGCTCCACAGACACACTGCAACTCTGAATCAACTGGTCTTTATTATAAAATAATATGTAAGAAAATGTATAAAAACAATAAATGCTACATGCACATAAACGCGCTTCGTAGTGCACTTAGCTGCTTTAACAAGGACAACAGGTATAAACTGAGTGTCCTGGCTTATACACAGAAATGTAAAAGGTATCGCTTCCTTCGGATTGGATAAATAAAATTAATAACATCCAATTGCTTTGATGTGAATGGAAACAAATTCTAATCAACCTACTGTTTTCACATCGGCCTTCATACCCAGAAACAAAGCTGACTAGTTGGTGAGATGAATGGTTAAATTAACCATCTCATGACATCAAATTAATAATTACATCATACCTGCTGACTGAAAAATATATACAACCTATTTAGAGGACAGTGACTATCATAATTATTAGAACAATTGTACATATTCAATAAACATTTAGTACTGGATAGGTTCTTCTGTAAAACATTTTTTTCAAACAACATTTAAAAATACAATTACCCTACATATACCGTACTTGAAATACAGTGCATGAGTTAAATTGACATATTAACTCTTTATGGATTTTAGCAATGTAAACTCTAAAAAATATATCTGTATATAAAGGACATACTATGTTTTTCTTCCTCATCTGTATGTTCTTTTAATTATACCTAAAAATCTATATCAAAGGGTATCCCAAAGATTCTCATATCGGACCTGGACAGGCTTTGTCTGCTTTGTTTCTGGGTATGAAGGCCGATGTGGAAACAGTAGTTTGGTTAGAATTGGCTTCTATTCTCAATGAAGCAATTGGATGTTCATTTTATTTATCCAATCAGAAGGAAGCCATACCTTTTACATTTTTCTGTATAAGTCAGCACACTCAGTTTATACCTGTTGTTTTGATAAAGCAGCAAAGTACGCATATTTTACTGAGTGATGGGAGGATTTGGGAGAGCAGCCTACTCATTGTATCCAAAGAAATCTTAGAAATAGCTGTCAGAAGGGAGCAGCTATATAAATTCCCTGAGTCTATAAGCTGGTACACATATGCATGTGATTCCAGTTATCCAGTTATCTTGTGAGTCGAACTCCATTGGCGGTGGTGGTGGTGTGTCCCATATTGCAACTTGAGGATATCATACAAGAGGTGCTTTCTATTTCTTTTCTTTTGTATTTAATAGATAGATCCTGGCATTGACCCCTCTCCAGAAGAAAAATCCCTGAATTCAAAATGAGTTCGGACCAACCATGGGTAACGTGGCTTTACAGTGGGCAGTGAACTACAGCTTTCATCATCCCTGGTGATGGGGTTGCAGTAAGGCAGCAGCCGGCTTCTCTTCTGCCTGCTAAATTGCAGGTAAGGAAAACTGGCAACATCAAGATTTCATTCGTTTGAGGGCCATTCCCTTGGAAATTAGGATT
This sequence comes from Rhinophrynus dorsalis, assembly GCA_037306005.1. NCBI lineage: Eukaryota > Metazoa > Chordata > Amphibia > Anura > Rhinophrynidae > Rhinophrynus > Rhinophrynus dorsalis. The sequence goes on along the minus strand of CM074727.1, from coordinate 114,992,120 downwards.
GGCCTGAGAATAAAATGCAACAGTGATAAACAAGGGGTTCAAAGGCTGTTGTAACAATCAATAACAGCCATAACCAGGATGACTGTCCCTCCACTTCCTGTCAGGATTGAATTGGTTATTCTGAGATCAATCACTTCTGCTCTCTACCCTCCTACACACAGTCCCTTCTCACTTTCCCAGCTGAAAGGGCAAAATGAATAAATGAATCAATTGAAATGAAAACATGCAAATTGTCATTCATTATTCTGTGACTTTGTGTAACTTTCACTTAGTATTTTTTTTTATCCAAATCTCACAAAACATGTGATTTTCCGCTAAGTTTAAATTTGTTACAAAACAAATGCACATATTGAATAAAAAACACCCCAAGTCCATAGTTGAGTGATTTAAGGGTTTTCTCATCTATGCCAGTGCATATTTGGAGCTCCAAGCTCCTTAAATACATAGACCTTATTGTGAATATGTATGGTGTTTATGGAGGATTTACCTAGGCAGAGTATTGTAGAGCCTTTAGGAGGAAGCCAGCAGGAGATACAGTACTGTACTCTGGCTCCAGGGACATGGATACTGGTAAGTTCCCTACAGCAGGAGCCCATACAGTTAGTCCAGATCCAGGATAAGAAACAGCTCAGCGTTCCTATAAGCAAGGTTTTGCCTATCGGTTTAGACACACTTGCACTGCTTGTGGAGGAAGACATCCCATGGTGACAGGATAATGTGGTGCTGGTAAGGAGACTAGGGGGTAGATTTAAAGGCAGCCGTTAACAAAAAAAAATCACTAACGGGTGCGTTAAGTGACATGTTGCAATTCAAAGATCCGTCTAAAGACCAGCTAACGGCAGTTGTACAATCCTTACGGCCGATACACTTACGTGCATTCAGACGCATGGAAAAACATACCCCAGAGCTATTCAAAGGCTTGCGGTACTGATAACGGCTGAAAAAAAGACACACCTAACGGCTAAAAGTTAAGACCCACTTTTTTTAGCCGTTAGACACTTAACGGCCAAAACAAAACACCCGTTACATAGGAAAATACACAAAAGGCTTACCGCACAACCATGTAAATGGGAAAATTAACCCGTGCAATGCCAAAACAACACAAAAACATGCACACACAACACAAATCACTATACACACAACAACAACCAACACCACAGGGACAACGACACACTAAAAAACAACAACACAACATGGCACGGAACAATGGGGGTCATCACACAAAGCGGACACCTGCAAATACAAGCTCACCTGGGCAACATCAACACGCCACCTGCACCCCACAACTGCATGTCCGCAAATGGCACACACAGAACAAGCACAACACACCACATCTTATAACACACACACACCTGCAAACACTTACCTGGACAAAAACAACTCACCATTGGTCAGCACTCACCTCATCACCACACCCACACAACGCCCTAGCAAGTACTTAAAGGGACAACTCAACACACTCACTTGTGGCTTGTTTTCCACTCTGGGAGGGAGAGAGAGAGAGAGAGAGAGAGAGAGAGAGAGAGACAGATAGAGAGAGAGAGACAGATAGAGACAGATAGATAGAGCAAACAGTATGTTGGGTTACATATTGTTGCGAAGACTGAAGAGAAGGCGTGCAAGGGAGAGAGCTAGGGAACATCAGCAACCTCCAAGCATGCCTGATCAACAGCCACCACCTGTTGCAAGTGAGGAGGCTCTGGCTCAGCAGCCACACAGGAGCCCATCCCCACCTGGAGGGCACAGGATGTATAGACGACCACCAAGGCCCAGGGTATACCGCCCAAGGGTCACCCTCTTTGGAATGACCGATGATGAGGTAATTGATCGCTACAGGTTGAGGCCTGACAGCATCATTGCCTTGTATGAGGTCATCAAGGAGCAGGTGGATCCCATCTACATCTACAACCATGCCCTAACTGGCCTGCAGAAACTACTCTGTGCCATGCACTTCATGGCAAGCGGGGCCTTCCAGTCCACAGAGGGTTACGCATCTGGCATGTCACAGGCCACATTCTCCAGGGTGCTGGCCCAGGTCCTGCCAGCCCTCAAAAGCAAGGCCAGTACCTATATACATTTCCCCACCACCGACATGGACTGGATACAAGTCAAGCAGGCCTTTTACGCCAGGGGAGGCATGCCCAGGGTCATGGGTGCTATAGATTGCACCCATGTCCGAATTAAGGCCCCAGCACGTGACGCACAGATATTCATCAACAGGAAGAACTTTCACTCCATCAACGTGCAGATGGTGTGTGACAGCCATATGAGGATAATGAATGTCTGTGCAAAGTATCCTGGCAGCTCACATGATTCATACATTCTCCAAAACTCCTCAGTCCACAGAGATTTCGAGAATGGAACTTTTACAGGGGGATGGCTTTTGGGTGAGTTCACAATACAAAATCACATCACATACACAGGCGTACACACAACGCTGCTTAGCATGCTCCTGACCCACAGCTACTACGTCTACCACACAAAACATCATTCACACAACATGTGCTCCCTGTCTCACCATGTCACTCACATTACACAGGTGATGCTGGCTATGGATGCAAGTCCTGGCTACTGACCCCACTGGCCAATCCTCGAACACATGCCCAGGAAAGCTACAACCAGGCTCATGGCAGAACGAGGAATGCCATTGAGCGGACCTTTGGCCTCCTCAAGTCAAGATTCCGATGTCTGGACCACTCGGGGGGAGCACTGCAGTATGCACCTGGAAAGGTGTGCGACATCATTGTGGCGTGCGCAATACTGCACAACATCGCAGTGGACACCAGGCTGCTGGAGCACATCCAGGCCCCCCCCATACAGGAAGTGCCCATGGACATCGGACACGTTGAGGAGACCCTGAGAGGGACACAGATCAGAGACAGGCTCATCACGGAACACTTTACATGTGAGTATAACACAGGCATGCAAACAATCCATGCAAGTCCCCCATCAGTCCTGTGACACTAACCACACTGCACATTTTGTTCTGTCTCACCCCACAGGAACAGTGACACAGCACTGCACTTGCAGCGGACGTGGCAAATTGTGTGTGTGGACTCAAAAACCATCCTCCATTCCACTCTCCACGTTGACATACAGACCCCAAGGATATCACGCACACCCTCAGGAGAAACAAGGTACAACACATAACCCATGTTCATCGCCTTACAGGGCTTGATTGACAGCAGCTAACTTGATTTGCCATGAGCATAGCCAGAGCAACCATGCTAGCCTTGTAGCGAAAGAGTGTTATCCAATGCTATGCATTGGATAATACTCCGTCACATCAGGGGTTAAAGGGCCATTGGACTCAATATGGAACCTGTACTGTGCTACAGCTGAGAAGAGCAGCACAGGGGTGGATGTACAGTGGTATGGGCACACAATGTAGAGGTCATGAGACGTAGATCAGATTACCAGGGACACCATGCTGACCTGTGAGTGTGCAGACATATGTGCCCCCGACATGAATACACACATCAACAAATGTGTCCTAACAGTTCCATGGAACAAATGACATTGGGCTGCCACTGTCACATTAACAGTGGCAGCCCAAATTCATTACTTCCATGGAGCTCTCAGAACACTTGTTGATGTGTGTATCCATGTCAGGGGCACATATCCATAGGGCTGGGGCACATGTCCTTAGTTCTCCACATAATTGGTTACAGATGAGTACACAACACATTGTCAAGCAATGGTTTGTGTACTCACCTGTAACTGTGAAAATTGAGGGGATCAAAAAGACTAAATTGTTGTTGCTTGATGATCAGTTCAAGTCAACTACTCCAAATCCTGTCCTCTTCTTCCACAGGCATCCGTAACATGATCCATCCTTGAACTGAAGTTCTTCTATGTGACTGGATTGATGTCTTGACATCACCTTCATGGAGATCACCCCTTGCTGTTTATGTTGATGTTGTTGGTGATGCAAAGTTTGACCTGAGGTTCACACAAACCTCTACTGGATCATTTTCATATAGACACAGAAAACACTAATTCCTGAGTTTTATAACCTGTACAGTTAGGATGCTCAGCTACAGAGTTGTCAAACCTTGTGGACAACACATGAGCTGGGCAGCAGTGTTACTAAAGTACTATTTTTTTGTTTCAAAGTACATTTAGTGTTCTCATACAGGTGTTCAATGCATATAGGCAATACACAGAAAACACATGTACATCCTAATGTACTTTGAGACACAATAAAGATGAACCATCACCATTCTATCTGTGTCTGTAGGAGGATATATTTGAGAACACAGTTGTCAATGCGTTACCACACCCAGGGTAGAGTATCCCCATACATGGAAAGGCATCACCCATATCACAGGACTCCACCACTTGTTTGCAAGTGAGTGGACTCAGTGATGTATTAACGCTAACAGATGGTGGCAGTGATACACTAATGTGTTGTGGGAGTGATAAAGAGGTGATAAAGGGGACATACTTCCACAGTGAATTCCTGTCCACAGTTAATGTGTTGCTCAGTATAATCAATGTTCAGTGATATTGCTCCACTGGGACATATCACAGTACATGACCAAGTGGACAAGTGTTTTCACTGGGGAAGTCTGTTACACCCTTAGAAAAAACAACAAGTCAACTTACTGGAGGCCCCAATGCTCACCCCAGGATATCAATGTGTGTGCTACACATTGAAATCCTAGGTTGAAAACATTGGCTTCCCCAGTCAGTCTGTTGCACAATGAGTGTGTGAATCCAAGACAATATGGATACATGTCCCATTTATCTGTCCTGCTTGTTATCTCACCGCTAAGCCGTTTGTTTGGTTATCCCCTTAACCCTCTGAGTGCCAGAGTGGTACCCAACGCATTTCTTTGCAATGCGTTGCCTACCACTCTGGATATCAAAGGGTTAAACACTACATATGATGTAGATGAATGTTCAATGTTGTACCAAATGTTGGGCTAAGGGGAATGTTTTGTTATGCAAAATCAACACACAACATTGCCATATAACACAGTTGTGTAATATGGCAACAGGGATGTTTTTACAGTTGATTTTGTACAACGATGTGTATGTGAACCCATGTTGTAACATCCCACAAACATCTTACCTAGGCAGGAGTTGTATTCACTGAATTGTTTGGCAATGCATTGGAGACAACTCTGCCACCCAAATCTATGACCAAATTCAAAGCAGATCAGACAGGATTCAAAAGCACAATGTTCCTTTATTCAGGGGAAATTTAACATGTTGGGCATTTTATTTTTTTTTCTTGGGGGGGGGGGCTTAGACTGTGTGGCAGAAGTGGATAACCTGGATGATCTCCTGGTCACCCTTTGCCCCCTAGGTGTGGCTTCGGGGGTCACATTAGAGGGGGTGGTGGGGGCAGTGGATCCCTCTGTGGAGCGCAGGTTTTCCCTCTCCAAACGTAAGTCCTCCCTGCGGTTCAGCTCTCTCAACTCCACCAGTAGCTGTGCAAGCAGGTCCATCACCCCCGTGTGTAGCTGATGGAGTTGAGTGTTGATCCTCATGACCTCTGACTCCAGGGAATGGATCCTTGCCTCTATCCTGTTAGTGTTTATACGGGATTCCCTACGGCTCCTGGTGATGTTGTCATTGGTGCGGAGGCTTGACCTGAGTAGTCTCCTTTGCAGAGCCATACACTCAGCTTCCATCCCCGTGGGCCGTTCACTGCTGGTGATGCTTGTGCCTGGTGAATCAGCTGCTGCTGTGTCCTCCTCTGCTGGTGCTGTATCCTCCTCTGCTGGTGCTGTGTCCTCCTCTGCTGGTGCTGTGTCCTCCTCTGCTGCTGGTGTGTCCTCCTCTGCTGCTGCTGTGTCCTCCTCTGCTGGTGCTGGTTGTGCTGCAGATGGGTATGTGCCCACCACATCAATTGACCCACTGCTGCCCACCGATGTCTGTGCTGGTGGAGGTGGTGGGGTAAACACGTCCCTTCGCATAGGCTGTTGGGGCTCCCCAAGCAGGCCCAGGTGTTGGTAGTCGAGTGGCCAAGGGTCAAACCTTGGCCACTGGTATGTGCTTGGCCCCCACCTAGGATCATACCTGGGGCCATGCTGGGGAGCCATCCAGGAGGGTAGGTCAATCTGTGGGTATGGCCCGTATTGGGTGGTGGCCACATCACCGGGCAGCCATTGCCTCCCTGGTGGTGGTGGTGCTGCTGCTGCTGCTGGGGGATAATAGCTCCTGGAGGTGGTGGGGGGCATCCAGTCACTGTAATAAGTCGGTGCAGGCAGAGTTGGTGCAGGCAGAGTTGGTGCAGGCAGAGTTAATGCAGGCAGAGTTGGTGCAGGCAGAGTTGATGCAGGCAGAGTTGGTGCAGGCAGAGTTGGTGCAGGCAGAGTTGGTGCAGGCAGAGTTGGTGCAGGCAGAGTTGGTGCAGGCAGAGTTGGTGCAGGCAGGGTTGGTGCATCCAGCTGGCCAAGAGGTGTGGATGTCGTTGGGTACGGTGCCCACTGGCTGGTCCCCTCCTCCAAATACTCCTCACTGGGTGGTGAGGTGGCCTCCTCCATGGGCTCCTGATGTGCTGGAGACACATAACCTGTGTGGAGGATTGAGATTGTGTGATCAGTAAACTTAGCCATGATGGTGTCAAATTGATATTAATACTTGAAATGTGTAAAGGAACATATATGTTGTATGGTGTATCCCCCTGTGTGAAACAACGGTACTCCTACTGGTGATGGGTGTTGTATTCTACATGTATTGCAGCTCAGAGTTGAATTCCTTTGGTGCCACATCCCAGTGGCCTGAAATTGTACATTTGCGCTGTTGCCACATCATCCTTTGTGGATATCTGTTCCCTGGACCAAAGCTAGCCAGAGGATGGTCTGGCAACATTGGCATAGTACATTTTCAGGCCACAGTGATATTGTCCCTGGAATATTCAACTTTGAGCTGTTATACTCTTGTGATGAAACACCTTTCAGTAGTGGGGATACCCTTGCATTACCCGGTGGATCAATCCTATGACATGTATTTTTCCTTTCACATTTTAGGTATTACTATCTCTTTAACGGGATAGCAATGGTTAATTTCACCTTGATGTAACATTGCAGGCATCATAGAGAGATGTTTAGAAAGATGTTGCTGTATGTGACAGCTGGAGATGTCAGTCATTTGACCACACGGAGGCTCTTCAGCAGACTCCACATTGACCCATTTGGAGATAACTACATCTTTGCCATTGTCTACTAAGTGTTCCTGGTTTGTAAGCACGCTCTGTGGACCATGTCAATGATGGATCCATCTCCAATTGTTTCAATTTTGGGTCTGCTGAAGAGCCTCCGTGTGGTCATATGACTGACATCTCCAGCTGTCACATACAGTAACATCTTTCTAAACATCTCTTTATGATGCCTGCAAGGTTACATCAAGTGAAATTAACCATTGCCATGCCAAGGTACACAGTGAGGAATATGGTCTGATATGTGTGTATATGTACCTTTCATACGGCTACAAACATATCCTTGATAGATATGAACCCAGAGATCTGTTCAGAACATGTGATTGTCTAACTGCCTATATATGTACAGCCATCACAAATGAACTTTCATAGATACAAGTGATACCCATCCAAGTAGGTGTAATATACTGGGTATATGTACTGTGATGATGATATCAATATGAGTTATTTTGTTGAGGGTGCACATATATGGGCAGTTGGACAATCACACGTACTGAACCGAACTCTGGGTTTACATCTTGTTGGGACCTATTTGTACCCATTTGAAAGGGACATATCCACATACAAATCTGGTTGTTTTTCTTTCTGTACATATCTTTTTTGAAGAGATCTGCAGTGTGATTCAAGTAGTATTCATCCCTATGTTATCAGTTCATCCCGTACAGTGCTGGATTTTGTCAGATTAGACATGTCCCTCTCTGGTTGTCATGATGGTATCCTATGCATAGCATTGTGATGCATGGGATACCACCGTGGCAATCAGGGATTGATGTACATTACAGGATTCTGTCCATGAGGTCTGTTCAAGTTGAATCCTGAGGGGCAACAATCAAGCCAGTATTGAAGGATATCATTGATTGAGGCCTTTTTTTTCCTGGATCAGCCCATCCATCCTTCTGTGTGAGGCAGCCAGACCCGATCATAGATATCCATAATCCCTGGCCTGTTATTGACCAAACCTCAATGGTTCATATTTGGTTCCCATATTTATCCTGCAAATAGTGTCTGGTGTACCATCCATCCATGGCATCAGCACTCCTGAGGATCTATATGTGAATCAAATGTGAGCTATGTAAATTGAAGTTAGAGTAAATGATTGCATACACAACACCAAGGCCAACTTTTTCACCTTTACTTATGTGTGATTGTTTTTGGCCTGTGTGTTGCACATACAAGCATTTATTCTCAGTGGCACTGTGATTTGTGACCTGATCCATCCTGTTGGTGATTCAGTAAGCGGTTAAGTGGACCTGATGAACTGATTATGATGCTGACTTCTCCGCTGACCTCATTTCACCATCTGCAATGTTTTCTATGGAGTCCACACAATGGGGCCTGTGCAGCTTGAATCCTGTTATTGGATGTTCTCCATAGACTAACATTGTAATTGGTAAAGTGAGGGTATGCAAGTGTCAAATTCACTACATCAGCTCTTTTTCACCGCTTAGTGAATGTCCCCTATGTGTCATGTAATTGTTAACCTATCGACATGTGTTTGTTGTATGGTTAACCCTTTGAGTACCAGAGGGGTTGCCAAAGCATTGTTGATCGATGCATTGATGATCCCTCTGGCACTCATGGGGTTATGTGCTGGATTCCCTGTGTGAACATGGGTAACACTGTGTGACAACAATTGTGATGTTTAACATACAACACTTTACTGAGCATGGTTTGTGTGTATTGTGTGTGATGAGCACAGCAACATGAGGGTTAACCAGGGAGTTGGACAGGTTTTGGCCTTGTTGAACATTGACATTTGTCCTTGTCTTGATCCCTGTTTAAACCCTCAGGGTGCTGTGTTGGTGCAATTGTGTGGTTGAATGAAGAGCAGATGTTGGGATGTGAGTGCTTGTTTGTGATGGGTGTGTGGTTTGGGGTGGTGTGTGGTTTTGGGGTGATGCACTTACCGGTGGTGTGGAGGCTCCTCTCCTCCCCAGTGTCTGATCCTCCAGGGACCCCCTCAATGAGGGTGGACGACAGTGTCTGCCGCAGCCTCTCCTCCCATGCGCTGTAGGTGATGGGGACAGGTGGCCCACCTCCGGTGGCTCTGGCGTGCAGGGCGGCATCCCCCATCTTCCTCTTCACCTGCCTTTTGCAGTCGCCCCATCTCTTCTTGATTGAGTCCACATCCCGTCTGCAGGTGGCCACCGCATTAACTCTGCTGCAGATTTGACTCCAGGCAGCTCTCCTCCTCGCAGACAGGCCAGGGAGTCTGTCCCCCGGGAAGAGGACACTCTCCCTCTCCAGCACAGCCTCCACGAGGGCCGTGTTTTCTTCCTCGGTATATCGGGGATCCCTGAGCCTGTCCCCCTCAGCTCCGGCATGCGAGGAGTCAGACCCGGAGTGTCCTGCCTGCTCTGCCCCTGCCTGTGTGTGGTGGTCCCCAGGCACTACCCCTCGTCCCACTGCAGGATCTGTCCCTCTTCTTCTTTGTGTGCCTGTTCTTGTGGGCCTGGTCCCCCTCCGCCCTGCGTATCTCCCTCTCCCACCCCTGCTCTGCTGAGGGATCCCCTCCTGACCTTCCTCCTCCTCCTCCTCCACTAGTCTCCCCATCCCTCTCTCCTGTCCTCCTCTCCTGGCCATCATTCACCCAGTCACACCCAGGCACTCTCACACGCCCTCACAGACACACTCGATCCCACTCACTCTCTGTCACACACTTTCACTCACGGATTCACACTGTAAAAATAAAGTTTAAAATGTGTAAGGTGTGATGAAAAAAAAAAGACTATGTGTATGTATGTGTATGTGTTTGTATGGATGTATGTGCTATGTGCAAAAGTGTGCTATGTGTCTATTTAAATGTAACTCTCTCCTCTCCAAAATCCTTCTACCTTACTCCTCTGTATGCTTCTCTCTCTCTCTCTCTCTCTCTCTCTCTCTCTCTAAATGCTATCCTCCACTCCTGGGTCCTGTGCTCTAGCTTGCTGAAACTCGAAACACAGACAGGGTGTAACCGTTATTTTGAGGTATATATAGGTGTATTTGAACATTTTTGATACTTTGGGGCCTTGGGATTGGCTGTAGGTTTGAATTTTGTTTGTGCATCTATCAGGGTTGCTAGACAACGGCAGCCGTAATGTAACATTTTGAGTTAAGTTGTGTTTTAACGGGTGTTTGGGATGCACGGTGATGCAAAATCAGGTGCGACGCTGGTTTTTGTTTAACGTGTTTTTGTAGTGCCTACGCCCGATAGCTATTCTTGAACGCTTACCTTTGAATCTGCCGTAAAACATGTGTTCTTTGCGGCCGATGTGCCTTTTTTACTTAGCGGATGGTTCAACGGCTGCCTTTAAATCTAGGCCTAGGAATGGTTCTTTTTGAAGTGTTGTTAAAAAAACACCATACCTATTGCACATTAGTACATTCATTGAGATTTCAGTGGTTGCGAAGGAGAAGCTTGGAAAGGAGTTGGTGGATGGTAGGTTCACAGGCCCATTTACTGAACCCCGCCCCAATAGAGAGTTTAATTGTGTACACATTCGGAGTGGTCCCTAAAAAGTAGCCAGGGAGGTTTGGATCATTCAGCATCTTTCCTACCCCAAAGGAACATCAGTAAATGCCTTGAATGAAGAGTTGTGTATTGCACAGCATTATACTTTTAACCAGATATTGGACTTAGTCAAGAAGGTAGGTCCTGGGGGTATTGATGGCCAATACGGAATATGAATTAGCCTCTCATCTCCTTCCCCTTCATCCTGATAGCTATAGGTACATTGGTTGCTTCTTTGAGGGTTCGTGGATAATTGTTTGTCCATGGGGAGGGCCATATCCTGCTCATACTTCAAGGCCTTCAGTACTTTTCTCCATTGGGCATAGCAGAACAGAGCTGGTTCTCTCTTCATTCTGCATAAGTTAAATTACTTCCTTTTGATAGGCCCCCCCCACAGTGTTCACAATGCACACACCTTCTTCTAACAGCAGAAGATTTCTTTCAGGTCTTGGGAGTCCCCATAGCTGAGGACAAGGCCATTCTGCCTTTCCATCACATTCCTAGGGGCTGAAATAGATTTGGTCCAAATAATAGACAGGCTACCCCAAGATAAGGTGCTTCAAATATGAGTGGAACCAGAGAGGGGTTAGGGGCTCGCAAAATAACACTAAAAGAACTTCAGCCCCTGATTGGGCTCGTAAACTTTGTGGCATGAGTCACTCCCATGATACAGGTATTTAGCAGAGAGTTGGGCTACGATGGCTGTAAGGCAAGGTCATCAGAGGATCCCCAGACAGATAGGGGAAGATGTATGAGGGCAATTCCTTGACCAATTCAATAGGTTTATGTTGTAGAGGGATGCCCCTAAATCTAACACAGAAATTCAATTATTCAAGGATGCTTCTGGGGCTGTGAGGTTTGGTGCCTGCTTCCAGGGAAAATGGTGCAGCAGTAGGAGGCCTCAGCACAGGCATGAGTTAGGGCTTACCAGGGACCTTACTTTCCTGGAACTGCTCCTCATCCTAGTTGTGTTAGAGTTGTGGTAGGACAGTTTTGCCGCCAAGGAGGTGGTGTTCTAGATGGATAATATGGCAGTGTTTTTTGCTGTCAATCCCTGCCAGTATTGGGTTTTCTGAGGTGTCTGTGTCACGGTGCCCGTGATCTTCCTCTGTCACTCTTTGCTGTGTTGCGCTCCCATTGGCTGAGCTTGTTTGGCCCGCCCATTATGGCCTTTTTATACCCGGCCTTTGGCACCTGTAAGTTGCCCTTTCTTGGTGTTCCTGAGCCAGTGTTGCTGTGTAGCTGTGTTCCAGTGTTCCTGCTTCCTGTGTACCGACTTGGCCTGTCTGACTACGCTCCTTGATTCCTGCTCCGTGATCTGACCCGGCCTGGCTGACGTTCCTGCTTCGTGACCTGACCCGGCTTGTCTGAGGATCCTGCTCCATGATTTGACCCAGCCTGGCTGACTTCCTGCTCTGTGATCTGAACCGGCTCGTTGCTGACCCTGTCTGTGTTCCTGCTGTTTGCTGCTTAGTGTCGCCTCGGCGACATTCTGACTTCCGCTGTGCTGTGGCAGGGCTAACTGTGTCATTGCCTCCTGTGTACTGGGCCTATCCATTTTCTCTAGCTGAGCCTGCTGCCTCCATTACTCTGGGCCTCCGTTTACTCCTACAGAGCACTGTGCCTTCCGTTAACACTTGCAGAGCCGTGCCTCCGTTCACTGAGCCTCCGTTAACATTTGCAAAGCAGTTGTCTCCGTTCCCTGAGCCTCCATTAACACTTGCAGAGCCGTTGTCTCCGTTCACTGAGCCTCCATTAACACTTGCAAAGCTGTTCCCCTGAGCCTTCCGCTACACTTGCCGAGCCTTGGTTACCGTGCAGCACCTGTGTGGGTGGCTGTGGCTCTTTCCAGCTAAGCATAGCAATGTAGTCGGTCTCTGTTACCACGCCCGCGGGAGGCGCCATTGGCTCCTGTCTGTTGAGCTCTTGCAGTGTAATTAGTCTCCGTTACAATGCCCGTGGGGGCTATTAGCTCTAGTATCCTTGCTCTTGCAGTGTAATTAGTCTCCATTACTACGCCCGTGGGGGCTATTGGCTCTAGTTATCATCCGTTCTTGCGGTGTAATTAGTCTCCGTTACAACGCCCGTGGGGGCTAGTGGCTCTATTATCCTCTGCTCTTGCAGTGCACTTGCTCTCCGTTCATGCACCGGTTGGGGTGCCAGTGGCTCTAGCTCATCAGCTCTAGCTGAGTATTTTGGCCTCAGTTCCTGCTCAGCATAAGCAGTAGTCTCTGTTCTATACTACTACTGGTGTTTCCCCATCTAGCACCACTTACTGCTCCTTTACCATCTTATGGGCGTGTCAAACACACCACAACAGAGACTGATTGATTTATATGTACTTTAATCATTAAGTATCCTTTATGTTACTAATGCCTGTCCTGTGATAGTATATATATATATATTTATTTCTCTGTATACTGGGCCTGAGAGGGCAACTATACACTGTTCATTTCAATTATTCTGTATTGCCTATAGAGGGCGGTCTTTCTTGTTTTATTAATAAAACTGTGTTTTATTCTAACCTGCTGGTCTGAGTGTCCTACAAACCGTTACAGTCTGGTGCCACTTTGCATGAGACAGAATATTTCAATCAAGCCAAAGCATGTCTGGGGTGGAGAATTAGATAGTGGATGTCTTTTCTAAGGAAAAAGGCAATGTGTTTTCCCATGTTTCCTAATTTTAACCCATATGCTCTTCTTTGTCTATCTACTCTGTGGCAGTTGGGGTTGACAATCTAGATGATCTGGTGAGAACGTAACTTGCCCCTAAAACATGGGACTCTTATTTCAGAGCATTTGCCAGGTGGGAGGACTTCATTCAGATCTTCTCGGGGGATAGTGAGGCCTTCCCCAGTGATTTATTTTATTAAACACATGGGGGATTCAGGCATATTGTGGGCACAGGTAGAGACAAAACTAGCAGCCATTTTATTTTTCAAACTCATGGGGCAAAGGGATTGGACAGCTAGTCTGACAGTTAAGCACATTATACAAGGCTGCGGCAGGCAGCTTGCCAGAATGCGGGATAAAAGGAGGCCCATTGACACAGCATCTGCTTGATATTTTGGGCTCTGTTTGTAGGTTTTCAGCTGTTAATATGAAAGCAGATTATTTAGTACAGTGTTGACGTTTAGTGGAAAATTCAGGTTCTGAGCTTATCTCACCAGCCTACAATAACAAGGAGGTTTCTGAAGAATGATCAAGTAGAATTGTCAGCAAAGGTTGTGTGATGTTTCCTGCCACTCTTCAAGACTGGTCAGAATGGGAGGGTACAAAGGTTCTTCTTGCACATCACAAAGGACAGGGTATGTTTGGTGAGAGTCATCAGGCATTACTAATGCAAACCGTCACAGCTGAGAGGTTTATACTTAAAGGCACTGATGTTGTACAATGAACGCTCTTATAAATTATTTACTTTACTGATGTCCTCTATCATCATCAGAACTAGCACTGTATTCAGCACTTGACCCTTATGTACTCTGTATGTCTCCCATTACCACTTTAGATTGTAAGCTTTCGGGCAGGGATCTCGCACCCAATGTTTCACTCTACAAAGCACCTGTAACTCTGTATTGTTTAAACTCTTAAATTGTAAAGTGCTGCGTACACTTGTGGCGCTATATAAATAAAAATATTCATTCATTCACTCATTCATGAGAATGTCAGGGCATGGTCTCAGTACCAGTTTAAAGCAAATAGTATGGCACACATTCATTTCAATAAGGGACTGTGACAGCCACTGCTGTGGGGGGCTTCTCAGATGCAGCAATCAAGAAAAAAAAAGTTGGCAGATAGTCCTCTAATGTATTTAAGGGCTAAATTCTCCCTGGGCATGTATCAAATCCCTAAAAGTAAGGGAGTAGAGATGTTATGTCAGGTGATCGCATTTCAATATATTACCTGTTTGTTTCCTTTCCTTTGATTTAGCAGTCACACATCCACAGCCGGTTTTTATATGGGCCACCTCTTCCTGTACTGAGTAACCAAGAATGCACTACAGCAGATGAATGAAAGGTACTTGGAACTATACAGGAAGGTAGTGAGTATCAACTGGCTTGGTAAGAAGGGTTTACACAGAGGGACATGTGGATGTGATGTCAGGGCTGGTGCAAGGATTTTTGCCAACCTAGGCAATACCTAATTTTGACGCCCCTTGGCTCTGCCCCTTTATGCCCCACCCCCACCCCTGTATGTGTATAAGTGTCTGTGTGTTTGTGTGTTCCCAATATGTGTGTAAGTGTCAATGTGTGTGTTCCTTATATGTGATAGGATAAATATTTCACAATACAGAAATATATTATATTACATCTGCAAATTTGGAATACAATTAGATTATTTTGGTTGCGGGGATATTGTCATAAGATATCTAAAGACAGAAAATCAGGATTTTTGTTCTCAGTAAAGATATGTAAACAAGTAAGCCACTGAAAAACTTAATCTTGAAAGCAATGAAAAAATAGAAGCTGTTTAATTTATAAAAAAAATTACTACATTCAGATTAAAAATCCAAATCCAGCATGCAGCACCTGCATTTTTATTTAAAATGTAATAAAATGAACTCAGCCAGCTATACAGATATGTCAAGATAATCTCTTAACCCCTTAACGACCCTTGACGGTCATAGTACGTCAAGGGTTGATTTGACTTAACGACCGATGACGTACTATGACCGTCATCGAGTTCCGTGCTCCCCCCACGGCTGCACGCCGTTCGGGGAGTCCGGAACCCAACGGAGCAATAAAAAAAAATTGCTCCGTGGTCGTTAAGTCACTTCCGGTTCCGGATTCCCCGGTCGTTAAGGGGTTAATACCCCTTCTATATCTAGGATTGAACATTGATAATAAAGGTGTTTTCAAAAACCAAAATATCTTATTGCTGTATGTATATACAAAAATGATCTGTCTGTTTTTCTGTCTATATTTCTACCCATATATCTACCTAACAATAATGCATTTCTGGCTGAATGTTACAAGCCATGCAGGTACAAATTACAAACTGTAAATTACTGCCCTTACAATTTATAGCTCCAGACACAATTAACAAGATGCTGACAGTGTCACACTGTATAGCCAAAGTTTGTCCATTGTTGGGTCATAAATAGCAAGAAATTACTTGCATAACTCCACAAAAATGGTTTATATACTACACAACAGAAGAAAAAGGAATGATATTCTCCTCTGTGCAAAAATGTGAGCTTCAAACACAATTAGAATCAAACCTCAGCTCCGTGTATAGCAGCTGTAATGTATTTCCCTGTGTCAGATGTATCCTTGCTGCCTTGGACAGAATTCCTAATGAAGCAAGTCTGCCAGTTTTGGATCTCTGATCTGCATGACATCTATGGGCGATGCAACGCTTGTTAGGGGCGGCAAGGCACCGCTCTCTCTCGCCGCTTGCGCTCTCTCCTACTTTCTTCACATAGCAGTCAGCATCCGCTGAGGTGTGTGTGGTTCTGACTGAGCTGCGGTCCCAGCAGATGTGCGCCCTAGGCCAGCGCCTATCTCGCCTATAGGTGGCGCTGGCCCTGCGTGATGTCAAGAGACTCCTTGTTGAGGTGGAGCTCCCCTGAAGTACTGGTACTACACGTGGATGGGAAATACCTCACCAGTTTGTGGTATCCATAGCTGGGGGCTTAGTTATGAGGTGATCACAAGGCATGAGAAGTTTCCTCCAAACCCAGAGGCAAGCAAGAGGGCACAGGTTCTGGCCCTCATTGCCGTGGCTACTGGCCTGGAGCACTATTTTGGGGGTTTGGGAGGGCTCTCCCCAGGTGTCCCCTTAAATAGGTCAAAAACATCTAATAAAAGCTGTGACCTCTTTATTTGTCACCTATTCCTGTGTCTGTGTTTGTTCACTTTATCAAGACTGTTTAATGTGTTTTGTTGTGAGCATATTGGTTAAAATTGTGATGGGGTAGGGGAGAGAAAGGGTATAGGGAACAAAAGCTAGAGGGCTTTGAGGACCTCCATAACAAGAGAGAAAGAGAAACATGACTAAGAGTGAAAGCCATCCTCTAGATGACCCAGGTCCCTAAAAGTACTGGTCTGTGTCATCAAAGGAGGCAAAGAGCCCACCTAATGGGGGACTGAACAGCTCCACATAAGTTATGAAAATAAAAACGGCTAGCTAAGAGAATCTTTGTACTGACCATTCTTCATTAAAGGAGCAGTAAACTTTTTTTAATGAAAACACATATTTTACACAGCATTTCCTGCTGAATAAAACAAGGGTACTCCCATCGCTGTCAGATGTTTTATTCAAAATTTATAGCAGTTTAAGTAATCAAAGTGAATTTACTGTGTTTACTTCCTGGAAGTTCTAACTGACAGGAAGTGACAGGCAGTTTCTATCACATTCTATGGAGAACTGTATGTCTATGACTTTTCCGACTTTCCTCTCCATTAGAATCTAACAGGAAATCTAATTAGAATTTGACCACTAGAGGGCACTGCTAATGTAAAAAAAAACATGGGTTTAAACTGTAATAACTCGAAATATAAATCTCTTGGCAGTGGGAGTACGATTATTTTACTCAATAGGAAAATACCTACAATATATATTTTTTCATAAAAAAAGTTTACTTCTCCTTTAAGATCAGTTTTAAAACTCAGCATATCTGGTGGCAGTAAGGTAGAATAGGGAGGTGGAAATCCTGCTGTGTTTACCAATGCATGTGTATGAAGCATAAATATTCACAGGAGATATATGGAATTCACGCTGAACATTCATTTTATTTGTTACACTAAACTTGTGTGTAGGATGACCACATTTCCATTCTGACATTCAGAGACAGTGTAGAGATGAGACAGTAGAGAACATGTCCTCAGCTCTGGTGCAGCTATGTGGGAGGGGTCACTACACAACCCTCTCTCTCTCTGGTGCACCACAGAGTTCTAACCACTAGAAGGAGAACTGCCCATTAACATCTGCGACAGAAAGTTATACCTGTTGCAGGCTACAAGAAAAGCCTTAGACTTGCATTACACTGCAACAAGATTGCACTGCAGCTGCTGTTTGATGTCAGGATCAAGGCTCAGGCCTCTTTCTAGAGTTTAGAGCTCTGTCTGGAAGCCACTTTCTTGTAGCCCAGCAGAGACATCACTTCCTGCTGTATAACTATCACAGAAAAGTACACAAAGATGGAATATTCAAATTACATTATACAGTACAACAGGAGGCACAATAATGAGGTAGCATGGTACTATCCGCAATGACTGGGAATACATGCCGAGGTGATGTCTTCCAGCAAAAGTCTTTTTTGAATGGGAAAAGTCCATGAACAAAGAATTAAACCTATGGGTAAGAACTGGGGGGAACTTGGAAGTGGTGGGAAGGGTGGGGGAAGGAAAGAAGAGCCCAAAGAACAAAGAAAGTGGCTTAGAAATGTCAATAAGCTAGCTACTTTATAAGGTAAAGGTCCAGCTGGTAGATAGCTGTGGATAAAGCACAAGTTTAGCAAAATTTCATTGATTGATACTTTTCTTTTGTAGGAAACACATCAGCAAGTTTCTGGTTGCCTAGTTTCAGGAAAGATATTCCCTTATATGGTTATTGAAATGCACTGTATAATGATAATGAATTTGCTACCAAGTATACACATAGCTCACAACATTTCAAAAGGAGGTGTTGCTGGGGTGTGGCTGGTGGGTGTGGCAATAATGAGAATTTTTAGGCTGTTTCATCAACAATTGACCCCTCTTTGTGTAAGTTAAAGGTACAGTAATGTCCCAGAAAAAATATTTATCATTTTGTAGGACTTAAAAAGTTGGTCTAAATGCAAAAAAACCCCTATCTCTCAAACCGCTATGATTTGAGAGATATTCACTGTCACAGTTCCCCCCTCCCTCCCCTTTCCCTGATGTCAGCGATGTGCACACTGCAGGGGAATCCTGTCCAGGGACAAACTGGCGGCTCTGCAGAAGAGCAAGCACACTTTGTAGACCATTCCAATGAAATAATTTGATTTAAATAACACTATTGCGGCTCTGCTGCAGAGCCTCCTCGTGTTGGCCGACACGGATCTCCTGCTGTTAGCTTTACAGCTGACAGCAGAAAAAAGGGAAACTTTGACAGTGAATATCTCTCAAACCATAGCAGTTTGAGAAACAGGGTTTTTTTGCTTTTAGATCAACTTTTTAAGCACAACAAAATTATAAATATTTTTTCTGGGACATTACTGTCCCATTAATAAATGATTTAGAGCAAGACCAAATTATCTTATTTATACTGACTATTTATAAACACATATACTGAACTTTAAAGGGATAGTAATACTTAAAATGTAAAAAAATATGTTGTAAGGTTTATCCCCCTGAGTAAAACAAGAGTACTCCCACTGCTGAAAGGTGTTTCATTCAAAAGTTATTAATTTTCAAAGTTGAATTTTTTAGGTGCAATACCACAGTGGCCTGAAATTGTACAGTGGCGCTGTTGCTGCACCATCCTGTGGTCAGCTCTGGTCCTGGGACCATAAATTTCCATAAGATCGTGTAGCAACAGCGCCACTGTACAATTTCAGGCCACTGTGATATTGCACCTAAAAAATTCAACTTTGAAAATTAATAACTTTTGAATGAAACACCTTTCAGCAGTAGGAGTACTCTTGTTTTACTCTGGGGGATAAACCCTACAACATATTTTTTTGTACATTGTAAGTATTACTATCCCTTTAAACAAACATTACTGTGCGTTTTATTGCTGTGGAGCAATGCAATACACATATATACACACCACAGTCTGATCCACTAAAAAGAGGGACACCAGGGTTAGAAAGAGGGACAGAGGGATTTGGGGCTCAAAGAGGGACTGTGACTCCTAAAGAGGGACATTTGGGAGCTATAAGCATACAGCACAGTATCATATCCATGTGTAATTAACATGCTGCACTGTATAATGATACTGAGTGTCTATTCTGTGATAATGATCACACTGTTCTGTATAATAATACTGAAAATCTCCATACACTGATAATGTACACTCCACAATGTATAATGATACTAAGTACCGAAACACTGATAATAATCATGCTGTAATGTATAATAATACTGATTATCCATACTCTGATATTATGATACCAAGTTTTTATACACTGATAGTATATGCTTTAGATTGCAACAATGGACAACCTAAGCTGAAATATAGTTATTTCCTTCTGCACAGAAAGCATGGAAAATGAAAATTTTAAAGTATGAAAGCTGACATTTAATTGAATTACTAAAGGATGATATATTTAGTCTAACCCTCGGAACGAATACAGAAATGGTTAGGCAGCTGTGCCTTCTGGATATACCATCTCGTCTCCAGTGCCCGACACAGTGATGGGACTGAGAGGCTCTGAATGGCTAGATGGGGGGATGTGAAACAGTGCCAGTTGTCCATAGAAACCCATAAACAGATTATCATATACAGAGCAGAGAAAATTGTATGCATTAACTCATTCAGTGCCAGCAATAAGAAAGGAGAAATGGGAATATCTTAATTCTGGAAGAAACTTTCAGAGTCTACACGCAAGCATTGTTCTCTTTTTTCTTTTTAGAGATTAACTGTTTAAGAGCCAGAGGTACATGCAATGTGTTGCACACCCCTCTGTTTCTTAAAGGGTTAAGGAAGTGTCTTTAACTGTCAATAAAGAATTTTAACCTGCCCTGTATCATGGGGGTGTCTTGCCCCTTTAACAAACCTCTCTTTAAACATAAAGAAGACATTAGCACTTTAAACTCCACCCCCCCACACACACAAATATGCACAGACACACAAATGTGCACACACATGCACACAAAAGGGCACACACGCATGCACACACACACACACACACACAAATGCGCACACGCACATACACATGCAGACACACACAAATAGACACACACACAAAAACGAGCACACACATGCACACACACAAATGCGTGCACACACATGCAGAAAAACGAGTACACACACACATACACACATGCACACAAACACACACACACATACACAAATGCGCACACACATGCACACACATGCACACGCACATACACAAATGCGCACTCACACACATGCACACAAATGCGCACGCACACACACACATGCACACACACACGCACATGCTCATATGCACACAAACACGCACACACACAAACACGTACACACACAAACGACCACACACACACAAACGAGCACACACACACATATGTATACACAAAAGCGAACACACACACACAATTGTGCGCACACACACACACAAACATGTACACAAACGGTTGCACACAAAAACACGTGCACACACACACACAAACGAGGACACACACATATGTATACACAAACGCGAACACACACACAACTACATACGCACACACACACAATCGTGCACACACACACACACAAAAGCAAGAGGAGGGAGTTTTACCCCTTAACTATCAAACAGATCTCTAGCATATTGGTATGCAATGCACTAGAGACCTCCCAGCACTCAAGGGTTTAACCTTCCCATTGCTAGAGGTCTACAGGGACCATTGGGTTAATCCCTCCAGCGCCAGAGGAGGGGAAAGCTAAGAAAGGAGCACTTATCTCCTTTACTGGCATAGACATTTAGAGATTATAGAGAGATGTTCAATGAGGTGGAGGGGGGGGAGCTGTAACCCATTTAATGCTGATTTTCTTTTAGCAGAGAGGGATGCAGCAATCCACATTGTCACTACAATAAGTCTGAGGAATATGCAGAAAAAAATCATTTTTTTTTTAATTATCACATACAATTATTAATAACTTCTTCGACAGCCCCATGCACACATTAGAACAGCTGCCTCTGTTTACTCATAAGACTGATGTACTAAGAAAAAGTGGTGCAATTCTGGAGCAAACCAAATGCACCATAAGGAACTATTACAGATTCCCATTTATTTAAAAGGGGCTTTTAACCCTTTGAAAGCCAGTGAGGTAGGCAACTCATTGCTCTGCAATGTGTTGTGTACCCCGCTGGCACTCAAAGGGTTAACCCCTTGAATGCTAGAGAAGTCTCCAATACAATGCTTTGGAACCATACCTGGAAGAGAGCCCATGTGCTACCGTACAGGAGATGTCATTGACATGATTTGCTTTATAAAAGGGGCGGTGCTTAAACTGTTGAGTGGAGCTTACATGTCTGTGACATAAAGTGTTCAGGAATTGGGCAAAACAGGGAGGGAAGTAGGAGAAGTGGGTGGGAAGTGCAAGGAACAGGGTGAAAAGGAGAAGTGGGTGGGAAGTGGGAGGGAATGAGGAGAAGTGGGTGGGAAATAGGAGGAACAGGGAAGGAAGGAGGAGAAGTGGGTGGGAAGTAGGAGGAACAGGTAAAGAAGGAGGAGAAGTGGGCGAGAAGTAGGAGGAACAGGGAAGGAAGGAGAAGTGGGTGGGAAGTGGGAGGAGCATAGTGAGAAGGCAGAGAAGTAGGTGGGAAGTAGGAGGAACAAGGAGGGAAGGAGAAGTGGGTGAGAAGTAGGAGGAACCGGGTGGGAAGGAGAAGTGGGTGGGAAGTGGGAGGAACAGAGTGGGATGGAGGAGAAACTCACCACCACCGGAGAATCAGCCTCTGTCCCCGGAGACCTGGAAATTCAGTCTGAAAACCAGAGTCTCTGGGGCATAGGGTTGCCACCCAGCCGGTATTTTACCGGCAGGCCGGTAAAAAATTGGCTTCTGTCCAATGTTAAGTCTATGGAGGGAATGCCATGACCGGTATTTTTTTGAAGAAAAGGTGGCAACCCTACTGGGGCAAATCAACAGATTTTCCAGGTATGTTTGCAATGCATTTGAGACCTCTCTCGCATGTTAAGTCAAGTTTGTTTCTCATGGTGCTCTTGGTTTGCTTCAGAACTACCCCAGTTTACCTTAGTATATCAGCCTCATTCATTTTTGGAGAATGGTTCAGGCCTGTTCTACTTTATTTAGTACTTTATACAAAGGTCCTTTCACTTCAGTCTTTCCATCTCATTCATCTTCACCTTTCTCCTATCTCATCTGTACAGCAATGCAGACCAAACTTTTATATAGGAATGGAACTCCTCCCACATAATGATAACACCTTAAAGTTGACCTGTCATCTTAAAGGGATAGTAATACTTCGTTTTAACTTTATTTTATTTTGTAGGCATTAAAAAAACATGAAGAATGATATAAGTCTTATCTCTCAAACCTTTATGGTTTATGAGATATTCACAAGCAAAGTTTACCCTCCCGCCCCTTTTACCTAGTGTAAGACATCTCTTCTCAGATGTGAATGTGGTTGTATGACCAGACAGATAACAGCAGGGGACAATTTTCTTTGTATGAAAACAATGAAAACCCTGCCCCCCTTGACAAGTTTTTCAGCTTTTTCCCTTATCTTAATTGAAGATTGTCCCTCTCTGCAATCTACCTGGGCACCTCCCTTCTGATCTGATTGAACAGGGGGGGGATACTTTGTTTGTGAATATCTCTTAAACAATAAAGGTTTGAGAGATAAGACTTATATCATTCTTCATGTTTTTGTAATGCCTACAAAATAAAATAAAGTTAAAACGAAGTATTACTATCCTTTTAAGACCAGTTTAATTACTTTTACATATATTTAAAATCTTCCTAAATGATGTACTTGCCATTTTTCTGTAAAATATTTTGAGAAATGAACCTTTTATGCTTTCATTTGTGTTATTTGCTTACTCGGGACTCTTAAGACATTGAAGTCACCGAACAAAGGTATTTTCAAAAGACTTTATAGGACTCTCTGACGCTCTGCCTTCCAGGGTGACGTCAGAGAGACATGTGACGGGTTAGCCCAGTGTCTAACACGTGTGATGTATATGAGGGAGATTTCTTACACATGTTGCTTGTCCTGAGGAAGGCCAGCCTAGGCTGGCCGAAACGTTGACCATTTGAATAATAAATTAACCCTTTAGAAAGTCCTGTGTGTGCTTCAGCGCCTCTTTTACATATATATATATATATATATATATATATATATATATATAATCTCTACTCTATATATAGATATATATATATATATATATATATATATATATATATATATATATATAAAATATACATATATACATGCACGTATATTATATACTTATATGTATAAATATTATATACCGGTACATTTACTTACATGTTTGAATGCAAAGGTATCCCAATGCCTTGGGCATGGATCTGGCATTCACAGAAGACACACACTGAGAAGTAAGAATAACTTTCACCCTTAACAAAGGGGTTTAATAGACCTAGCGAGGACTGACTATGACCCAAATGTTTTTTTTTGTTTTGGTTTTTTTTTTAAATACCTGGCTCCCCCTAATGGACAAAAACAAAAAGACACAAAATCCTCTTTTTTGATCCTAGCTCTTAAAACACCCTTTATTATGGATGTACTGTAAAGATTAATGTGCAAAAATGCTTTTTCCTTGCCGCTGTCTTCAATTCCCCCCCCCCTTTTCAAAAGCCTTTTAAATGGTAGATCAGGATGAGTGCAGCTGAAGAAATGTTGAGGAATGTTAAGTATTGGTCACCATGAGAAGTTATAGTAAAGCTGAAGTAACTAGAAATAATGGTGGAAGGATGGAATGATATGTGTAAAAAGAGAGAGAAATACAAGGGTTGATGATGTGATAGTGGCCATTTGTGCATAACAGGATATATGGGTCATCCTTGGTCTGATTTGTTGTGGATGATGAAAATCTATCATGATTTAAGAAAAAATATAAACTTACATTTAACACAAATATGCTGTCATGCCACGGCACCAACTTCTACCATCTAGAACTATCCAATGAATTATTTATGCAAAGAGATGAGCTAAGAACAATAAGTCATTAATTAAGACTAGAGGAAAGGTGCTTTCGACTAAAACAAAGGCAGGGATTTTTTTACATTAAGGGGAGTAAAGCTATGGAATTCTTTGCCTTGGGATGTTGTGTCTGCAGATGCTGTAACCACTTTCAAAAAAAGTAATGAATGTCTATCTAGCACAGAACAATATTGAGAATTATGACAGATGGCTTCTGACTGCCATTTGGAGTCAAGAAGGAATTTTTTACCCACTTGGGGTTAATTGGAAATGGCTTCAGTGTTTGTTTGTTTAGCTGGATCAACAGGGGTGTTTTGGCATGGGTTGGACTTGATGGACACATGTCTTTATTCACCCTCGTCAACTATGTTAGTCTGTTACTATGTTATGTTACTATGTAGATAAACTACAAAGCTGTAAAACAGTTCACCTGACTTCCAAACTCATTTGAAATAGATTTAATTTAGAAACATAGATTTTAACGGCAGAAAATACTATCTGGCCCATTCAGTCTGCCCATATCCCTACTGATTTTAATATACATAGTCTTACAGACTTCTCAAAACAAACATATGTCTATCATGGGCATTTTTTAATTTCCTAGCAGTATTTGTCCCTACCATTTCTGCTGGGAGGCTGTTTCATGAGTCTATAACCCTTTTAATATATTAGTACTTATACACATTGCTTTAGCTCATGACCTCTTGCTTCCCTCCAGAACTGTGTTAACTCCTTTAATATATTTAAAAATTTCTATTATCTCTCTCTATTATCTCTCTCTCTCTCTTTCTCTCTCTCCTTTCTTCCAAACTGTACATATTTTATTTTTTTTATGTCTAACCTGGTACTCTGTGTCACAAAGAACCTGCACCATTTGGGTAGCTCTTCTTTGAACTGCCTCCAGTTTATTAATGTCCTTCTGGAGATGTGTTCACCAGAACTGTAAGAAGTACTCCAGGTGAGGTCTTACTAGTGATTTATAGAGTGACATTAGTACCACTTTCTTTCTACTACACTAATAACTCTTCCTATACAACCAAGAAATCATTTTGCTTTCCCACTGCTTTACTGCATTGTTCGTCTAATTTCAAGTTTTCTGAAATAATAACCCCTAAGTCTCATTCCTCTGATAATTTTGTCAGCACAGTACCATTAGGCCTGTATCCTAATTCTCGGTTTCTGTGTCCCAAATGAATTATCACATACATATTCCAGAATTAAAATTTATATCACAAACCCTTGTCCATTTATGAGTATATTTCTATAGAACTAGCCACCTATATTCACTATGTATAGGAAATGAAAATATAGCAAATAAAATAAATAAAAATACATAAAAATTGTGAATGTGAAAATATATGAAAAGCCCTGCAAGACCTTGGAACACCAAAGAAAGACCTCTAAAATAGTGAGAGATGGATAAAATATATCTCCCGAGATAACCCAGCAAAAAGTACTTAAATAAATTTAAATACAGATAGTAAATACAGATGAATGTAATGCTGAAGTGGTAATGCTGATGAACTGAACTGATGAAGGAGGAAATGGCTAATCAGTCACCCAATCCACAATTCATAGTGTCTATGTTGCACAGCCCAAAATCACAAGTAGATCTCTGTGCTTCTGTGGAGTCCTTTCGTATACCTCCCAAGCAGGGGTGTACCTAGAGCATTTGGCACACCTGCCACCTTTCTAGAGAACTAGATTGGTTTTCTTTTTTCTTATACCTTTGTTTACATGCCTGAGGCAGAATTAAGCTGCAGATAACATTGAATGTTTTAGTTGTTTCCATTGTTCCTGCACACCATGAAGCAATCTCCTCACTGCTAAATAATTACTTATGTGTTCTCTCATAAGAGAAAAATCTGCCCTTCTGAAATTTAAGAACTTCGTTTTATTGTGGTTAATCACAGACATTACCAGTATATTAAACCATACTGACTGATGATTACTGGTCCCCCCAGGCTCTCACACACAGATACAGCTGGCATTATATCAATATTTGCGAGTAACAAATCTAATATTGCTTCATTGTGAGTTGGGTCCTTCAGAATCTGTAGAAAAAAATGCTCCAAGAAAGGAATCTAGAATGACCCTACACCTTGCTGATACATCAACAGGAACCTGCCAGTCCATATCTGACATATTAAAATCCCATACAATTATGACTGCATCTTTTTTGACATATTTGTTATTTTCTCTGTAAATGTTTTATCTAATGCTTCAACTTGTCCTGGAGGACTATAAATTACTCCTACCTGAACATCATCATTGGCATCGCCAGTTTCAATAGTAACCCAAACACACTTTATTCCTTACTCAGAATCCTGTTTTAATGTACACTTTATGTAATCATTTACATAAAGAGCAACTCCTTCTTCATTCTTCCAGTCATGAAATTCATTGTACCAAGACTCCTTGTTATTATTATAATTAGTTCAGGAAAATGTCCTAAACTATGAGTTTTTGTACACCTATCTTAGGGAAAATTTCTAGTTTTTCCCCCTAACATATTTGGCTTTATATATCCTATTTTTCTATTCATGTTATGAATCTTAAAATTAAGTTCAATATACTTGCCTACATCATCAGGCAAGCAACTTTCATAAAATGTCACCATGTGGTGGGCAACTGGCTAAATCATACATTTGGCTACTCCCTCATCTAGTACAAATGACTGATAATATAGTTTCTTAATTCTTGACATAATGTCTCTGCTCCCCTACTAGAAGGATGTAAACAGTCTCTGTTAAACAGACTGTAAGTGTAAAAACACCATATACAGAACATCCTACCCTCTACTTGTCTCGACACAGATAAAATTGCTGAGACATAGATTATGCCACCTGGTCATGGTCACTTCATAGCTAACAATACTTTTCCTGTAATGCTGTGAGCTAATGTTCAGCCTAAATCATTAGTCCAAAGATGAAAAACATCATCTACCTCACTTTCATGTTCCTCTGCTTCAAAAATCTTTATAATGTACTTTCTAACCTCACCATTTCCACCATTCGCTCTCAGATTAACACCTCTTACAATAGAGTCTCCAATGAGAAGTGTATTCCTCCTGGCTGTACCCTTTTATGTAGGGTCAACTTGCTGATCTGTAACAGATAGATGTTTAAACAAAAGTAAACACAGAAAGGTTTACGTTAGTACAACCATTCTCATCTGCCTGTAGAGAAGGAATAGTGCAAAAGCACCAGCTATGGAACACATCTACAAAACCCTCATTCTACCAGAGCCAACAGTTGTACAGACTGCTTTCCTCATTGCTGGCCATTGAGGCAGTAGTGCTTGAACAACTGGTGACTGCACATAGCACAAATCTCCTTCTTTGGTTTAACATACTCATCTTACAAGTTAGAAAATTGCCTACATATTGGACAGTATCATTACTTCCAAAAACTTTAATGGAAAACAATTGCCAAACATCGACTTCACTGCAACAAACCAGACATTATAAAAATACATCATAAACCACTATCACCAACTCATCTGTTTTCAAACTCCTGCTGCTTGATTCTATTAGAACCGGTAGTAAAACCAAACTAACATCGATAGTTTCAAGTCACAGTTTGGTATTCTATCACCTGTGCTGTGATAAACTACCGACATTTTAAAAACCCCAGTGGGTGCAAAATTAGCACCCAATCAAAAAGAGTAAACAGCACAAAAATATGTTATGCATTTATATGCATTGGCTAGTAATACGCGTTCAGAGACTCTCTTTTTTTGCTGTATTTTAGTGGCTACAAACTGTCATGGTTCCCAGAGAAGTTCAAGAGTCAGTACGGTATAGTTAAATGCAATTTATTGGCAACCAAAAGGTAAGCAAAATATATACAATATATACAGCAGGAACAAGCAGATGGTTACAGGCCAGCGAGTACTGCTATCAGGAATAGTAGGCTGCTGAGCCTGACAAATCTGCTGGAGACTAGCCCTAAGCCACTGGTAGTCTCTGCTGGAGCCAGGAGCAGGAACAGGAACACAAGATCTTGATCCGACGTAGCGGGCGTACCGACTCAAGCCTGCAGTCAATAGGGAGGGATATCTGACTCACGCCTGCAGTCAGAATGGAGCTAACTCTGACTCACGCCTGCAGTCAGAATGGGAAATAGATAGCTGACTCGTCTGCAGTCAGTATTAGAGCTGGTCTACCAGAGCCCCAGGTCCGCACTAGGTTGGGTGTCTGCTAGGTACAAGGAACAAATGTAAAAGGAGATGTGGTGAACTAAAGACGCCAAAACACATATGTGGTGCACGGGTTGTGAATTTATGTGCTTGTAGTGCTGGTACTTGTAGTTGCACGGCTCGTGACGCCAGGGTAGTGTTTTACACCACACTCCAGGGGTGAAGCAGGTCTCCTGGGCCCAGCGCTGGGGCAATAAAACACCAGACTGCAGGGTTACGGATAACTGCGTTTACTGGAGAAGCAGGACAGGTGAAATAGTCCATTAAAGCAATGCAGAGGTAAGGCAGGGGCAAGTGCAGAGGTAACAGGGAGCCACAGGGCTTGCTGAGACTTGTAATAGACTTTACTCTGAATCTTGACTTTACTAGTGACAACTTTAGACTTTACTGTAGTTACTGAAGACTTCTGACTTATGTGGCCACATACACTGTCTGGACCATAGGTCGCTCTTGTACACTCTACCACCAGGTTAACTAAGGACTTTTGACTAGGACTTTTGAGACTACAGAGTGGAGGCCGCTGTAGGCTAATCACTCACGATAAGTAGTACTCTCTATGGGGCCCATTCGCATTCAGCACTTCTCCCCACAGCTCTTCTTGTAGATGGGCACAGACTTGGACTTGGACTCCTGTGCGGTGGAACTCCTATGGTTGTGCTGTGGAACACTGTAGTTGTTTAGCTCCACTGGTTTCCCTCACCTTCTCCTCTGTCTTTATCTCCACACACTTCCTCCATTTACCCTCTGCACTGCTCACCTTAAAGGCACATGAACAACAAAAATATTACAGTTATACCGACATTATACAATCACACAAATATATACATAACCATGTATTAAACTACAAGCAACATATACCAGAAAGGACTGGTAAATGTTCAACTCTGGGACATTACATAGTCAGACAGAGCCACAAGTCAGCACAAGAGGGGGTAGTCAGACAAGCCAGGTTATACACAGTTCAGGTAGTCAGCCAAAGCCACAGGTCTGCACCAGGTTGGGTGTCCACTATAGGGATGAGCAAAAGAATAGTCAGACAGAGCCACAGATTAGCACCAGGTTGGATGGAAGACTAGCCAGGTCATACACAGAGCCCAAGGTAATAGAACTGCTATGAACAACAACGCAAGGACAACGAAGTCAGGACTCGGTCTGCCTGTTAAATGCCTCCACAGGAAGTAGGTAGGAGGAGCAGCTCAGAGGGAGGAAGTAGGTAGGAGGAGACTACAGGAAGCAAACACATAAAACAGAGGCCTGCTGCATGTTTGAAGCCTGGCACCTGTAGATGATGCTGAAACCAAGGTAAGCTGTAACACAAACTTAGGCTTTGAGTCCCTAAAAAGTGTTAAAAACTATAGACGTGCAACTGAAAACCGTAGAAAACGTATATACGCATGCACAACTGTTCCTACAAATCGACCCATGCATGTATTGCTATGGGGCTCCCTAATGCCCATATCAATGCATCCAAGTTACCAAAAAAGTGAAACTAAACAATAAATAACCCTTTGAATACCAGAGGGGTATGCAATGCATGGCAGAGCATAGCATAGCATACCCCTTTGGCACTCAAAAGATTAATCCCAACTAAAGCTAACACTATCCTAGTTCAAAAGCTCCAAGTTAGATTACAGCTGGTTTATAACTTTGGGCATAGTAGCCTTGATAAGAGCTTGAACATTATCTTGTGCATTGTATAACCCTGTCTCATCAATTTCGTGACCAGAAAGAACTTGAAAACTTCACATTTATCTACGTTGACTGGAAGGCCATGATCTTGTAAACCTTGAAGTACTAGTTCCACATTCTGAAAATATTCTAAATATGTTTTGCCAGTCACTAGCATGTCATCAATGAGATGCTGAGTGTGACAAATGCCTGCCAGGATGGTGTCCATGGTCTGTTGCCAAATTGCAGGGGCTGATACCAACCCAGATACCAGCCTAGTATATTGATACAGTTTCCTTTGCATTTTGATTGGAAAAAACAGATGCTGTCTTGATGAACTTCCAGCTGAAGGTGTCCTTCCAGTCAATCTTGCAGAATACATTTCCCCTTGCCAGTGAAGCAAACAGTTCTCTCAATAGGAGTAACAGGTATTGGTCAACCTCCAACTAACTGATCACTGCCATTCTGAAATCCCCACGTAGTCATATATCCCTAGACATCTTGATTACTGGAACAATTGCGGAGGACCAGTTGCTTCAGTCTACCTTTGTGATAATGCCTGCAGACTCTTAAACATGAAGTTCAACTTCCATCCCGGACATGAGAACAAAGGGTGCCAAGAATTGTTTGTAGAACCGACTTTGAGTCCCAGGATGTAATGTCAGATGTACTTGAATGTCTTTGGCTTTGCCCAGACTGGGGTCAAAATACCATGCCTCTTGGTTGAAGAGCTGTACAGAATGGTAGACTGATCATGCAATGTCTGGCATTCCCAAGACTTGTATCCATGCCGTAAGAAAAAGTGGAGGGCCCCCCATACAGTTCCTGTAGTCTGGCCTTATCTTTGTGCCATACATTGACTTTGACAACTCATAATGGATTGATGATGTGACCACTATAAGTCTTGCGTTGTATAGATGTAGATAAAAGTGGGAACTATAAGTTAGTGTCCTTTAGATGGATCATGTCATTGATTGCAGCTGGCACAGTGATATGTACCTGAGGGTACCAAGTTTGCATACTTACAAATGTGCTTAACACCCCCTTCTTTCAGATGATCATCATCCTGTTGTGTCTTCAAAGAAAAAGTACCTTGACATCTTTGCTGTTGTAAGTGTTCTCTTTTGCAGATGTGGCCCCCTGCAAACTTCCTCGTTTGGAACAGCTATGACAGACTTGGCCCTTGAAATGGCATGCCAATGTGTGTTGATTTGTTGAGACACACTGATAGAATCACATGGATGATTGCTGCATACGAGGTTTGAATGTAGGTACTTTATATGTTTCTCCAGCTGACGTGGCATGATGTCTACTGCTGATTTGTCAGTTAAGTCCTTCACACGAAGAAGTCTCTTAAGTATGTTTTTGTGAGCCAGGCAACACACCAACTGGCCAAACAATGCTTGAGGCAAGTGGACTGAAATTGTAGGCAGACAGTAGGCCACATAAGCTTACATTGTTGCTACCTGGTCCTGTCTGCAGGAAAAGAAACAACACATCAGGTATCTCCAATAGTTTTGGCTGTTAAATATCTGTGAGAATAGGTGAATAGCTCTTTGAATGTTTCTTCTGACTGTTTGACAGGGGCTAGCATGTCCCTTAATATCGTATAAGGCTGTGTCCCAAATTCTTTCAGGAATATACATAGCTGCTTACTGTCAGGTATGTCATTGGAAGGCATACATTGTTCCAAACACTCAAAGTAGGAGAACCATGTTTCAGCCTCTGTTTTAAATGATTTAATGGATCTGATCAGGGTCATCATAAGTGTGCAGAGGTAATTGTTGTGATGCCGAAATAATGATGTCTGCCTCTGAGGTCTCTGGGGGAGTTGTGTGCTGATTCTTTTGGAAGACCCCAAATCATGGCAGAAAAGAGTGGGTTACGAAATCCAGTAACTTGTCACCACTGTGGTATTCTTTTAAACTGGCTGTGTCTGTAGTGTGCCTTTAAATGCCTGTCATTTCACTGGGTAGTTATATATACAAACTCAGCAGGACTCTTTCTTTGGAGTGGCAACCAGCCAGCTCCCTTTATTGCATAAATGAAAGTATCAGACGATAACTGAAGGTAACTGACTTCCTTCTGGCAGGTGGACTTCAGGTTGCTAAGCAACTACCCCAAGTGGCCTGCTGGTTCCCACAATATCACAGATATCCCTGCAGTACTAGCACTGAAGAATAATTGCACTCATAACCCTTATTGGGGCATAGATAACCTAGGGGAATAAAAACAAACACATTTACAAATAAAATCTTGGGGGCATTACCATTGGCTGTAGGCGGAAGGTCCTGTAAGCCCATTGATGGAAGCGGGCAGCAAAGGGAAGCGTGCCGCCCGCAGGGAAGCTGTACATAATGCTGTATTTTGCCTTCTCCACAGCAGAAGATGCGGACTTCAAGTGGGGGCATTAAACTTCAAGCAAGTAAGGCTTGTTCTGACAGCGAGTTTGACCCGGGGGAGGGAGGGAAGGGATCAGCCAACCCTAATTTTTTTTTTTTTTTTTAAACTCTCGTGTATAATATGCACCCCCCACTTCACATAAGGTGAAGTGGGGTAAAATTGTGCATATTATACCCGAGATTTTATGGTAATTGAACAGTGTAAATAAGACAATACACTAGGCTGACCATACCTCACCTTTAAAAAGGGACACACATGAAAAATACATACTACAGGGTTGCTTTGATTTTGGTGCACTCCTGAAATATGCCTATTTCCTATGTGTCCCTTTTTAAAGGTGAGGTATGGTCAGCCTACAATACACGCATGTGCAACTAGGCATCCCTACACTATTGACCTGTGGATCTATCAATATGTAACTCTAAGCCCCATAGCAATACATCCAAGGTACTGAAAACAAGAGTGAAACTAAAATAAATTAACCCTTTGAGTTCCAGTGGAGTATGCATTGCATTGCAGAGCATTGCATACCACTCTGGCACTCAAATTATTAAAGGGTTAGTAAAGTCTTATATAAATAAAAAGTAATATTGTAGATAATCAAAAAATAAATCCGTTGATGCCAGTCTGATCTCTCATATCTTTATGGTTTGAGATATATAACGTTTTAAAGTTCCCCCTCCCTCCCCTTTCACTGATGTCAGCCCCTAGCTGACAGAAGAAGATCCTGGGCCCGGGACAGGCAGGAAGCTCTTCAGCAGAGCCAAAATAGCTCTATCTGAAAAGAAAGACTTCACTGGAACTGTCTACAAAGTGTGCTTGCAAACCAAGCACAATTTGTACACCTTTCCAATGAAGAATTTCTTTTTAGATTGCAATATTTCGGCTCTGCTGAAGAGCCACCTCAAATCAGCCGACGCAACTCTCCTTCTGTCAGCTTTACAGCTGACATCAGTGAGGGGGGGACTTTATCACCATATATCTATCAAACCATAAAGGTTTGAGAGATCAGACTGGCATTGATGGATTTATTTTTTGATTATCTACAATATTACTTTTTATTTATATAGGACATGTCTAACCCTTTAATCCCCTTAAAGCTAACACCATCCCAAGGTCCATTCCCCACAACAGAGGTGAGTATGTTTTTAGCTCATGCTTGATGATTTATACTGTGTCAAACATCGAGTGTTAGCTAGCTTCCTTTGATGTTCCCAATATTCAAGCTATTTAGTGTTTGTGGCGGGAATAAAAAGCTGCATCGACCGTTGGGCCGTAAATCATGTCCTGGAACCCAACTCTCATTGTTGTTTATGTTGGTAGGGCAATTAAATTAAATAGGGCAATTAAAGGAGCAGTAAACTTTTTTTATGAAAACACATTTTATAGAGCATTTCCTGCTGGATAAAACAAGGGTACTCCCATCGCTATCAGATGCTTTATTCAAAATGTATAACAGTTTAAATAATCAGGAAGTGAATTTACTGTGTTTACTTCCTGATAGTTCTAAATGACAGGAAGTGACAGGAAGTTTCTATCACATTCTATGGAAAACTGTATGTCTCTGACTTTTCTGACTTTCCTTTCTATTAGAATCTAAAAGGAAATCTAATTAGAATTTGACCACTAGAGGGCACTGCTAATGTAAACAAACATTGGTTTAAACTGTAATAACTCTGGAAATATAAATCTCTCTGCAGTGGTAGAACCCTTATTTTACTCAATAGTAAAATCCCTACAATATATATTTTTTCATAAAAAAGTTTACTGCTCCTTTAAATTCTGATGGTACAACTGTGTGTGTACTGGCCAGAACTCACTTTGGCCCTATCGTATGTTTTACTGACTCTAACTGAATCGAGTCCTTAGTGTCTTACCTCTCTTATCATTTATGACTTATTCTTTAAATTATCATTTTATCTTATTTTACTGTCTCATACATATTTTCTATTAAACAGTTTTTTTCACTTCATATGACTGAATTTAGATTTTTTGATCTATTTGCTCTATTACACTTAATTTGGGTTTGTTTTAGAAATCCTTGCTTATATCCAAGTATCTGTATTACCTCACTGTTATTTCTCCTTTAACCCCTTCCCAACAATGGACGTACATGTATATCCTGCAAAGACTGTCACTTAGTGACAGAGGACGTACATGCACGTCCCGGAAGTCTGGGTCCCCGCGCGGCCGCACGCCGTTCGGGGACTCCGGAATAATTTTGAAAAAAAACAACATTTCTTAGCTGGGCGTTAAGTGACGGCCGCTGGTGCGCGCGACTGGTCACTAAGGGGTTAATTTTCCTAGGGTTGCTGTCACAACCTTTTTCCTGTGGTGCCTAGACAGACTTCGAAAATGTATTTTCTTTCCTATCCTTTGGAGTCTTCTTATCCCTGATATTGTCTTGTCACCACCATTATCAACACACATTTTTCCAGTGTTCCTTAACATCCAGTTAAGGTCACACCAACAGATTTTGTATTTTTCATTACTATACTATTTTGAGGTCCATTTACTCTTTGCTGTTTGCAATCACTTTTCATTTATTTTAGTTTACAGTTTTTTCATTTACCAGCCATATCTGGCTTTTATTAAAATCTATTTTCTCTTACGTCCAATATGGAACACAGATACCATGAGGTTGAGTCACTCCTCCTGGAGGGCAGGACACATTTCAAAAGACAGAGTATTATTGGTGGAGACTCCCTCCTCCTCCTCCATCTTATTCTCAACCCTCCCCTGCCTACTAATTCCCAGAATTCATGTATCCTGCTTGACGCTGGCAGGGCAAGACACAGTCTCTTTGTTTTTTAGGTTTTTTTATTGTTTTATACCTTAGACATAATACCCCATTAAGTTAGTTACCATTACTGGACTTCCCTGTAGTGGAATGACCAGTGTACAGGTGCTTTGTGGACCTTTCAAACCCTGTGGAGGGAATCTTGCTACCAAGGATTCCCCCCCAACAGAGTCTCTTGGGGCTCTGTTTGCTTCTTTGTACAATGGTAACCTGAATACAGAAGACAACAGACTGGTAAGTAACCCTTAGAGTGCCTTGGTCCACTTTTGTCCCAGCCTCTCCATAAAGGGTGTTATGAGCCTTGCTAGGCTCCTGCACTCACTTTGGGTATGTTTATTTGGCTCTGTGTTATCTGAAAGGGGATCTGGGCTAAGGAGGGCTGCTTTTTCCTCTTGAGATTAGCTATTTCTCTGCTATTTTCATTTTTCTGGGGCTTTGAGGGATTTGGTTTATTTTTCCCCTCCACTTTTGCATTAGTTTTATGACCCCCTCAGATGTCCCCTTGGGTTTTTCAGTCTCTGGGTCATATTTTTAATTTTGACCCATTTTAATGTAGCTGCCACTTTAAGAACGGGAGCCCGCTACCATCTTTGCTTCATTGACTTCTATAGGTAATGCTTACATGGGACCTATCTCTGCAACCATTTAAGCTACAAAGGTCAGAGAGGGCTCTATCTTCTTGTCTACTCGTGCCCTATTATTCGGTCCACTTCCTGAGTGTCATGGGGCTCATGAGGATTCCACAAATGGAGTTGTAGGCAATGCTAGGAAACAGCAACAGAGAAGACTACATTTCCCAGAATAATTAGGGTAGTTTTGGAGACCCTTCAGGTCTGACACCTCTGGGCATATTTCTAGTACTTTGCAATGGCCATTTTACTTCTCTTTTGCTTATCCTATGCAGAGGCAGACTCTCCTTCTCCAGGTTAACCCTTCACTTGCCAGATACATGTATTTTCTGGGCATATTTCTATTATTTTATCCTAGTGTTGGAACACTTTATTGGAAAACGATATTACACTCTAAGGTGCATGGGGGTAAATCCAAGGCAAAGGACTCATTGGCATCCCTTAACCCCCTCTCATATTGTTCCTCATGTCAACTACTGGGGCCCTCCAGCACTGATCAAGAGCCAGTTGAATCAAGACAATACTGTCTTCAGTGTACCAAATCACCTTCTCTTTAAAGGGGTGGTTCAGTCTTGGAAGCCCCCGCTACCTTTAAATATGTGTCCCCTATTCCTGCAAGTGTTCCTCAGGTTCTTAGGGCTTCCTCTGAGGAGGAAGGGGAGGAGTGTCTGGGGGCTCATGGCGATTCCACGAATGGAGTTGTAGGAAATGCTAGGAAACAGCAACAGAGAAGACAACATTCCCCAGAATATCTGTCTCGCAGACTTTCTTCCGATTGGCTGTTAAGGGGAATATGAAGATATGGATTCTTCCTAATCCTGCTGAGATTCCTATTAAGCTGATCCACTCCCCTCAGCTAAGGGATCATTAGGTTAGTTTGGGAGACCCTTCAGGTCTCTGACAATCTTGTGTTTCAGGTCTCTGACACCTATGGATGTTTTCCAGAGGAGTAACAAATCTTCTCCTCTTTTCCATCCTGATACCACTCTTGACCAGATCCTTCTGAATGAGTGGAAGTACCCTACTTCTCAATAAAAGGTTTTCTAAGTATCTTTTTCTGAGAAAGCCTTGGACAGTGGGCCTTTTCACCGACCATGACTCTCCTATTTTACGTTTGGCTAAGACTACTGCTCTTCCTCTTGCAGATGCAGCAGGCCTGAAGGAGCCAGCAGGCAAGAAGCTGGACTCTGTCCCCAAGGCTGCCTTTGTGGCCAATGGGGCAGCGCTCAAACCAATTTTTGCTTCTGCCTGGGTTAACAGGGATGCTGCTGTTTGGGGTGAACAGCTAGTTGAGGCTGCCCATGCCAACATTAAAAAGATCAACAACTATGTCTCTGAGGATCTTATTGACATGGTCAGTTTGGGTTTGAGAGGTTTGAGAGATGCTGCTGGTATCACTGAATTCAGTATTTTAAGGGCTACAACATGGGGGATAGTAATAATGAAGTATTACTATCCCTTTAAAGAGATAGTAATATTTCACAAAAACAGCAGCTCTGATTAATCTTCATAGTATGTGGGCCATATAGAATGTTATTTCAATACTGTCAGAGTTGTAGTTCAAGAGTAATTGAATGATAACGTATCCCCCTTCAGCCCCTTTTACCTAGTATAAGCCACCTCCACTGAGATGTGGACTCTGGTCCTGGGACCAGACAGCTCATAGCAAGGGACAATCTTCTTACTGAGAGCATAAGGAAAACCCTACCCCCCCGACAGGTTTTTCCTTATGCTCACTAAAGATTGTCCCTCGCTGTGATCCATCCAGGCAGTCTTACTGCTCTGAGGTGATCACTGTAACATCAGTAAAAGGGGAGGGAGGGGGATACTTTATAATTTAATTACTCTTGAACTACAACTCAGACAGTATTGAAATAACACTCTCCATGGTCCAAATACTATGAAGATTAATCAGTTGCTTTATTTGTGAACAATTATTATCCCTTTAAGGAAAAGTATACCCAAAAATAAACATGACTATTTTATGTTTAATATCTACTCTCTCCTACCACCATTCATTTCATGTTTACAGTTGCAATTTTACAATTGTTCCCACCAAATTCATCAAAATAAAGCTTGGGGAATGCTGTGAGATGGATGATTTCTTGTTAACTCCTTGGCTGCTGGAGAAGTTTCTGATGTATTGCTTTGCATTGCATTGGACACATCTGAAGGAGCCAAGGGGTTAAACTGAAGTTTTTTTTTACTGCTGTTTAATTCTAAAATGTGCAGATTGAAGGTGAGAGAAACATACATTTTCTCAAGACTATGAGCAGTTATTATGGCACTAAAGAAAACACTAAACAAACACTTGAAATTTCTATGCGTTTTTCTTAGCTGCATGACTAATATATGCTGAAAAAAACAAATGCCTTCATAAGGCTTAGTATGGAAGCTGCAAATAAAATAAGAAGATTGCGGTTCTGAAAAAATATAACAATAACATCCCAGGAGAAAATACACATAAATCAGTTCAGTATTATGTGGGAATGTAAGTTCATCCACAGGAATATAACTGAAGAGTGGAGACTCAACCAATAGAAAACAGCCAAAGCTGACAGTATAATACACTAATATAATCTTATGCATTGGAGCACAGTCTTAATATTCTGGAACTTAGTTTAGCAAAGTTGGGCAGTCTAACTAACTGGACCATAGACAAATTAACT
Source organism: Rhinophrynus dorsalis (assembly GCA_037306005.1). Lineage (NCBI taxonomy): Eukaryota > Metazoa > Chordata > Amphibia > Anura > Rhinophrynidae > Rhinophrynus > Rhinophrynus dorsalis. The sequence goes on along the minus strand of CM074727.1, from coordinate 114,953,311 downwards.
GGAACATAATTCCACCAGGAACGGCAGTTTTACACATTGGTCAATAGTGATACCAGGAACAGGGCAGATACCAGGTTCCCAAAAGTCCCAGGTATTTTGGCCAACCTAAAGTATTGATAGTGCACAGTGCAGTCCAATTGTAATATTACTAGTAGGGAGATTTGTACTGTTACGTGCTACAAGGTGGAAATAAGACCTGGGGGAGATGCACTAAGGCAGTGATTCTCAACCAGGGTGCCGTGGCACTTTGGTGTGCCACGGACATCAACATAGGGTGCCCTGTGTTTTCTATAAAGACTAACAAAAATTTACTTTTAAATAAAGATTTATAGAAATTGTTATGCACCATATGTTTAGTTTTGTTATTATGATTATAAGACCTAATAATAACTGTATACTTATGTATTGTACCCTTCATTATGCTCTTGTTAAAGTACAATAAATATGTTAGGGGTGCCCTGAATGTTCTAGAATATGTGTTAGGGGTGCCCCGATCAAAAAGAGGTTGAGAACCACTGCAATAAGGCATGATCAGGGCTGGTGCAAGGATTTTTGCCACCCTAGGCAAAGCCTTATTTTGCCGCCCCCTTGTCTCTGCCTCTTGAGGCCCTCCCCTTTATGCCCCACCCACATATATCCCACCTCTTTTAATGATTGCTACCTTAGCACCTTTTATGCGCTACTTAACAGATTTTTTTCTCACGTGGCAAGGGGCATGTATATACCTCATAGCATTTACTCCTTCTGTGTCTCACCTACATTCAGGGGAGGGCTGGCAACATTTGGCCTGGGGGGCAAATTTAATCAAGTGGCCCATTTCCACTATCGCTCCAGCCCTCCATCCCACTCCACCCCCTTCTGTTGAGTTCATAACTTTCATTAATGTTGTGAAGTAACACAAGTATCAGCCGAAGAAGACTGGAGTTGTAGTCCAACGACAGTTGAAGGGCCACAGATTTCACATTATTTATGCAACAGGGTAAATCAGCATACAAAACCTGCAGGCAACCTGTGACCCTCCAGCTGTGTTGTACTGCAACTCCTATCAACTTTATCCCAATGTTGCCAAGTTCAGGATGATGGGAGTTGTAGTCCAAAACTTTTGGAGGGCTACATGCTTCCTATCACTTGTGTAGGGGGACAAGTCAGTGTACAGCAGTTGTGGGCAATCTGTGATACTCCAGCAATGTTGGACTACAGGGTTAAGTTCAAATAAAACAGTGTTTAATGTGGAGTGTCAACATTTCAGTGCAGCCATGTGCTGATGAAAGTGAACATGGCTGCACTGAAGCATTGACACCACATTAAACACTTAACCTTGCAGTTGCTGGTTGATTAAAGTTTGGTGTGTATATATATATATATATATATATATATATATATATATATATATATATATATATATACACACTAGTATAAAAGCCCGTGTACATGGATCAAGGTCCAAGTGATGTTAACCCTTTGAGTGCCAGAGGGGTACCCCTCTGTTACTCAAAGGGTTAGGAGGTTGGTCCTGCTCTGCGTCCTGCGGCCGACTTAGTTATGCGGTGTAGAGACTGCCTGAAGGCACAGAATGCTCCCAGTGCTTTCTGCGGGTTCTAGCAGTCTCTACTGCACATGACGGCTTCTGACAGACATCCTAGCGAATTATTATATAGGATATATTATATATATATATATATATATATATATATATATATATATATATATATATATATATAAGCAGGGCTCAAAATTTCCACTCGCCACTAGCCAATGGCGAGTTAAAATTTAGCCCTGGCGAGTAGAAATTCAGCCCTGGTGGGTATGTTATGGATTGCAGTGGTGAGTAACTTTTCAGGTCTGGCTAGTAGCAAGGGACTTCCAATTTTAAGCCCTGATATATTATATATATATATATATATATATATATATATATATATATATATATATATATATATATATATACACACACATACCACCTCTTGATTCCCCCTTTTGCCTCTTTCTTCCCCTCTTGATTCCCACCTCTTGCTTTGTTCTCCCCATCTTGACTCTTAAGCCTCCTCCCTTTGCCTTTTTCTCTCCCTTTTGAACCCCCTTTCTTCCCCTCCTTGACTCTTGATCCCCCTTTTGCCTCTTTCTCCCCTCCTGATCCTTTTGCCTCATGATCCCCCCTCAATTTGTCTCTTTTTTCCCCCCTCTTGACCCTCTCTGCCTCTTTCACCTGCTCTTGATGCCCCCTGTTGCCAAGTTGCCTCTCTTTACCCCTCTTGATCTTCCTTTTGCCATTCTCCCCCTCCTGATCCCCCATTTTGCCTCTCCCCCCTTGCCTCTCTCTCCCCTTCTGCCTCTTTCTCCCCCTCTTGAACCTCCTCCTTTTGCCTTTTTCTCCCCACCATTTCCCCCTCTTTTGATCCCCTCCTTTGCCTCTTTCTCCCCCTCTTTGACTCTTGATCCCCCCTTTGCCTGTCTCTCTCCTTCTTGACTCTTGATTCCACCCTTCCTTTTGCCTCTTTTCTCCCTCTTGACCCCCCTCTGCCTCTCACCCACTCTTATTGCCCCCTGTTGATTCTCCCCCTTTTGTCTTCCTCCCCCTTACCTCTCTTTACCCCTCTTGATTTGAATGCTCCCCCTTTTGCCTTTCTCCCCCTTACCTTTCTTTACTGCTCTTGATTTGAATGCTCCCCCTTTTGCCTTTCTCCCCCTTACCTTTCTTTACTACTATTGATTTGAATGCTCCCCCTTTTGCCTTTCTCCCCATTTTGATTGACCTTTTTACCTGTTTTCCCCCTTTTCCCTGTGACCACACTGTTTGTCGACTGGCTTCTGCTGACTGACTGCTCCCGCTGGCCTCCCGCTCAGATAAGCTCTCTCGTCTCCTCTGCAGTTGAGTTAGGTGCGGCCGCCGGCGGGCCGGCCTACCCGGTGCGGAGCAGACGCAGGGCTCGTCACTGAGTCTATACCCGGCCTGCCCCCACTCACTAGACGCGGCCAGGCGCCAGAGGATACATTTAATTGGACTGGAGCTTTTTGTTAACCCTTTGAGCGCCAGAGTGGTACGACCGCTCTGGCGCTCAAAGGGTTAAGAAGCAAATATATCCTCAATTTGGCGCCCCAGCACAAGACTTTGGGCTCCGCTTTGGCCCGCAGCCACACTGACAGTCACACTTCTCCTGATTTTTTTTTTTTTTAACAAGGCGGCCCGCTACACGCGCTGGCCCTGCGGCCCGGGGGGCAATTGCCCCCCTGCCCCCCGGGCCAGCCCGCCCCTGCCTACATTCCTCTAGACTGTAAGCTTTCAAGAGCAGGGCCCTCTGAACCTTTTGCTTTCTATGTTTCACTATGTTTATACTATTAATTATATGTCTATTCCCAATTGTATTGTGCTTCAGAATAATTTGGTACTATATAAATAAAAGATAATAATAATAATAATAATAACCAGATGCCAGTCATCCTGCCCACATCCTAAAATACCAGGTTCTCTGGTGAGTGTCCTGAACTTGCTGTTAGGGGGTTATGTCATGGTCACATCCCTGGTCATGTATATGCCTGCCCTGACTTCCCCTTGCCTGTTGATCTGGTATCTTGGATCTATGGATCTGCCCCTTTGCAGACACTAAATAAAGGGGCTCTGTCTTCATCCTTAGGCCCTTTTCTTACTGTGGGTTTTCTATGAGTGTGCACCATCATGATATTAGTCTCCAGGCACCAGGTATCAGATACTATTCATGTTACACTATGTGTTTAAAGGGATAGTAATACTTTATTATTACTATCCCCCATATTGTACATATTTCTAAAATAATGTAATAGCACCCAGGTTCATCTCTCAAACCTTTATGGTTTGAGACATAACGGAAGGCAAAGTTCCTCCCTCCCCCTTCCCTGAAGTCAGCGGAGGCTTGCGCCTCTGCAGTTGAGCCGAGATTAGTTAGTGAAAAATAACTATTTCACTGAAATGGTCTTCTACATGTGCTTGGTTTGCAAGCACATGTAGAAGATCGTTTCAGTGAAATAATTCTTTGTCACTAACGTGATCGTGGCTCTGCTGCTGAGCCGCATGATTAAAGGGATAGTAATACTTCATTTTAACTTTATTTTATTTTGTAGGCATTAAAAAAACATGAAGAATGATATAAGTCTTATCTCTGAAACCTTTATGGTTTAAGAGATATTCACAAGCAAACTATCCCCTCCCTGTTCAACCAGATCAGAAGGGAGATGCCCAGGTAGACTGCAGAGAGGGACAATCTTCAATTAAGATAATGGAAAAAGCTGAAAAACTTGTCAAGGGGGTCAGGGCTTTCATTGTTTTCCTGCAAAGAAGATTGTCCCCTTCTGTTATCTGTCTGGTCTTACAACCAGATTCACATCTGAGAAGAGATGGCTTACACTAGGAAAAAGGGGCGGGGAGGGGAACTTTGCTTGTGAATATCTCATAAACCATAAAGGTTTCAGAGATAAGACTTATATCATTCTTCATGTTTTTTTAATGCCTACAAAATAAAATAAAGTTAAAACGAAGTATTACTATCCCTTTAAAGTCAGACTGGATATGAAGGGGGAGGGAGGGGGGAACTTTGCCTTTGGTTATCTCTCAAACCATAAAGGTTTGAGAGATGAACCTGGGGGCTATTAAATTATTTTACAAATATGTACAATATGGGGGATAGTAATAATAAAGTATTACTATCCCTTTAAACTAGGGGTTGAGGGGACACACTGTTACTAAAAATTGCCCTGGAGAGATACCATTTTTTACGTGAGACCCATAGCTAGTAAAAAATGGTAAAAACAAAAAAAAAGCATACATTTATTTTTATTATAGCACCACATCTTGAAAATGATTGTACAGTCCAGCGTTGGCATAAAAATTACACCCCATTTAAAGCAGGATCATGTCTAGTTTCCAGAATGTATAACTGTCTACCTTATATTCACTTCAATTTAATTGCAGGTATTTCAAGTTTTAAAAAAAATAGAAGATAATTTTTTGAAATCTTTAGACTGTGTCGGTTGCAATTTAGTGCTTTTGGCACAGCCTATAGCAGAGGTTCTCAGCCTGTGCCCTCAGTGGCCACTAACAGGCCAGGACTTAGGAATTTCCCTGCTAGAACACAAGTGTGTTGATCAGAGGCTCAGTCATATTGATTAACTCACCTGTGCTCTTAAAAGGAAATTCTCAAATCCTGGCCTGTTAATAGCCACTGAGGGCACGGGTTGAGAACCACTGGCCTATAATATATGGCAACCAAAAAAACGTGGTGACATTTTTTTCCAGGAGACATGTAGTTGTAATAAAAAAAAAATTAATTATATTCAGCAAAATATATCAATATAGCTGAAACAAAAACCTTGCACACAATTTCCCCCTAAAATATGGTGAAATATTGGTCCAGTATGTAACATTTACTTTTTATGGGTGACACATACTCATTGGGCTATATGTATTTTTAAAATATGAACATATTTTGTGTTGGATATTGTTACATGGGTCAGTTTTACTGAGCCAACAATGAAAATGCCTCTTTTCCTTCTCTGTGAAAAATGAATATATGCATGCTCATTAGAATTATGGGTCTGTAAATATGTATTAAAACCAGCAAGTATCTGGTATCATTACACTCCAAATACAAGATAATACACTGCAATACCAATATTCATAGAACAATGTTTTGTTTTGTTTTTTACTACAGATACTGGAACAACATAATGAAGAATTTATACTGCCATTTAAAAAAGAAAAAAAAAAAGAAAAAAAAAGACCAACTAGTGTTAAAGGGATAGTAATACTTCGTTTTTTCTTTATTTTATTTTGTAGGCATTAAAAAAACATGAAGAACGATATAAGTCTTATCTCTCAAACCTTTATGGTTTAAGAGATATTCACAAGCAAAGTATCCCCCCCCCTTCAGCCAGATCAGAAGGGAGGTGCCCAGATAGACTGCAGAGAGGGACAATCTTCAATTAAGACAAGGGAAAAACCTGAAAAACTTGCCAAGGGGGGCAGGGCTTTCATTCTTTTCATACAAAGAAGATTGTCCCCTGCTGATATCTGTCTGGTCTTACAACCAGATTCACATCTGAGAAGAGATGGCTTACACTAGGAAAAAGGGGCGGGAGGGGGAAACTTTGCTTGTGAATATCTCTTAAACCATAAAGGTTTGAGACATAAGACTTATATCATTCTTCATGTTTTTTTTAATGCCTACAAAATAAAATAAAGTTAAAACGAAGTATTACTATCCCTTTAAAAATATATAACCTTCTCAGGTGGCTTCTGACTCTGGGTGTAGAGTATTATTAAGGCCTACTCCAGTTCGCTCGCTATTCTTTCAGTGTGCTCACTCTCTCAGTCACTCCAACTTCCTGCATGGTCAATGCTCCGCTCCTGTAACCATCTCTAGACCAGCACCGTGTTGTGTCGCATCAAGCGCACAGGCAGACAATGAGAGAGGAGTATCTTGTCAAAGCACTCCTCTCTGATTGGCTGCAGTGTGACATCATCCAAAATGCTAGGAAGGCACTGGACGGCGGGGCACATCTAGTGCCGTTCGTACCTTTCACTGGTGGACACAGCAGCAGATGAGGAATGTTCGGCTCTGCTGTGCCACAGCGACCCAGTAAATGTGCGCCCTAGGCCGGCACCTACCTCACCTATAGGTGGCGCCAGCCCTGGGCATGATAAAGAGGAGATTACTTCTTCATTGAGATCCCTTCTCCAGTTCCTCTGTCATTCTATGGAGCCAATGCACTAAAATTTCTCACGTAGGATAGATCTTAGTGCATTGGCTCCATCCATTAACATAGTAAATGGAAAAGTGATATCACTGGAGAAGTTGTCTCCTTTTTATCAACTCCATATCACACCTTAGTGCATCTCCCCCTGGATCTGTCGCACCTCCAGCTAATACAATGGACCCTTACATGCTGTTATAGGACCCTTTCATTCAGGATGATACCATCTCAGAGTTGCTTCATTCTAAGCAGTGGGAGTACCGTTTTATTTCTCAGCATAATAAACCATGTAATATATTTACATTATATGAAAACTCAGCATTATTATACCTTTAACAGTCTTTTTTCTAGTTGAGGGCTTTTCCAATTCCTAGAAAGGTCCACCATGTAGACCTTGGGAAGTTGATTTGTTATCTGTATACTGACTGATTTACTATTAGGTTGTTATGAAGGCACAACAGCAGTATTGGCATTGCCTATGGTGCCAAGGTGTGCAGTGATTAGCACTATCCTAATGGCACTGTATTAGATTACCACTCTTGATTTATGGTAGCAAGTTTATTTATTAGTTTACATTTCTCTGTACTGAAAGTGCCAGAGGTTGTTGAAGTGTTTTGTAAGTTATAGGAGATGGGTATATGTCTACCAGGTGATGGAGGATACGTCAGATGGCAGAGTTCTGTAAGAATTGGAGGCGTGATCATGAATGGTGATTGGGTCACCAAGTGTACCATGCCTAGGGATGTCTATATCAGAGTCCTTGTCAAAGAGTGACATTTAAACAAATCTCTGATTTTAATACAGGATTTGTGGAGAGTTCCTTCAATACTTGCACACTGATGACACTATTTTACACACATATATATATTATGGCGTCTTAGTACTAGGAGGTTTTTTGTTCTTTTTTCTACAAACTATCTTATGCCATTTTAGCAAATGTCACTGTTATATGTGCCAATAATATGATAGGCACTGAGAGCAAGGGGTCCATGTCTGGATTACCCTTTACACTTTAGGAGAGACCCTAAGTGTTTCTCAGAAACAAGCCAAAAGATGTGAGAGGCTCTGAGCACGAACAAAAACATAGCTGCCTGTTCTCCGGCTAGTCACCGCTCAAGAGCATCATATTTTAGCTCTCTAGTGCCATTACAGAGGGGAAATTTCAACATACATATTAGACTAATCCTGCCCATAAGGGCAGTCCAGTTCCAAAATGATGGGCAAGTTCCCTACTGTCACGGTTTATTATGACTCTCAGACACAAGTTTTAGGTAAAAATCAATTTTATTGAAATAATAAATTGATAATGTAGGATGGCATTCACATACATACAGATATATACAGAATATAACAAAGACAGAAGGCAGACTCTACCGGTCCTGTCAATATACCGGACAGGACAGTCTGAAGTAATAGAATGTTAGGCTCTACCGGCCTTGCCAATACCGGGTAAGGCAACCTGCAGATGGAATAGCATAACGGTTCTACCGGCCTTACCAATACCAGGCAAGGCAGCCTCAATAGATTTACAATGTAGGCTCTACCGGCCCTGCCAATACCGGGTAAGGCAACCTCAGATGGAATGTGGCAAACGGTTCTACCGGCCTTACCAATACCGGGCAGGGCAGCCCAGAGATAGTAGCAGCAGTCAGATGGTAATGGCAAATTGACAGGATCGTAAGCAACCCAGTGTACACACACTGAGACCAACTGGGGAATCGTAAAGTCGCAAGACTTTGGAGCAAACCAGCGTCCGCACGCTGGGACAAACACAGAATTGTATAGATGATAGGCTTTGGAGCAAACCAGTGACCGCCCACTGGTGTAACAAGCGAGTTTGTATAGCCGCAAGGCTTTGGAGCAAACCAGTGACAGCACACTGGTGTAACAGGCGAGTTTGTATAGCCGCAAGGTTTAGGAGCAAACCAGCGTCCGCACGCTGGGACCAACACAGGATTGTATAGCCGATAGGCTTTGGAGCAAACCAGTGACAGCACACTGGTGTAACAAGCAAGTTTGTATAGCCGCAAGGCTTAGGAGCAAACCAGCGTCCGCACGCTGGGACCAACACAGGATTGTATAGCCGATAGGCTTTGGAGCAAACCAGTGACCGCACACTGGTGTAACAAGCAAGTTTGTATAGCCGCAAGGCTTAGGAGCAAACCAGCGTCCGCACGCTGGGACCAACACAGGATTGTATAGCCGATAGGCTTTGGAGCAAACCAGTGACCGCACACTGGTGTAACAAGCAAGTTTGTATAGCCGCAAGGCTTAGGAGCAAACCAGCGTCCGCACGCTGGGACCAACACAGGATTGTATAGCCGATAGGCTTTGGAGCAAACCAGTGACCGCACACTGGTGTAACAAGCAAGTTTGTATAGCCGCAAGGCTTAGGAGCAAACCAGCGTCCGCACGCTGGGACCAACACAGGATTGTATAGCCGATAGGCTTTGGAGCAAACCAGTGACCGCACACTGGTGTAACAAGCAAGTTTGTATAGCCGCAAGGCTTAGGAGCAAACCAGCGTCCGCACGCTGGGACCAACACAGGATTGTATAGCCGATAGGCTTTGGAGCAAACCAGTGACCGCACACTGGTGTAACAAGCAAGTTTGTATAGCCGCAAGGCTTAGGAGCAAACCAGCGTCCGCACGCTGGGACCAACACAGGATTGTATAGCCGATAGGCTTTGGAGCAAACCAGTGACCGCACACTGGTGTAACAAGCAAGTTTGTATAGCCGCAAGGCTTAGGAGCAAACCAGCGTCCGCACGCTGGGACCAACACAGGATTGTATAGCCGATAGGCTTTGGAGCAAACCAGTGACCGCACACTGGTGTAACAAGCAAGTTTGTATAGCCGCAAGGCTTAGGAGCAAACCAGCGTCCGCACGCTGGGACCAACACAGGATTGTATAGCCGATAGGCTTTGGAGCAAACCAGTGACCGCACACTGGTGTAACAAGCAAGTTTGTATAGCCGCAAGGCTTAGGAGCAAACCAGCGTCCGCACGCTGGGACCAACACAGGATTGTATAGCCGATAGGCTTTGGAGCAAACCAGTGACTGCACACTGGTGTAACAAGCAAGTTTGTATAGCCGCAAGGCTTAGGAGCAAACCAGCGTCCGCACGCTGGTGTAACAAGCAATGTCGCCGACGCGACCAGGCAGGAGGTCGCCAGGATACAGGAGACAGGCAATGAGAACACAGGAACCAGCAACGATCAGTCAGGTCAGGAAACAGCAGAGAAGAAGTTCAGCAAGAACTGCAACACCAGAGACTAGGCCGGAACCAGGACTGGAAGTAGTCAGCATGCAGGAAACACTGGAACAGCAGAGATTAGGAACTCAGGAACACATGAGATCAGGAACTCAGGAACACTAGAACAGAGGCCCAGCTATCACTGGCATAGTGATAGCAAGAAGGTCAGAAACAACACGAAAGGGCATCCAAAGGGTGCCCAATCCAGGTTTAAATAGGCAATGAAAGGCGGGCTATCTGCAGACAGCCAATAGAAGCCCCCTACTGGTGACAGACAAGGAACTGCAGCAATCACGGGCACCGTGATACCTATGCACTGAAAAACCAGATGACCCCAGACGTAGATTTCGCCTTGTTTGGGGCTTGTCAGTGAGGTGCAGCTGGCTTCTCTAGGCACTGAGAGCAAGGGGTCCACGTCTGGATTACCCTTTACACTTAGGGATAGACCCTAAGTGTTTCTCAGAAACAAGCCAAAAGATGTTGTTGTTGTGAAGGCACAACAGCAGTACTGGCATTGTCCATGGTGCCAAGGTGTGCAGTGATTAGCACTTTCCTAATGACACTGTACTAGATTACCATTCTTGACTTTTGGTAGCAAGTTTATTTATCAGTTTATATTTCTCTGTACTGAAAGTGCCAGAGGCTGTTGAAGTGTTTTATAAGTTATAGGCTACGGGTATTTGTCTACCAGGTGATGGAGGATATGTCAGATGGCAGAGTGGAGGTGTGATCATGGATGGGGATAGGGTCACCTAGCGTACCGTGCCTAGGGATATCTATATCTGATTGATTCCTTGTCAAAGAGTGACATTTAAACAAATGTTTAATTTTAATACAGGATTTGTGGAGAGTGCCTTCAATACTTGCACACTAATGTCACTATTTTACACATATATATTATGGTGTCTTAGTACTTGGAGGTTTTTGTTTATTTTTTCTATAAAATATCTTATTCCATTGTAGCAAATGTCACTGTTATATATGCCAATGATATAAATTTAGTGCGCTAAAATTTGTTTTAAATATGAATAACCGTTGGACATTTTAGGAAAGGTTTAATGGTTTAGAATTTGATACTACTTTGATGAACTTTTCCTGGCCATATTATCCTGTAACCAGTCTGAGTTACTTGAGTAAATGGACAGGAATCTGCTTAACCCCTCCAGAAATCCATTCCTTAAACACATTCCCTCATCCAGTTCATTATCAAAATCAGTACGTTTTAATCACACTCACTATCACATTAACAAATACACATCCAATCATGCTCTTCCACTCTACAAAACTCTATCAGACACAAGCATACATAAAAACACACACACACAAAAACATAACCAATCACTCATTTGAATTCTGAAACTGAGCAATCAATCCCCATTTTCCTCAGCTTCTCACTATCTCCTACACAGGTGACATGATGTCACGCAGCCAAATGGTAGAACTGTGAACTGGTAATGATCCGAGCCGAAGGCAAAATGCAGATAGCATTGGCTGTCTGGGTGGACAAGAATATATAGGGTTGCATCCTGAAGGGACACCAGATACTCCCATGGGCACATTTCTGCAATGACAGAAAGCAAGATTTCATTTTGAAGCATGCAGTCACCACATATTTATTAAGACAATTGAGGCCCAAAATGGGATGACAGCTATCATCATTCTTTGGAACCAAAAACAGGTTGGAATAAAAACCTGAACCATTCTCAGGAAGAGGTACTGGAATCAGGACCTTCTTTGTCAGCAGTGAATCCACTGCTTCCTGAAACAGCCGTGCCCAGTCTGGTTCCTTTGGCATCATAGACAAAAAGAAACAATACAATGGAAGGGAGCCAGAATCTATGCTGTATTTTTTTGAGATTACACGCAAAACCCACTGGTCCGAGAATGAGGATTCCCAGGTGTCCCAAAAAATGCGAAGACGCCCCCGTACAGGTACCAGCGGACTAGGATTCCACAAATCATGTGGAAGATTGCTTGACAGGCTTAGCCCTAGAAGCTGCCCACTTGGGCTGCTACTGCTATCTGGGCTTGGAGGAGGACCGTTCGCAAGAGTCCTGCAAACCTTATGGTCTCTGTGCCTCCATTTGGTGGGGGGATGAAAAAGACACAGTTTACTCGCCATAGTTGGCATTTAAGGCAACAAAGTGCTCTTGCCCCCATTAGCATCATGAATGATTTGCTTCAGTTCAGGTTCAAACAGGGCCTTACCCTGAAAAAGGTAATGAAACCAGTGACTTCTTGGAAAAGTGGTCAATTCTTAAACCGCAGAATTTATTGTGCAGCAACAGAAAAGGCTAGGACAGCCTCCATTAGCTGTTCACCCACTGCAATAGTCATGTTAACCCAGGCAGAGGCAAAAATAGGTCTAAATGACACTCCAGTACCTGTAAAATTGGCCCTGAGGATAGTGTCCAGCTTCTTGTCAGCTGGCTCCTTAAGAACTGCTGCATCTGCCAAAGGCAGGAAAAAAGTCTTAGCCAAACAAAACTCAGGGTTGGAGGAGAGGCCCACTGCTCCAAACCTGCTTCCAGAAAAGGGAATTGTTTAGAGAACCTCTCTGTGCTAGACAGCCATTTCTCTGAGAAACACTCTGAGATACAGTGGCCACATATTTAAAGGTAGTGGGGGGGTTTCCATGACTGAAAGGAAAAGGGAATTTTGGGCCACTGAGGACAGAATCGTATTAACCCAAGCTGGCTCTTGGTCAGTGCTGTAGGGCTCCCAGTGGAGTAGTTCAGGCCACAGCACAAGAGAGGCAGAGAGATCCTGAATACTCCCTAGGAAGCCCCATTTGGCACGAGGAACAGTAAGTGAGGAGGGTAAGGGATACCCCTGAGTCCTTAGCCTTAGATTTACTCCCATGTCCTTTAGAGTCCGAGGGTGGTTATAATCAATGGCCATGTTATTGCTAAGGCGTGATATACAGGATAAGGAGGAGAACACATAGACAGTATGGATATCTTTAGAATACGGAAATATGATGGCAGCTCCTATATATGTGTATATATACAATATATAGACCCCTCTAGACAAGCAGAGAGTTAGATCAACGGCTGGTAGAGAAAATAACTAAGATGAAATGAAAGGTGTGGTAATCATTATGGGGGACTTTAATTTGCCTGATGTTGACTGGAAAAACCAAGCAGCAGGTTCAGCCAGGAGTTCAGCTATCCACAATTCTGTTCTCTTAGTTAATTAGTAGAAGAGCCAACTAGGAAGGAAGCCATACTAGATTTGTTATTTACAAATGGAGAATTGGTATCAGATGTAGCTGTAGGAGTGTATTTGGGCTACAGTAAACATCAGAATAGCTTACATAAGGACAGAAGCTGGGTTGCACCACACTAAACCAAAGGTTCTAGATTTCAGAAATGCTGATTTTTTTTTTTTATAAACGAAAACATATTTATGTCAGACTTTAACAGCATGGAGATCTTTAGATGGAGTCCAGGAGAAATGGGATTATCTGATTTGAGTTTTATTAAAGGTAGCAGAGCATTGCAATAGACTTGTCAGTAAGGAAAAAAGAAAAAGGAAACCACTGTGGTACTCTGCAGAAGTGGCAAATATAGTACAGAAGAAAAAAGGAGTATTTAGGAAATATAAGTAGACGCAGAAGGAGGAAGATATGTAACTTTCAAAGTCTTGGCTGAAGGAGGCTATTTGCATTAATAGATGTGCCAAACCACAAGCAGAGGAGAAAATTGCACAGTCAATAAAAACATTTTTTTTGATATACAGTACTGTGCAAAAATTTTAGACAGATGTGTAAAAAAATAGTGTAAAGTAAGAACGCTTTAAAAATAGACATATTAATAGTTCCTTAAAGGGATAGTAATACTTAAAATGTAAAAACAAATATGTTGTAGGGTTTATCCCCCTGAGTAAAACAAGAGTACTCCCACTGCTGAAAGGTGTTTCATTCAAAAGTTATTAATTTTCAAAGTTGAATTTTTTAGGTGCAATATCACAGTGGCCTGAAATTGTAGAGCGGCGCTGTTGCTACACCATCCTATGGAGATTTATGGTCCCGGGACCAGAGCCGTCCACAATTTCAGGCCACTGTGATATTGCACCTAAAAAATTCAACTTTGAAAATTAATAACTTTTGAATAAAACACCTTTCAGCAGTGGGAGTACTGTTGTTTTACTCAGGGGGATAAACCCTACAACATTTTTTTTTTTACATTTTAAGTATTATTATCACTTTAAGAGATAACTTGTAGCTTGCTGTGCTCCCACACACTCTAAATTGTCCTACACTTTACTGTGCCTTTGTATGCCAGCCACAGCCTGGCATGACATTGAAGGGATACTGCTGGTGCTTCTCTACATGTCAGTATGAGTGGTGGTGGTACTTGTGTGGAGGTGGGAGCAGATGGAGTAGATTCTAGGATGTGTTCCTTCTCTTCTTCTATTTCCTCTGGCTCATCATAATCCTGTTCCACAGGTTCTCTATTTCATAGAGTAAATGTGCACAGGTTTTACGCCGGTGTGAAAAAATACTGTAATCTAAGAATGCTTTAAAAAATAGACATGTTAATAGTTAATAGTATGGACAAATAAGATGGCTTAAAAGAAATTGTATGGATCCACAAGTTTTTTTAAGTGAACTCCCTACACTAAAGGATAAATTCATAAATAAAGGGTATTTGGAAGAAAATTCTGACACAGCACTGGAGAGAGTGAATTTACTGGATAGAGAGGAATTACTGCAGGATAAAACAATAATGAAACAGAGTCAGGATATGAGTTATCAATTATCATCGATTTTAGAGTATAATAATGATAATCAGTACTTTGTGAAAATTATAAATAAACACTGGCACATCTTGAAAGAAGATAAACTTCTGGCTTCTATTTTGCCAGAAAAGCCTAAAATTATTTACAAAAAAAGCTAATAATTCGGGAAATTCAATAGCTCCCACTATAAAGTAATATCCTATAATGAATAATAAAAAGAATAAAAACAAATGGTTAAATTTAACAGGCTTTTCTAGATGTGGACAGTGTATTTGCTGTAAAAAAAACAAGAAACCAATGCATAATAAACAAATCAGTGAATTTGTTTCATTTAGTACTAGAGAAAAATGTAATATTCATACAAAAGTTAACTGTAATACTTCCAGTTTAATGTATGTACTTCAATGCAGTTGCATGAAACAGTATGTGGGAAGAACGAAACGTAAATTAAAGGGGAACTACCACCTCGCAATAACTTTACATGTATTCAGTCTTCATCTGGCGACTAGCTGCTTAGTAGCGCTAGTCGCCAGAAATATTACCTGGTTTAAAAGATTTTGCAGTTTGGCTCCAAAAGGGACTGACAGCGCAGGCGCACGGACGTCACTATGACGAGATGTCCGTGCTTCCTGCTCCTGTGAGCCTCGGAAAAACTGCAAAATCTTTGGAAACGGGTAATATTTCTGGCGACTAGCGCTACTAAGCAGCTAGTCGCCAGATGAAGACTGAATACATGTAAAGTTATTGCGGGGTGGTAGTTCCCCTTTAAATAATAGCTGAACACATCAGAAACATTGAAAAAGGTTTTGAAAATCATAGTGTATCAGCTCATTTTAAGTTGTGTCATGACTCTAAAGTTGAGGGTTTAGTTATTTATGGTATTGAAAAGTCTCTCATAACTGGAGAGGGGGAATTCATGTAGAAGTGATGTCTACAGCAGAATCCAGATGGATTTTTAATTTAAATACATTACAATCTAAGGGTTTAAATTCAGATATGGATATTTTTGTTTTTCTTTAATATTGTATTATATACAGTTGTTTTGGTAGATATGTTAACAATGAAACTTTTTATACAGATGATGAAATTGAATATTTTGAGGCTATATTTTAATGCTAATTAATAACATCTCCTTTAAGAATGATAGTATGTCATTCCCTTCAATTGTTTGGCGGGTTTTTAGGTTTAAAGATGGCGGTTACATTGTTTTGTTTATTATACTGCTGTGAGAAAGGAAATTGTGTTTTCCAAAACGCGTCTATATATTATCTAGCAGGCTACCAAGCACACGTAGAAGACTGTTTCAATTAATCATTTTTCCTTCCATAACGAGATATTGGCTCTGCCGAAGAGCCTCCGCTTGATTCAGAGACCGGATTCTCCTGCTGGCAGCAGAACGCTGACAGCAAGGGAGAGGAAAATTTGAAAGTGGCTATCTCTTAAACCATAAAGGTTTGAGAGACGCCGCTGGTGTCATTTAACTCAGTTTATTAAGGGCTACAATATGAGGGATAGTAATTCTGAAGTAATACTATCCCCTTAAGTTCTAGATCTCATACTCTTGTCCATCCTTCAATTTTCCTAAATCACTATCTATTTGCCTTACTCCTGCCCCCCCCCCAAGTACTGACTCCTGGAGCGGCCAACTAGTAACTCATCCTTCCTTTGATTTTGACAGACACACTATTACCTGTGCTTCAGACAATTTCTGTGTTCATCTGAAGAATCAACTTACTTTGTGGGACAGTATCAAAAGATACATCTACCGCCCCAACCGTGTCTATCACTTGAACAACATTGTTAAATATTCAGGTAGATTTGTTTGGCAAGTTCTTCCTATTCTAAAGCCAGTAAATGGATCTTGAAAGTCATTAGATTTCAGATATTCCACAGTTTGTTCTTTTAAAACTCTCACTCACTGGAAGACAGTTTTTCTAGAAAGCACTGTTTTCCCTTTGTCTTTGCAGACCTCATTTCCTGGTCAGAAGACCACTGCACTGTATAAGACAGAGAGGAAAAGAAAAGAACAAAAGAAAAATGTTCCCCTGCCTGCTGGAGAAGCAGCACATAAAATATCATATATTAAAAGCGTTATCACATTCTAAAATGCTTGTAATGTTACAATATACTCTATTATACAAGATAAACTTGTATCTTAGCTGTAGAGTCCCTTTAAGGCACGGGCATGAATCAAATGGCAACCAGGTCCCCTACGAGTTGGCAGGGGAGCTTTTAATGGCAAAAGGCAAAAAATCTCAAAGCTGTCTACTATAATGGCAACAGTACCAGTTTTTCAGTGGGGTTCCACTGGTAAAGGTAAGATGGCAAAGGAAGGCCGGAAGCCTCTGCTACTAGACAGTTCACAAACAAAGCTGTGATGCAACACTGGGGGATCCGTGTTGACCATAAGAATATACTTGTTGCAGCTACTAGCCAAGGTAGAGATGTCTATTGCAAGGTCGAATCAGGAACCAGGTCAGGATGGCTACACCTACTAATAGATGGGTATCAGAAGCAAGCAAGGTCTTCAGCTTAGGAAAGCAACAACACCAAATCATAAAACAGGAATTCTCAGAACTAGCATAAAAATTTAAAATGCAGAAGACTAGTCTGAGGTCTGGGCAGGCAGATCTGGTTCCTAATCAAGAACACAAGCCAAGGTTTGTTACACAGGATATCAGTCCAGAGATTCACAGCCAAGAACAGAGAGAAAGCTCTTTGCACAGACAAAAGCTAAGAGAAGACTATCCCAATAAATAAGCAGACACAACCAATCATAAACTAACGTGCACAGGAATCGACAGAACAGCATGCTAGAAAAAGAAGCATAAAAGTTAATAAATTATTCAGAATGTATGCTGTGTTGGATACCGATACTCAGGCTGAATAGCTCCACCAAACTGTGCTTCCTTAGCCCAGGAACAACACTCAGGAAATCCACCAGCCAGGAACTTGGATCATAGCTTCATTCAACCAGTCACATGACCAGACTCAGTGTAGGGTGAAAGCACTCTAACTACCCCAAGCACCAGGCAACACCAATGTAGGAGCAGAACAAAAACTGACTTTATTGGGGAAAACAGGGACATTTTATACAAGAACCACATACCATGCAACAATAGTTCAAATACAATACACAATGGGAGTATACAAAGAGGCACAATAGGAACAATACACAAGTGATACAATGGGAGCCTCAATAGGGGGATCATAGGACTGTAAATGGCAAAAGGCATTTCAACATGACTACAGCACACATAATCACTTCAACCACATAATTAAATGACCACACCAGACAAAAACATAATTCCCTTAACAAACACAATACCCTGTTTCTGTGACAGTCCCCCATAGCTGGATAGTCTGTAGAAGTCTGGATCGGGCAGACCAGACTGGGTTTCCTGGACACCCTGTGTCCCCAATAGGCACAGGGTGACTTAGACCCAAGAGGGGACTGGGAAGCTGAGAAAGGAGCTTCCCCATGATTGGAGCACATAGTCTGTATGGAGGAGGCTGGCCCCCAGGCCCCTCCAGGATACCAGGGCATGGAGGCTTCCATGACATTTCTCCCCCTTCGGAAGAAGACTAACACGGGAGATGACCCAAGACGGGTTGACTCCGAAGTTAGTCAGTACATCCAGCCTCCCAATGCCAGCCCAAAATCGGAACCCCAAACACTTTGTCCATGCAAATAGTCTGTGCAGACGTAGTCCACTCTCCAGGGTAGGGACAACAGAGTCGCTGGTGAGGACCTTTGTCCCACTCACCAGGGCAGGGGGGAAAGAGCCGCTGGAGAGGACAGTAGTCCCACTCTCCAGGGCAGGGACGTCAGAGCTGCTGGAGAAGACAGTGGTCCCACTGTCCAGGGCAGGGACAATAGAGCTGCTGGCGAGGACCATTGTCCCACTCATGAAGGAAGGGATGACAGAGCCACTGGGGAGGACCTCATTCCCACTCCCCAGGGCAGAGGCAACAGAGCCACTGGAGAGGACAGTGGTCTCACTCTCCAGGGCAGGGGTGACAGAGCTGCTGGGGAGCACCTTGGTCCCACTCCCCAGGGCAGGGGCAACAGAGCCGCTGGAGAGAACAGTGGTCCCAATCTCCAGGACAGGGGCAACAGTGCCGCTGGAGAGGACAGTGGTCCGACTCTCCAGGGCAGGGATCACAGAGCCACTGGGGAGGTTGTTGGTCCCACTCCCCAAGGCAGGGACAACAGAGCCACTTTCCGCACTTGCTGCCGGGTGGTCACAGGACAAGCCTCTGGGGATGAATCCACAAGGAAAGAGGAAGTCAAGCAACCCAGATTGTTGCTCAGTAAAACTTCCGCCAGTAGGTTTGGCATCACCCCTACCTCCACATACTGGGCCCCCACCCCCCAGATGAACCCAGGCTTTAGGGATCCACAGCTCAGTGCCTCTGACCACCCGTTTGGCTATGGATCGCCCCATCCATTCTACTGGAGCAACTAGTTGGGGTTGAACCAGGGTGGTGGCCCCGCTGTCCTGGAGACCCTGTGCTGGGTGGCCCTTGACCCATACCACCTGACGATGGTGAAAGTGGTTGTCGGACTTGGCGGCTTGAACATGATCCACTTCATGTAGCACCCCAAAATCTTCTTCACCCCATTTGCTGGCTGTAGTGGAGGTCTCTGCTTCCAGGCAGTGGTTGGCCACCTGGGAAGGTCCGGGGGGCTGTCGGGCCCATGTGTCCCAGGGAAGATTCTTGGAGCAATGATTTCTAATGTGCCCCACTTGGTTGCACCCATAGCACTGGATCCCCAACCTAGAAGGAATCCCACTGGATGGAGATTGGGATAGCACCGGGGCGGGGATGAAAGATGTAGGCTCGCTGGGCCCGTATCTCCGGCAGATGCCAGGATAGCTCGGTCGGCTGGTTGGGGCACTGGTTGTCCCGACCTTCTAGAGTCCATATACTGGTCCGCCAGTACCGTGGCTTGATCCACCGTGTGAGGTCGTCAGTCCCAAACCCAATCTCGGACCTTTACTAGAGAATGGTCCTAGAATTGCTCCAGGAGGATGAGCTGCAGGTAACAGCCTGACAACCGGCCATCCAGCTCTCGATGGGTCCAAACTGAGAATGGCTGTCCTTCTCTCTGCCGTAGGTTGCAGAACTTTAGGCGATGAGCCACCAGGGTGATGGCATACTAGTTTGGGAGTCGTTCCTTGACTCCGTCCATACAGTCTTTGGTTGGCACAGCCTGGGATGCCTCTCCTGCCCTCCCAGACAATTTACTCATGAGGAGGATGACCCAGTCTGATTCTTTGACTCCCTGCAGGCCACACTGTCTTTCAAGGACCTGCAGATAACTGTCAATCTCATCCTCTTCATTGCTGAAGGTTTTGAATGCGGAGTAGGGCAATTTCTTTCTGGCCATCCCACTGGGTCTGGTGGCCGTAAGCTCCCTCCTAGTCCGCTGGAGTTCAGCCATCCGCAAGTTGGTGGCCTCACTGAGAATCTGGGTGATCACCTCCTGTGGGGGTGGACTAGAGCCATAGAGGGCCAGACGCCATTGGACCTCTCGCTGTACCTCTGACATGTCGATTGCCGCAGATGAAGTGTTGCTAGCTTGGTCATCCTCCATCAGTTCTGAAATCAGAGTTGCTTTAGATTTGTAGCTAGCCACTTGCCCTCTGGATTCCAGGATATCCTTCAGCGTGCTTTGTTTTAGCCCGTTGTAACAGTGCTCCATCCGATTCAGGTGAAACAGATCCGGTGGTGGTTTGGATATTCCCTACACAAGGAAGCAATCCCACTGCTACCACCAATGTGACAGATACCCATACTCAGGCTAAGTAGTTCCGGCATACTGTGCTTCCTTAGCCCAGGAACAACACTCAGGAAATCTACCAGCCAAGAACCAGCATCATAGCTCCATTCACCCAGTAACTAGACCAGATTCAGTGTAGGGTGAAAGCACTCTGGATGCAGCTATCTACCCGAAGCACCAGGCAACACCAGTGTAGGAGCGGAACAAGAACTGACTTTATTGGGGGAAAACAGGGACATTTTATACAAGAACCAAACACCATGCAACAATAGTCCAAATACAAGGTGCAATGGGAACAATACACAAGTGATACAATGGGAGCCTCAACAGGGGAACAAAGGACTGTAAACAGCAAAAGGCATTTCAACATGATTACTGCACACATAATCACAACATCCACATAATTAAATGACCACACCAGACATGAGCGTAATTCCCTTAATAAACACAATGCCCTGTCCCTTTGACAGCACCCCCATAACTGGATAGTCTGTAGAAGTCTGGATTAGGCAGACCAGACTGGGTTTCCAGGTCACCCAGTGACCCCAATAGGCACAGGGTGACTTAGACCCAAGAGGGGACTGGGAAGTTGAGAAAGGAGCTTCCCCATGAATGGATATCATAGTCTGTAGGGAGGGGGCTGGACCCCAGGCCCCTCCAGGATACCAGGGCACGGAGGCTTTTGTGACACACACACACAGAAAGCACTCATATATTGAAGACAGCAAGGGTAAGAGACACATTTACATACCTGGGAATCTTTTCTTGTGGACTACCTAGAGAGGGGAGTCCTGTGGTGCTGCAGGGGGGAAATAAAATGATGTGATTCATGTCAAAGGGGGTGGGGCTTAATCATGAGTGGAGGTGGAGCGTCTAAACGTAGTAAAGGTTTGAGGAATAGACTGGGGAAGGAGAAGAAGTGGGCAGGGAGTGGGAGGAACAGCCTTGGAAGGAGCAGATACGGGCAGAGTTTAATTAGAAACTCCCCACATCTAGAGAATCAGCCTCTGTGCCAGAGACCCGGTAATTAGCAGTAAAATCCGGAGTCTCCTGGGCAGATTCGGAACAGTGCAGAAGGGCACTTCTTTGGACCTCAGCAGGATAATATTTTATGTCAGTCTGTGACAAGTCTTCTTCACATTACCCAACAAGTAACCACAATGTATCAAAGCAACAGTGGAGATTAAGGAGACAGTATTTTTTAATGGCATGCGTTCCCATTTATTTAGAGTGCAAATCCCTGTGAAACATACGGTTTCAGGGTGGTTTACCCCTCCCTCCCAATATGTTGTGTTAAACTGGAGTCTGTACTCAAAATTAGTAGGCAAGCTTGCCCTTTAAAGGAGGATTAAACTGTTTTTATGAAAACATCTATGTTATAGAGTTTTTCCTTCTGAATAAAACAATGGTACTCCCATTGCCATCAGTTGTTTAACAGCTCACAGTCTGATTTGCAAAGAGCGGGACAGAAGGATTTGGGTCTAAAAGAGGGACACTTGGGAGGTATAGAACAATAACAGCAAATTATTTGCTTACCAGTTTCCACTAGCATAACGGGGAACGCTCAGGTGTTTGAGGGTCAGGTAGTTCAGTGATACCTATTATCTAATCTGAACCAAGTACGCTTGGAGCCACATATACCTCGAAAACAAGAGTATAAGTCCTGCTTGTCTTGTGTGTTAAAGCAGTGATAGCTCGAATTTGTTGCATGTTAATGCATACCTCCCAAGTGTCCCTCTTTATGAGGGATAGTCCCTCTTTTAGTCCCAAATGCCTCTGTCCCTCTATCCCACCCTGTTGTCCCTCTTTTTAGGAGATCAGACTGGTGAGTATATATAAGTGTATCATACTGCTCTACAGCAATACACCTCACATTATTGTTTGTTTAAACTTCAGTATATGTGTTTATAAATAAGCATGTGTAAATAAAATACTTTGGACTTGTTATAAGTCATTTATTAGGTCACACAAGGTGGTGTCAATAGGTCATGAAATAGCCTCAAAATTCTCGGCAGTGCCCCGCCTACCAGCCACACCCCCTAAAACACAAGTATCCCTCTTTGGCAATTTGAAATGTTGGGAGGTATGTTAATGAGCGCCTCTCTATAAGCGTTAACCCTTTAAGTACAAGGGAGCTGTCCAGCTCATTGCGTTGCATACCTCCCCGGCACTCAATGGGTTAATAGGGGCATATCCTGTAGAACCTATATTACGGGGAGCTTTAATGGGTAATACCTTCAAAATCTCAGGCCCAGCTAATTTTTAAAGTTCCCAGGTACGTCGATGAATATCCTATATAATAATTCGCCAAGTTGTGTGTAACGCCCCACATGCGCAGTAGATACTGCTGCGGTTGCGGCAGTCACACGCAGTGGAGACTGCTCGCGCCGCAGCTGATACAGAGCTGGGCGCTCCGAAGGAGCGTCCAGCTCTGTATCAGCCGAGGCGCGGGCAGTCTCCACCGCGTGTGACTGCCCCGCGACCGGCTGCCAGAGGCTCTGTATCAGCCGAGGCGCGGGCAGTCTCCACTGTGTGACTGCACTGCGACCGGCTGCCTGAGGCACTGTGGCCCGTGTAACGGGCTGTTCAACTAGTATATATATATATATATATATATATTGAAACGCCACACTCACATTTTTCTCAGTCTTCACACAAGAAACAAAAGGGGGGGAAGAGAGAGAGAGATTGATTGATTGATTGATTGATTTTCAATAAAACCGAGTGTACAGAACACACATCAAAGTATCACCAAAACTCGATAGGGACCCACTGATTTAAATGCAATTAGCCCCACCCCTATCGGCTTCTTAACCGCTCTAAAGAAAACTACATTTCCCATAGACCCTGTGTATGCGCTTCACTCATTGGTCAGCGGCTTGGCCAATCTGGTGCGAGGTGCGCAGTGGCTCAGTCATGGCCGCTGCCTTTTCCTGGAGATGAGTTTTGTGCTGTCTTGATCGGTGAGTTATAGAGTGGCTATTATTTACTGTAATCACCCATACAGATTGATTTCACCGAGTGGTACGCTGTACTAGTAGAAAGAGTAGGCTCGGTCACTGGATCGTTGTACCATTGTGGCACAACACAACAGTTTCAGTCATTGTAACACAGCAACAATAATATCTGGGAGAACAGTATCTTTCAATGGAACATTGTATTACTGGGCTGATATAACGTTCTGTTCCCGTCGAGAGATAGTTAACTCACTTGAACATAACTGTTTATGTCATAGGAACAGTATACAGAGAAAACTGTTTATCTCGTTGTAATGGTGGACAAATGGAGGGAACAGTTTCACATACTGGAACGTTATAAATATGGGGAAAAGTCTCACTCATAGGAAATTTGTAAGTACAAATGGGGAGAGAAGTAAGACTTCTTAATAATAATAATAATAATAATAATAATAATAATCTACCATTCACTTTACTATGGCCAGCGGAATCTGTGTTGTAGGACAGTCCTATTTATACATTGTGGTTACTCCTGATTGGTTATTTATTTTGTTTGTTTCTTCCCTTTGCTGCTGTGAGAATGAGTAAAAGTTAGTGATGCAAATATGAGCCTCTTGTCTTGCCATAAAATTTACAATTGCCACTATGAATTTTTCCTGTATACCTTTTTCCCCCCAGAGAGAGCGTCTTAAATTGGTCCTAGGATGTCATGTCCATGGAGACATACAATTGCTGGCAGGTTTATAAACCTGAAACAATCAGGGAGCCCAAGCCTACTTAAACCTATAAATTCCAGAGGGATGAACGATGCGCTGAGAAGCAATCCATTATACATACCCTCTGGTCCTTAAAGGGTTAAGATTATCTTGTGCATTTTACAGATATTGTGTCAGGTGGTCCTGCTAGCAGCTGTCTTGTCATCCAGGACTGATTAAAGATGTTACAGGGGACAAAGTAAAAATTCATAGGGGCCATTAAGAATTTCTGGCCATAGTTAAGTAAGTAGGGGTTGTTATTATTAGGTGTTACTTCTCCTTTAAACTGCTATGAAGAACTGCATTGCTTATTAGAACATTATACTGAGAGGGATAGCAGACTCTCTCACAGAAACATTCAATGACTGGGCAAAGCAATCTCATCATTGGAATGTTGAATTACTGTAAAATGTGGCTTCTGTCAGGAAGTATCGCGAACAGGACAAGACTTTTGGATTTCCTGCTTGTACACAGGTGAATCAAGTAAAATGATTGAACATATGATTAACTTGTTCTCAAGTGGGGAAATTCAGAAGTTCTGGGCTGCTAGCGGTCAATATGGAAAGGTATGGGAAACCCTGCTGTAGAGAGCAGTATTACTCATTGGAACATTTTATTACTCAGTCTCACTCTTTGATACATTGTACTACAGAGGGAGCTATATTACTCATTGAAAAATTGTACCACATGGGGAAGAGTGTTACTTTTTGAAACATTGCTCTAGGGAGGGAGCAGAACCACTCATTAAAACATTGTAATCATGGTTAGAGTAGTCTCTCTCATTAAAACATTGTACTGCTAGGTAGAGAGCAGGCTCACTTGTTTAAAACTTTGTATTACATTGGAATATCGTAGTACAGTGGGGAACATTGACTTTGATAAATAAAACCAACTATTCTGTACTGTGTATTAGAGTAGGTTTGACAGTCCACTTTGAAATTATCATAGGTTGATAAGGTGGAAAAATAGACATGGGTCCATCAAATTCAACCTCTGACTTATCACCCTTGGTGTTATATATTCAGAAAACTCACTCATGTTCTTTCCACAGCACTACAAGATGAAACTGGTAAATCTAAAGCAGGCCATCCTGCAGGCCTGGAAAGAGAGATGGAACGACTACCAGTGGGCCATCAACATGAAGAGATTCTTTCCCAAAGGAGTCACTTGGGATATATTGAATCTGGCAGGTCAGGAATATCCACTCCTCCTTTCTTTTAAGGCTCCACCCCCAAACAGCGCTAGGAGGTCCAACATACACAGGTCCCAGGAACCTTGGCCCTCCGATACGTTATCAGCTGGTCCTGACTTCTCCTAATAAAAACAGGCTAGGTCTTCCCATTCACAACTAGCTGGTCCACTTCCAAGGATGGTTAGATTCTTCTACACAGTAATACATATTTTGTACTGGCATGGATGAAGACATGGTATATATATGACATTTTAAAGACTCCATGTTCAAGAGTAAACTGAAGTAATTCTGGGGCAAACCATCTATATCATATATAAAGTCCTCAAATCTTTTAAATTGGGTTTATAATCCCCAGAATGCTAGAGAGGTTTCCATATGGTTAATTTAGTTTTCCATGGAATTACACCACTTTTCTTTTGAATATAGGGCCCTATATTTTGGTATTTGTGCCAGTATGAAATTTCACTCTGGATACATGAAATCCATGTGTTTACAATTAGATTAGAACGAGTGCCAAGAATATTCAGGAGTGCACTGGAGAGGGTAAGTGATACAAATGCTGGTCACACTCCTTCATTCACTTCACCTTTAGCCAATGGGCAATCTTTTCACTGTGTGGGTTCCTTCCCTTTACTGCCCAGAACCCTCCTCTGACATATTTTGCCTCCATATCTAGTAAAATACAGGTCTTCACATCCTTCTGTCACAGCACATCTCACCCACCTCTTTACCTCTCAGTGACCTGAGGATAATAGGATTTGAAGTCAATCAACAGTTTTTTAACCACAGGCTCTCCATCCTGCTATAGGTCTGTGCCATATGTGTACTTAATTGCTTTTGTGCTGAGGTGTGTGTTAGTGTTTATATGTTTTTATATACATGTATGGATGTGCTAATAAGTGGACAGCACTCAATGGAAACCACTTTTCAAATAAAGTAACATTTAATTGTCCATTTCAGTCTATTATGACCTTTCTCAAGCCAAAAAGCAACTAGTCCAACTTTGTTTGCTTCATTTCACTAAGGTATATAAAAAAAGTGAACATATTGGTAAGATGCATAGGATGACTTACATAAACTACTTAAATGTTACATAAATTACAATAGATGATTAAAGGAAAAATTCATGAATTTTGTCTACTCGTAGGGGAGGAGACTTGGTACAAAGCCAAGGTCTGCATTTTGTAATGCCAAAATGGCTTTTTGTCAAACACTTTGAGGGTCAGAAAACTGTCCCCTGTGTTTGATAAGGAGAGTTTCTTCTGTGTCCCTAGCCACGGCATAGAACTAATGGGTAAGGTGTCTCCTCCCCCTAACTGGCGTAGGACCAATGAAAACACCGAGTTTCCCTTCAGTCTTTTTGTTCCTACTCCCAGCTGGGGTAGGAGAGCGATAGTTGCTCATCTATTTTTATTTTTTAAATTTTTTTTTCCTATCATGGAGGTTTGGGGGATATTGGCCACATTTATTGCTGTCCAGATTCAGAGCATGCGACCTGGGAGGCTGTCGGCAGCAGCAGAAGCTTGAACGCAGCTGGAATAACGTGAAGCAGAGCCACGTGAAGAAAGCAGAAGCATTTTCTGTCCCCAGTGGTAGCAGCGGTCCACTTCGGCAGAGACCATGCGGCCCTGGCTGCAAGTCAGCGGATGAAACTGAATCAAGAATGGTGAGTTTTCCCTTTATATTTTATATGCCTGGTTATGACTGCATCCAGTAGGCCTTTGCGTTCCAAGCTGGAATTCATGCCATTTTATGGACCTCTTTAAACCTCCAGGGCTGGTTGACAGGATAAGTCATTGTTTTAATTACTTTTTAATATTATATTTATTAAAGGTTATATTTTAATACAGTATAGGGAGGCTACCTACTTTTTTGCCTTATGCATTATGGCTACTACTCCAAAACGTGGCACCTCTAAAGAAAAGGCTGTTACAGAATCTAAAGATGATAAGGCCCCGCAGAAAAGTAAAGATTGTGCAGGATGCAACAATAAACTAGATTCATCAGATCCAGCTAAACTATGTGAAGAAATCTTAAAGAAAATTGTGGGCTCTGAAGTACCAAACCACATATCTGATTTCCTATCATGGATGAAGTCATCCATGCAAGAAACCTTCTCTTCTATTCAATCATCCATTCCTAAGAAAAGACAGAGGCTTGAGAACCCGGAGGAAGGAACCTCTAGCAGGATGGATAATGTGGAAGATATCAGTTTTGAGGATATTTTATCCCAATATTCCTCAGAAGAAGAAGGGGAAATTATTGAAGAAGATGAAAGCACTTTCTGCATGGAAAAAAATAGACTCCTTTTTAAAGCTAATGAGAAAAACATTAGGCCTAGTAGAAGAAACTAAGGAACAAGACATCTTGGACATGGCATTTCTAGTAGAAAGGAAAGATTGTCCAGTATTTCAAGTCCATGAATCTTGATCTGACCTAGTTAAAACTGAATGGTCAAAAGGAGACAAGAGAACCTCTACATCTAAAAGATTCAGTAAGATGTACACTCTTAAGGATGAGGATACAGCGGCCTGGATATCCCCACCTAAGACAGATGCTGCCATAGAACAGATATCCAAGAAAGCTACTATACCCATTGAGGACGGATCTTCACTAAGCGATCCCATGGATAGAAGAATAGAAAATTCCTTAAAGAAACTATTCTCTATTTTAGGACAAACTATGAGGACAGCTATGGCATGTGTAACCAGAACTATCAGGATTTGGTTGTCAGAGCTGGAACAAAAGATTGAGCCCAATGTATCCAGATCAAAACTACTGAAGGACGTGGCAAATATAAAAGAAGCAGTAGCATTTTCATGTGATGCATCCTTAGACAGCCTAAGATTATCGGCAAGATCATCCTCCCTTTCTGTTATCTCCTGAAGGGCCTTATGGCTAAAATCTTGGGGAGCAGACTCTTCTTCAAAAAATAAGTTGGTCTCTCTTCCTTTCTCTGGAACTCTTCTTTTTGGGGAACACCCTGAAGAAATTATAAGAAAAATCACAGGGGGTAAGAGTTCCTTCCTTCCCCACAACAAAAGTCCTAGAGCTTCTCCTCAACGCCCTTCCTTTCGGAACAGACGGCAGTCCTTTCAAGATTCAAGACGCTACCAGCAATCCAGATTCCTGAAAACAAACTGCCTTTCAGCCAAGAGGTTCTCTTCAGGAAAGAGGGAATACGGAGGAACCAATTCAAGAGGGAATCAAAGTGAGGTCGGTCCCTGTTTCCGGTTCCAGTAGGGGGTCGATTGGAACTATTCAGCCAAGCATGGAAGACCTTGATAGTCCCGGACAAGTCGGCCATTCCAGTACTGGAAACAGGGTGGCCACTGGAATTCGACCGTTTTCCCCGTGAAAGTATATATAAAATGTCAAAAGCTCCAAGGAATACTACGAGAGCCCTAGAATTGAGGACAGCAGTTCAAGAATTGCTTCGGAAGAAGGTGATAGAGCCAGTGCCAAAAGAAGACAGAAGACAAGGTTGGTAGTCGGTGATCTTCACCATTCCAAAAACAGGAGGATCCAGAGCTATACCGAATATACAAGTCCTCAACACTATGATAAAACAAAGATCATTGAAGATGGAATCTGTAGCCTCTGTCATTCAGGCTATTCGCCCAGGGTATTACCTATCGAAGATAGACCTCCAGGATGCATGCTTCCACATTCCAGTGAGAGCCGGATCACTTTGTACCCCAGAATAAAGAAACCATTATCATGGTGGACAAACAGACACAATCTTCAAAAATGATTAATCCTAATCCTGGCTGGGAGAGAGTCTTCACAGATGCGAGTCTCAAAGGATGGGGAGGATGTTGGAAAGAGAGGACGGCACAGGGAAAATGGTCAAGTCAGGAAAGCACTTGCCATATAAACCTATTCGAGCTGAGAGCAATATTCAAGAGCTTAGAAAAATTCAAAGTTTACCTGAAAAACAAGGCTGCACAGATCATCTTAGACAGCATGGTGGCTGTTCTCTACCTGAAGAACCAAGGAGGAACAAGAAACAGCCAGTGGAACAAAGAAGCAAGCCAGATTCTAGGCTGGGCAGAGAAATATCTGAGGGCAATATCAGCCATTCACAGGCAGGCAGATTTCTTGAGTCAAACCAGTTTGGACCAAGGAGAGTGGTCCCTCAACAACAAGATTTTCAACATGATTGTGGTCAGATGGGGAATGCCAGAAATAGATCTAATGGCGACATTCAACAGCAAGAAATGCCAAAAGTTCTTCTGCCGCTCAAATCATCCTCAAGCTCTGGGGATAGATGCCATGAGTCTACAATGGAGGTTAAATCTGGCGTATATTTTTCCTCCTATCCCGATGATACCAAGGGTTATAAGAAAGATCAGATAGGACAAGGTCACAGTGATTCTAATAGCCTCTTACTGGGCCAGGAAAGCATGGTTAGCAGAATTAGTGAATCTATCAATACAACATCTATGGCCTCTGCCAGTCTGTCCAGACCTGCTGACTCAGGGACCAGTCTTGCATCAAAATCCAGGATTTTTGAAGCTGACGGCCTGGAAGCTGAAAGAAACTCGCTGAGGAAAAGAGGACTTTCAGATGCCGTTATTGACACCATATTCCTAGGAAGAAAATCTTCCACTTCAAAGATTTATGGCAGAATCTGGAGGATATTTGCAGACTGGTGCAAGAAAAATAGTTGATCGTAATAACATAGCCTCTCCACACATTCTTGGTTTTCTACAAAAAGGATTTGAAGAAGGATTGCGTCCTTTGTCCCTGGAGGTTCAACTTTCTGCCATTTCAGCATGTCTAGCAAGACAATTTGCAGAAGAAGATATTGTAAAGAAATATCTGCGAGCAATTGATAGGCAAGACCCAGGATAAAAGATGTTATTGCTCCATGGGACTTGAATCTAGTTCTAGACCAACTAGCTAGGTCTTCAAAATTTGAACCTTTAGAGGAAATTCCTATAAAGTTTCTTACTTTAAAGGTGATCCTTTTAACAGCCAGATCATCTGCAAGAAGAGCTGGCGAACTGCAAGCATTGTCCTATAAAGAACCCTATACTTTCTTTCACCAGGAGAAGGTGGTTCTACGCATTAAGTCAGAGTTTAGATCCAAGGTAGTCTCTTTTTATTCCACCTGAATCGAGATTGTGTTGCCCTCCTTTTTTCCCAATCCTCAGGGGAAAAGAGTGTCGCCTGCATAACATAAATTTAGTAAGAGGTCTTTGCATTTATCTGCAGAAGATGGAGTCATTCAGAAAAACAGACTCCTTGTTTGTACATTTTGCAGGAAGATTCAAGGGTTCATCTGCATCAAAACAATCCATTTCCAGATGGATTACAGAATGTATAAGAATATGCTATCAGTTAGCAGGAAAAGACCCTCCTAAGATTATTACAGCACACACTATCATAGCAGTGTAATCATCATGGTCAACAAAGGGGTCAGCTTCCACTGAGGATCTGTGCAAAGCAGCTACGTGGTTCTCTATATCTACTTTTATCAAACATTACAAGATTGATTTTATGTCAGCTTCAGATGCCAGATTTGGAAGAAAAGTCCTCAAATCGGCTACATCAAGGTCTGCGTAAGACTTGTAAGATTGTGCATATAATCATATAAGGTTGTAAAGGTATATATTTGGCATTTACCAATAAAATTCTATATCTAGGCTGCCATATCCTGTTTTACATACAGTTATATTTTCTTAAACCAAGGTACACATTAGGGAAGATATGTACCCATATTTAAAATAATAATAATTTTTTTTTTCTCCCATCCGGGATTATGAGCTTGGGAATATCCCATTAGTTCTATGCCGTGGCTAGGTACACAGAAGAAAGGGAGAAATTTATCTTACCGATATTTCTTTTTCTTCTGTGTCCCTCCACGGCACACCCTGCCCTCTAATCTGTCTATATTCTAATCTTTTAGCTTGGAAAACAGATGACTGAAGGGATACTCGGAATGCAGCCTTTTATGTTTTCATTGGTCCTACACCATCTAGGGGGAGGAGACACTTTATCCATTAGTTCTATGCCGTGGAAGGACACAGAAGAAAAGGAAATGTCTGTAAAATAAATTTCTCCCTTTTCCACTTCAGAATGCGTGTCTGTGGCTTAAAGGAGCAGTAAACTTAATTTAATGAAAACCTACATGTTAGAGCTTTTCCTGCTGAATAAAACAAGGGCACCCCCCACTCTCAGTTGTTTTATTCCAAAGTTATAACCGTTCAAAGAATCAGGAAGGGAATTATCTTTGCATTTACTTCCTGGATGTTTTAACTGACAAGTGGATCAGCAGTTTCTATCACATTCTGTGGAGCACTGTATGTCACTGACTTTCCTCTCCATTAGAATGTAACAGAGTAACTAAGTGAAAGTTGACCACTAGATGGCACTGCTAATTAAATTAAAACAAAAAAAAAAAACATGGGTTTAAACTGTAATAACGGTATAAAAATGCATCTCTCAGCAGTGGGAGCACCTTTGTTCCTCAAAAAGAAAATCCATACCAAAAAAAAAAAAAAAAAGTTTACTGCTACTTTAATTCATGAATTCCACTTGCTGTAATTTCATTACCATACACAGCAACAGTCAAGACAGTTTCTTTTGCTGATTGCGGTGTCTACCCAAGAAGATTAATCGCAGGTTTATCAAAACAGTGATGCTCCTAAATGGCTCAAGTTCATTATGAAGCTACATGCCTGATTCAGATTAATTTTCCAGATCACTTACATGGTTCAGATTCACTGTAGGATACTTTTACATAGTTACAGAGGTCAGATGACTGACCTCCAACTCATCTGTATAGCTGATCAGACCCTTGGACTAAATTTTCAGGTCTTTTCCCATTCCAACATCCCTACAGATAGGAAACTATCAATAAATGGGCCTCATTTAACTGAAACAGTAATGTAATAGCCAAAGTGTACAGTAGGTGGCAGAAAAGTATCAACATATGCCATGAACATTTTAGAACAGCGGTTCTCAACCTTTCTAGTGCCACGACCCTTTGATAAAATGTCCCAATTTGTGGCGACCCCTAACAGTAAAATTATTTTTGTTGCTCCTTCATCTCTGTAATTACTGAATTACTCCGTTATAAAGAAATCCTTACTGTTCTGAGGCCAGAAGCCAGGCACCAGCACAGACATCTTGTCTGCGCGCCTGCGCTGTCAGTCCTGGTCTCCCGGACAATTACAAGTTTTACAGATTAAAATAGAGACTGTTTTCCTAACCAAACCCTAGAAGTCTATCAGTCTATGGGGTTGTGACTGTGGCACCACATGACAGAACTGCAAAATTTCAAATATCACAATTCATTCAGTATTATGGAATCAGCTAGAAAGTTCCAGGGGGTCATTCTTCTGAGCCCTGTCAGCTCTCTGCTAATATGCTGCAGCTCACAATGCAGGCCAGGCTTCCTCACCAAGTCTACTCCCAGAGAAGCAGAGCAGCTGAAAAGACAACTATCATATAATAGCTGCCTTTTTAAAGATGACCTGTCACCTTTCCCAGTACTCCCCTCAGTGGAAGACTCCATCTTGAATTGATATGCTGGTTATTCCTCCTTATTAATTTACTTCCACCCCAGTGGTGGAAACTTGGTATAACA
The DNA here is from genome assembly GCA_037306005.1 of Rhinophrynus dorsalis. NCBI lineage: Eukaryota > Metazoa > Chordata > Amphibia > Anura > Rhinophrynidae > Rhinophrynus > Rhinophrynus dorsalis. The sequence continues at coordinate 114,920,298 of CM074727.1, read as the reverse complement.
ACCTAAGAAGATGGAGGGAAGTGATTTTTTTTTTTTATTTTTTTTTTATTTTTTTTTTTTTTTGGACATACTCTTTATCAGACAGGTCAGAGAACACAGCTCTGTCAAAGTTAAGATTCCCCAACTGCCAAACCAAAGTTTTCTAAAACTTTTAAACTTGTTGGAAAAAAAATAAGCACAAAGTGTAGGTAATTTGAATAGATTCTTTAAATGAAACTAAAAGCTGTGTAGGTAACAGGTCCACTTTAAGCAGAAAGACTGTGCAATTACCACAAATTTAACTTGTACATTTTTTGTTAATTTCACTACAGGGGTTATTGTTTTCCTATGGGTGGGCAACCTGTTTCTCTCAAACTATTGTTGGACTATATCTCTCCTCTTCTTTGGTTGAAAATGTCCATTGCCTTGAGAAAGGTAGCAACAGATACTGAAATCTTGACGAATAAAAGTAAATCTTTAGTTTCACTGTCATGTGAATATTGCCCACCTATTCGTTCATGGTTGTTATGCACAAAGGGAAAGGAGCTCTGGAGCAAACCAACTACACCATAGGAGAGAAACAAATTCTTAAAACACCCATAACTTTTTGGAAGGAGGGACTTAGTCCTGTTGTATTTTGTATTTCAGGTCCTGTTGTCAGCAAATATTACAAAACAAGTTCACTTTTTGCTTTTTTCTTTGTTTCTTTGATAATCATTAATGGGATAGTAATATTTCACAAAAACAGCAGCTCCAATTAATCTTCATAGTATTTGGGCCATGGAGAGTGTTATTTCAATACTGTCAGAGTTGTAGTTCAAGAGTAATTGAAGGATAAAGTTTCCCCCTCCCGCCCCTTTTACCTAGTGTAAACCACCTCCCCTCAGATGTGGAATCTGGTTGTAAGACCAGACAGATAAGAGCAGAGGACAATCTTCTTCCTATTAGAACAATGAAATCTCTGCCCCCTTGACAAGTTTTTCAGTTTTTTTTTTTTCCCTTAATTGAAGATTGTCCCTCTCTGCAATGTACATGGGCACCTCCCTTCTGCTCTGGCTGAGCAGTGTTGCATCAGTAAAAGGGGCGGGAGGGGGATACTTTGTCATTGAATTACTCTTGAACTACAACTCTGACAGAACTGAAATAACACTCCAAGATCCAAGTACTATGATGATTAATTAGAGCTGCTTTTATTATGAAACATTACTATCCCTTTAAGGTTTTATTATGGAAAAGAAAACATGGGGCTTTTACTTGAAACAGTTTGAGCTGTCATAATTTTGGGACAAAGCGTCTTCATGCAGTGGAGTACTTTTTTACTCTGCAGGAAAAGCCATACATGTATTTTTGTTACAGTAAAGGTTTGCCTTTAGGTATCTCAAACAGTTGTTTCAAAGCAAAATTGTTTGAGACCAGGCACTTATTTTTTAACCCTTTGAGTGCCAGCGTGGTACGCAATGCATTGCTTTGTAATGCATTCCGTACCATGCTGGCACTCAAAGGGTTAAGTCCTACAGCAAAATTGAATAAGCTGACAAATGCCAAATTTCCCAGAAACATAGAATTTGTGAGCAATTTTTTTACTCATTTCCTGGAATATTTGTGATCTAGTTGGTTTCTGTTCATGTTTACAACAGTCTTTCATAAATTGTGAGCATATTCTATACACAAAGTGAATGTCTGCATAGTCAATTGAATATACACTGTAATCTTTTGCCTATATTCCAAGCCAACTCTCCCCACCCCTTGTTGTTGGTTCTAGATCTTTAACCTTTTGATTGCTAGAGTTATATGCAATACATTTCAATGCACAGGGCTCCTGAACTAAATACAAGCAAAATAGTGCAGTTACTTTATAACCCCAAATTTGTACTTTAAAATAAAGTGTGATTTTTAGACCTCCACGATCCTGCTGCTGATTAACAAGAGGGACCCACCAACTGTGGAGGGTCTGTTGACCCCCACTTTCTGCCCAGCATTCACCCTTTGTATTGTGGAGGTATAAAATCTATATATACACATACAGTGTCACATTTAGTGGTAGTAGTAGTAGTACTACTACTAATAAGCTGGGGTCTTGATACATTTCTTCCCACAGCTGAGCTTTGGTGGTGGGGACTAACCCTATGAGTTCCAGAAAGGTCTAACGTAGTGTAAAAAGTAATGCGTTGGGCACCTTTCTGGCAGATATGTGGTATGTGCAATGTGCTGGAGACCTCTATAGCAGTGTTTCTCAACTCCTGTCCTTAGGACCCACTAATAGGCCAGGACTTAGGGATTTCTCTACTAGAGCACAAGTGTGGTGATCAGAGGCTCAATCACATTGATTAACTTAACTGTGCGGTCCTGTGGACAGGAGTTGAAAAACACTGCTCTATAGCATTCAAAGGGTTAAAAGCCACAATTCAGACACATATATGTATTTTGTCCCTGTGGTATAGTTGATTTACTTCAAAATTCAGCCACTTTTTGTTTGTGCAGAGTAATAGATTATATGAGAATAAGGCTGGGGTGACAGTCAGTGTTTGTGTAGTTCTGTGATTGTCAGTGGATGTATGGAGGACTGGAACATTTCAAGCAGTGCAATTTTGTTTTAAGTGAGACTTATCTTTCCTCTAATTTCCATTGATTTAAACCTTTCAATGCCAGAGTGGTAAGCAACACATTGAAAACCAATGTGTTGCACACCCCCTCTGTCACTTGGTCTCTTAATGTGCAGATGATTTGCCCCAGAATTGCTTGAAATCTTCTTTCTACATCAGCCATAAAGTGTCAAGAAATAATACTTTAGGCCTTTTTTGCATTGTAAGATGTTGCAGCAACACACAGCTGTCGCTGAAAATAATTCTAGCTGGAAAAGTTGCTCATGTGACCTACCCCAAATATATTCTATGAAATTAATATGCCCTTGTGAACTAGGCCTTGGGTCCCTTTAACATGGGTACACCAATGCCAGAGATGCTGAGTTGGCTATGTCACTTGTTATGAAAGGTCTTGAGCTAGACTATGGTGCCTTTTCACTATTGCCACATGTGAACACACCAGTCTCCAGCATAATGCATCTTGACTTGGAGTAGGTGAGTGATTCAATACAGGTGACAGGCTGCAACAGTTTTGTTGCCTGTGAGAAATTGCCCTCATACTAACTTGTGGTTAAAGAGTCAATCTGATTGGGCATGTAAGAGGTCTATTATCACTCAGCTAGATCCTCTGGGGTATTCTCTGCTTAATGCCTAGTTCATTCTTGCAGCTTTTTTGCAACAGGCTTCACTGAATAGATGTAATATTTTTCTATTGGGTTGTTCACATAGGTGCTACTACTACAGTCATTTTTCAATGGCAACCTCGTGTTGCTGGAACATCTTGCTTCAAGTGCCCTAGGTGAACTAGGCCTAAGGCCTAGTTCATTTGGGTGACTTGCAGCAACTCCTTTGCATGGAAAATTATTATTTTTCTAATGAGTACTTCACATGTGACTGTTGCAAGATGGTGCAGCAATACAGGATTGACATTGAAAATGATTGTGCTAGAAAAAGCCATCCATTTGAACGTTAGTGCCCCACAGAAAACAGTATCTGTTCTGAGAAATGTCTTGTGGGAACTAGGCCTTACAGCGACCATTAAAGGGGATCTATCACCTATGGACAACATCCCCATAATAGTTAGATTATATATCACAAACAACGAAAAGGTATTTATTTTTTTATTTCAAGCTTGCTGTTGTATAAACTTAACTTATAAAGTCTGGGCTTCAGCTACTTCCGTGTAGCCTGCGGTTCACTGCCGTTAAACCACAGCCCGACGCTCTGCCTCCTCTCTCCTCCGATGACGGCAGCTTCTTTCTGTAAGCTGGAGTGATCTCATTGGCAGAGATCGAAATCTAGCCAATGAGATTACTCCTGCTTACAGACAGAAGCCGCCGTCATTGGAGCAGGGAGGAGAGCAGAGGCAGAGTGTTGAGCTGCAGTCTGTGCGGAAGAAGCTGCAGCCCAGACTTTATAAGTTAAGTTTATACAACATCAAAGCTTGAAATAAAAAAAATAAATACCTTTTCGTTGTTTGTGATATATAATCTAACTATTATGGGGATGTTGTCCATAGGTGATAGATCCCCTTTAATTCTGTGTTTCTTTAACAACTTCTAACACATTTACCCATGATTACTAGGCCATATTTTTTTGTATAGTGCTTTCTATGGATTCCTTACTTGCTTGTTTTCTGTATTTGTATTATTCTCTCTCTGTTTTTAAAATACTTCTTATATATTTTGAACACAGAAGCACTCCTGGATCAGGCCATGATTGGGCCAGCCCCCAACCCTCTCATCCTCTCCTACCTTAAGTATGCCATCAATTCTCAGGTGGGTCCCACTTAGAGATAATCTTTCTTGAAGATGTCATGTATCTGTATATGGAGAGTCTTAAACGGAGTCATTTTCTATCTCTTACAGATGGTGTCTTATTCTACAGTTCTTACAGCAATAAGCAAGGTATGTTGGTACTCTGCTTTGTACACCTGATTTTGTATTTTGTGCAGTGACAATACATATGAAGCTCCCTGTGTCTGTGCAGTTTGTAATGCATTGAAGCTGTTGTGTATAAGGTGTTAAGTGGGAATTATACCCTTGTAATATGTGGCTCTTAATTTATCTAGTTAATTTATCTACGTAGGCATAGTTCTTTTGAAGTCCACCTGAAGGTGACACCAATGGGCTTCAATAGAACTGAATGGCTCATGAGTCACTAATACTGATCAGATTGTAAGCTTTAATAATCAGTGGACTATAAGAGAGATCAAAAGCAACTAAAACAGCATTTATTTATATCTACATACTGTTTGAAAGACACCAGTTTAACTCATCCAAGAGCCCATTGTTCTTAGGTTATAGTTATTATTCTTAAGGTACACTTCCCAGAGTATGATATAGTTGCTCAAGTTTACATATGAGGTCTCTCCATTTCCTCAGTCAATATTCAGATGCCAATTAAAGACAAAAGTCTGTTGTGCAAGTGGTAGTAGAAGGCAAAAGTTTGAAGGCTGGGAGAGATTGTCCTTTGAGTATTACAGTAAAGGTTTTTAGGAGTGATTTTCCTCCCTGAACAGAGGTCTCTAAGCATTGCAGGGGTCACGTGGGATGTGTATTGGGCTGTGGCGGTCAATAAACTCTTAAATCATAAAAATTGCTTTATTTTTATTGATAAAGATTTTTTTTTTTTTTTTTTTGGTTGTGGGGATTTTTCCATAATGCTAAAGATGTGCAATTTTGTTCAAACCAACTGCTCTATAGAACAGAAATAAGCATACCCCGTCAATTTAAATGGACTTTTAACACATTTAATTGTAGAGGTCCACAAAGCTTTGCTTTCTGGAATCCAAGGGTATGAAAGCCCTGTTTAATTTAATTAGAATTCTGAACATTTTTCCCCCTGTGGTGCTGTGTATATGTATTCTCCAAAAAATTGCACCTCCCCCATTTTGTTTCTGCACTTTCCTCTCAGTACCAGGAACATGCAGTTTCATTCCAGGAATTGTGTATTTTGGTTGTGTACACCATTATATACAGAGTACTGTACAGTATTTACACAAGAAAAAGGTCACTTCGAAATACTGGAAAAAAAGAATCTATAATGCCAACAAGCTTTGTAGAATTGAGAGATGAGAACTAAAGTTATTTAATTTATTGTGAGTCATGTTTAAGCTCTTACCTCATCATGGTAATATGTATTAGATAGGACTTGATTAAAATGGGACAATATTTTTTAGGTAGGACTTCCTTAAAATGGGGAACCTTGGCGCGAGGTAAGTGAGCTTAAACTTACTTTGGCCAAACTATGAAACAAAATCCAATTTTCTGGGGAAAATTAATCAAGATGTTGATATAATAGGGCCTTTATTCAGGGTTCATGTTTGGGTAACATATGGAGAAGAGCAGGTTTTTTTTTTTGTCTTAGATGTGAGGGAACACACACCTCAGTGATGCTCCAGCTGTGATTTTGGCAAAACTAAGATATGGGGTGAGGGGAGGCTAAGCCCCCAGCCCACTCATGTATAAATCACAGCTCCTAGACACCAATAAGCAGCTCAAGTCCCTGCAGTACTTTGGACAAGAATGAGCAAAGGGGGTCTTTAGTAGAGATGGGAGAAAGTTGTTGCCGTGTTCACGAGATAAATTTTGCGAAAACCACGTTGTTATCCGCTTTTTCGAGGAGAAATCCGCTTTAAAACTAGCGCTTAAAACTTTCTCATTTGTCGCCCATTGGCCAAAATCTTTCGCCATTTTTTCAATGGCTAGAAAGTTTCTGCCCATTGATTTACGTTGTTTTCGCACTCCCGCTATAAAAACATGACGTTTTACTGAAGGCAGAAGCAATAGAAGCAGCTACAGAGCGAGGTAGATGTGCTGTGCTGTTCTGCTGTGATATTTTGGAAAAATTGAGGCAGGAAAGGCTCATAGTGTCTGCTATCACTATGAGCAGGGTGAAAAATAATCAGTAGAGGAGTTGGAGGGACCCTTATGTGTCCGTTGAGTCTGAGGAGGAGGTGGTAGCGACCACTACTGAACCAATGCTGTCCAGTACCCCTAAATCACCTCAAGGGATCTTGGGGAATTCCATTGCAAGGGAGGGAGAAAAGGCAATGGGAAGGGAGGGAGAAAGGGTAGTACTAGTGAGAGCAGGACAGGTCAGCTGCCTGTGCCTGCTTCTAGACCTGCTACCTCTGCTGACACCGTTGCTTCCCCTGTTGAAACCAGTGCGATGCCTGCTGCCAGTGCTGAACCTTCTGCCACCAGTGTTGAAGCTGCTGCCACCAGTGCTGAAGCTGCTAGAGTGTCTTGTCATACTCAGGAGGGGGGGTAGAAGGAGATGATGATGCCAGGTGTGATAGCAGGGGACCCTCTGTCACATTGCTCCTCACCTCCAAGCAGCAGTGAGGTGTTTGTAATAGAGCAGCAGCACGTAGGGATTAGTGGTGGTTGGTGGTGATGATGATGGTGCAGAAGCTGGGGTGGAAGAGACATTGATGGCCTTTTTAGCAGAAACTGAGAAGGAATGGGAGACAGGAATGAGGATGGGCATCACCACCAACACCACCACTAGCAATCAGCTTTTGGAATTTGTGAAATTTGCAACTGCTCTAATTCCTGCTGCTGCTGAGATGCAAGGGCAGCAGAATGCTGAGGAGCAAGCTAGTGTGCCAAAGACCAACGTGGACACAGTGGGAATGGGGTCAACAAGTGATGCGGGACTAGGACAGGTTCCACTTGCCAGCGACAGCAATACTCCTGGTCCTAGTTGCAGTGCTAAATCTGAGGCAGTAGCAGCACCATTATCCACTGCCACAGATGTAAAGATAGGCAAAAATCTTACAAGCTTAAGTAGACCCTTTCTGGAAAAACCTAAATCTTCCACTGATCAAACAGAAGTGTTTGGCATACAACATATTAAAATGGGTATGAGAGGAGGTGATATTGATAATAGATTATTAAAAACTGAAAATCAATGGATTTTCTTTTTAAACACCCTCTCTCCCAATGGTCTAAATGAAGGCATGAGATTAATAGCCCATTTAGAATAGGAGATCTAAATCATTAATACTCATTTTAGGGAGTAAGGAAATAATACTAAAGGTATTATAAGGATCTTAGAAATGAGACGCATTTAATCTGCAAATTTTAAATTAATTGGTTTCCCTTTGTTATTATTTTCCTTGTCCCCCATGAAATATTACAATAGGAGACCAGATGTACCATACATGAAGATATCGGAGGAATATATAGGTATCATACCAAAATATTCTAATACAAGTATACTTTTTCTTACTTTACCTATCTATGTACCATTAGATGATTTATTAATGTCTGGATATTACCAAGTGATTAAAATATGGTACCAGTTTAGTAATTTATATTTAGGTTGGTATAATATTGATAGTATTCGCAACACAAGTCACTATAATATTTCTTGTTCCACTTCTTAAAATGTATTCCTTTCTTAATATAGCATCAGTGTTGATGATCTCAATTCAGATTGGAATTATTCTTGCCAATTTCTAAGGTTCATAAAGGTAGAATTATCCTTTATGACATATATACCAAACCTTGAATATTAGGTGTCTAGATTGTGTCAATATTTTCTCTTATTTTTAATATTGGTATAAGTAACTCATATGATTGGGATTACTATATTGACAAACCTGTCAATCACAATGTTAATGACAAGTTGGTTAACCAATAGGGAGATCTTTTCTTGTTCCCACGATAGGTTTTTGAAATACGATCTAAACTGGCAATACACTCCGGTCTTTGCCCTTAGACAAAGTCATACTGGTGAAACGCTCGTCGGGTTCACGGTCACAGGCTCATGTGCTCTGTGTTATCTTTGACATTGCTTAAATTATCAATACCACCTAATATAAAGTAGAGTCCATCAGTGTTCAGAGCACTGTATCCATCAACTATCATCCTGCAACTTTATTCAGTCAGGTATACAAGTTTATTGCCGAAGGAGATATCTGTAGACATTAAACACACGGAAAACGCAGAAGAGTTATACCGGCATGACAGCAGTATTATCTGTTGTATGATTATTACAGAATTACGTAATATTGACTGCTAGGTTTAATTCACAAGCAATCTCAAATTTTATTTAATACGCCATACGTATTTTAAATATATGTGTGTAATAAAAGTTATATTTTAATTTTATTTTATCTTTATACCTATCTGACACACATCACCACACTTAGCTCATGTAGTTCTCATTCAGGAAGGTGGGTTCGGTGCTGTTTACAGTTTCTCTCTGTCCTCTTTGTTTTCAAATTATTCTACTGACCGTAGCACATTCCCTTTAGCCTACTGTCACTTCCTATACTCCTATTGGGTAGTGCGCCTTATAATATCACGTCTGGTGTCATGGTGTTTGGATACAGTTGTGCCCCCAGATGTTATTTACCACACATACTGTGCACCTTGCAGTCGCTAATGAGAGCCACAATTCCTGCTCTCAAGGGAAAAAAACATATTCTAATAACCTCACACCCATGATTTTGGAGGAGGGGCAGGTGGGGAAGATTTAATGGCCAACTTCTTCTTTTCTCCACATAGACCGGGTGCTACTTATTGTGATGCTACTGCCTCAGGTGCATCACTGAAGCAGCTTCTGTCAGGAAGATCCTGTCTCTATCACTTTACATACAAATGTCTTATTTTATTTTATTGATTTATTTTTTATTAACTGTCCACTCAATAGCAGTCAGGAACCCCCCCCCCCCCCCAAAAAAAAACAAATTCCCTGTTCAAATGATTCATTCATTCACCAACACAGGCACCCTCCTCCGACTCCTTAATACCATGTCTTATGGTTTCTATTTTATTTAGGATTTATGTTTTATTAACTGCCCCCAATCCCAGTAAACAACCCCCCAAAAAAATCATCCCCTGTTCAACTGATTCTTTCCCCACACCCCACCGACACAGGGGCCCTCATGCCCCTTTTATACAATGCCTTTGTGAAATAAAATATTATTTGTAATGTGTTGTGTGTAACTTCTATGTTCCCATTGATTTCAATGGAATGAGCTAGGCAAAAAAAGTGGAAAATCTGCAGTTTTCGCTGGAAATTTTTCGCCAAGCGGAAAGTGCCATTTTTCGCCGATTTCAGTTTGAGGCGGAAATTTCCGCCCATCCCTAGTCTTTAGCCTTCCACCCAACCTTTCCAAACAACAGCCCCCAGCCATTTTTTTCACACGTCTATGGGTAGGTAGCGGCAGGGAGGTATTATTAGTCCTTATCTACTTCCTTACTTTGTCACTATGATGGAATAGATAGGAATGATAGCAACCTTGACACAATGGCAAGGCAGTTGATGTAGTATATGTAGACTTTGCAAAGGCATTTGATACAATGCCACACAGAAGACTGGGGTATAAAATAAGGAAATTGGGGCTAGGAGATTACCTTTGCAATTGGGTACAAAACTGGTTGAATGATAGAGAACAGTGTGTGGTTATAAATGGAAAATTCTCCAATACAGTTAAAGTTGAGAGTGGAGTACCTCAGGGTTCAGTATTAGGTCTGCTGCTTTTTAACATGTTTATAAATGTCCTGGAAATAGATATAGAAAGCAAAATATCAATATTTGTAGGTGACACTAAATTATGCAAGGTAATTAATTCAGGACAGGATATTTTCTCTCTACAGATGGATTTACAGACAATGTCAGATTGGGCAATCAAATGGAATATGAAGTTTAATGTGGGGAAGTGTAAAGTCATGCATGTGGGAGGAAATAATCCCAAGGCTACTTATGAACTTAAGGGAATCATTTTAGGGGACTCCTTGCTAGAGAAAGACCTGGGTATCCTTGTCAACTACAAACTTGGAAACAGTGACCAGTGTCAAACAGCAATAGCAAAGGCAAACAAAATCCTGTCTTGCATAAAAAGAGGTACTGAAGCAAGAGTGGATAACATTATTTTTCCACTGTACAAATCATTAGTAAGACCTCACCTTGAGTATGGACTGTAGTTTTGGGCACCAGTTCTAAAAAATGATATACTTGAACTAGAGAGGGTACAGAGAAGAGCAACAAAATTAATTAAGGGAATGGAGGACTTGACGTATGAGGAACCACTATGCAAACTTGGTTTATTTAATCTAGAGAAAAGACAACTAAGAGGAGACCTTATCACATTGTACAAGTATATGAGAGGTCAATACAAGGATTTCTGAGGTGAGCTATTTATTCCAGGGCCTGATCAGGTGACCAGGGGACACCCCTTGAGATTAGAGGAAAGGAGGTTTAGACTTCAGCAGAGGAAGGGGTTTTTTTTACAGTAAGGTCTGTTAAATTGTGGAATTCCTTGCCCAAGGATGTGGTTATGGCAGATACAATGGATACATTTAAGAAAAGATTAGATACATTTCTTTCAAAAGGGAACATACAGAGTTATAATTTTTTTAGTAGGCAGATCAGGAATGCCTAATAAAGACTAACTTATTTGGTAGCAGAAAAGCTATAAAATTCTCAGTCACTGGGGTATGAGGCGAAGGTTGAACTTGATGGACTTGTGTCTATATTCAACCTAATTTACTATGTTACTATATAAAGCACCTAGAGCATATTTTAAAGAGGCAGGCACTAATGATACCTCCCTGGGCAGGTATCCCTGCCACGTACACGTTCCCTGAGTCACATCAGAAAGATAATGTAGAGAAAGAAAAAGTGAGTTTTCTTTCAGTATAGCTCACTAGAGATTCTATTTGTTTTTAAAGGTATTTTGTTAATACATTTAATTTGCACCTGTGGTTATAAGTAACCCCTCCCAGATGAAACTGCCCAACACGTTTCGCCGCAGACCCAAGTGGCTTCCTTGGGTGCTTAGTAGTTACTGAATGCTTACTTGCCCCATCTTTATATAGGATGAACAAGAGCTGTATATTGGTGACGTGATTCAAAAATGTCCTATCGTCTACCTTGTGATGGCATGTTCGGTCTTTTCGAGGCTCCTCCTTATCCGGAAGTAGTCCTTTAACATGTTAGAGACAAGAAATGATTGTCAGCCTTCTGCTACAGTCGTATTGTCATTCATACATTTCATTGAATAATAAAATCCTCATGCTTATTTGTCCATTTCATATTGAAAATTAAATTCCAACACTTCCAGATCTTACTAATGCATCCGTCGCTGAAATATCACATTCACTAGTAATTAACCCCTTAACGACCCTTGATGGTCATAGTACGTGAAGGGTCGATCCGACTGAACAACCCATGACGTACTATGACCGTCATGGAGTTCGGGGCTCCCCCCACGGCTGCACGCCGTTCAGGGAGTCCGGAACCAGAAAAAAAAAATGCTCCACAGTCCTTCAGTCGCGTCGCCGCGACGATCGGTCGGTCATTAAGGGGTTAAAAAGTAACTGTTTATAAGTTGCAGTCTCCTGGTATTTTTATTTTGCGATATATTTAAAGGGGAACTACCACCCCGTAAAAACGTAATCTTTTTTAAGTCGCCAGAAATATTACCCGGTTTACAAGATTTTCTACTTACTCTGAGGCGGACAGTAGCAGGAAGCACGGACATCTTGCCATAGTGACGTCCATGAGCCCAAAAGGGACTGACAGCGCAGGCGCACGGACGTCACTATGGCAAGATGTCCGTGCTTCCTGCTACTGTCCGCCTCAGTAAGTAGAAAATCTTGTAAACCGGGTAATATTTCTGGCGACTAGCGCTACTAAGCAGCTAGTCGCCAGATGAAGACTTAAAGGGATAGTAATACTCCATTTTAACTTTATTTTATTTTGTAGGCATTAAAAAAACATGAAGAATGATATAAGTCTTATCTCTCAAACCTTTATGGTTTAAGAGATATTCACAAACAAAGTATACCCCCCCGTTCAACCAGATCAGAAGGGAGGTGCCCAGGTAGACTGCAGAGAGGGACAATCTTCAATTAAGATAAGGGAAAAAGCTGAAAAACTTGTCAAGGGGGGGAAGGGCTTTCATTGTTTTCATACAAAGAAAATTGTCCCCTTCTGTTATCTGTCTGGTCTTACAACCAGATTCCACATCTGAGAAGAGATGGCTTACACTAGGTAAAAGGGGCGGGGAGGGGAACTTTGCTTGTGAATATCTCATAAACCATAAAGGATTGAGAGATAAGACTTATATCATTCTTCATGTTTTTTAATTCCTACAAAATAAAATAAAGTTAAAACGAAGTATTACTATCCCTTTAAATAAGATTACGTTTTTGCGGGGTGGTAGTTCCGCTTTAAGTTATTATACTAATGTCTTTAAATTCATAGTTTTTAAACTACTACGATAAACACAAGTTCACTTGATTAAGAAGCTTACTTTATTAATTAACCTCTCAGTCTCTGGTAATATCGGATGGTTGATTTTTATTTTTGTATTAACTCTCTGTTGTAACTTTAATAAAGGATCTAAGACTTAGAAAAATATATTCTTATGTGCACTTTTAAATTCTGTGTTCAATGGAAAGTATATCATAAGAGCCTATACATTCTAATGTTATCATATCCACATCCTACGTAACATGCCAATCAGTAAAGAAATGTATTCCTCTAAAAGAAATATAAATATATATCTGTTCTGCATTCTTCTGCTTCATGGGAGAATATAACATGAGGAGATTAACTTTTTAAATAATTCTTGCTGGATCTATGATGATCACAAACTTTAATAATTCTTAACCCCTGAAGGACCCTTGACGTACCAGGACCGTCACGGTCCTTGAACTACTCAAGGACCGATGACGGTCATGGTACGTCACATACTTTTTACTTACAGCACACTACCGGGAGCGCTGTAAGTACAAAATAGGGCCTGAAATAGACCGCTCCAAGATCGGAGCGATCTCTTTCAAGCCCCATAGTGACGCGCCGATACACGTGACAGGTCACGTGTACCGACGCGTCAAAGTGCCCCTATGCGGTCATTATGGGACGGAAATGTCCCATGACCGCCGGTCCTTAAGGGGTTAATAAATGGGTGGAAGGTAAAAACATTAATTTAACCCTTCTGGTGTTTTTGATTTCAGTAGGTCCATTTTGCTTCAATTTTAAGCAATTGATTATCTAAGGTTCCTTTTCTCTCTGTGATGTGAAATTTCTGTTTACCTTTGAAATAAATTCCACTGGTGCTGCCACTGTTTTTCATTTACATGTTTTGCCACATTTGTCTCTGTGATTCCTAATGTCACACATATGCTCCAATATCCTGGTTTTGAGCTGTCTCTTGGTCTTCTATATATATAATATATATCTCATTCCCAGCTACAAGTCCTCTCATATACTACCCCATTAGTTTTACAATTTATGAAATCTCTAATTATATATTTTTCAGGGCTTCCCTGATTTCCAAAGGTAACAGATTTTTTTCATGAAGCGACATGCTTGGTAATTTCCACAGGGAAATGATCCTTTGATACTGGAGCGTAACCAAGTAGTTTCCTTGTCACGTTTGTAATGACTGTGTACTGCTAGGTCCTTAAATTGGGACCTCTTCTATAGGTGATATTTGGATGTGCATTTAATACCTCTTTCAGATAATCATGTTTGCAAAAGTAAATGCCAATGTTCTTTTAGAATGGCAGTAACCTTTTTATTTACTATATTATAGGTACCATATATGTATCTTTCACCTCAAATCCAGTTACAAATTTCAGACTGCCTCTTGGCCATATCCACCTGGATGGTCCATTGTCAACTGAAGATAAACGTGTCCAAAACTTAACTTCTCATTTTCCCTCCAAGACCTTGCCCAACACCTAGCTTCACCATTACAATTGATGTAATTGACAGTGATCCAGTCACCTCAGCATGGGGCCATATTTGATTCCTTCTCCCCTCACATTAACCGTGGCTAGAACATCTTGCTTCTCTCTCCTCAACATTGCTAAAATCCTCTCATTCTTCTCACAGCAAACTACTAAAACTCTTGTACATGCCCACTAACTGGCCACCCTGCTTACCCATCGTTCACCCGAGCAATCCGTTTTAAACTCTGCTGCACGAATCACCACACACTCCCCAAAAACTGAGCCTCCTCACATTCTTAGACATCAGTCATGCCTCCCTATTCTGCAACGCATCACTTACAAAGTCCTTCTTCTCACCTTTAATGCTTTCCACACTGATACCCCTCCTTATATCTCTTACTTCCTCATCTCCTCTTGTGTTCCTGGCTGCGTCCTTCGCTCAGCACACAATGCCCTTCTTGTTGCACCTTCCACACCCTCTGCCCTCTCCTGTCTCAAACTTTCTCCTCCCTACCTATGGAACGCCATACCCTTCTCCCTACGTCTTGAATAATCCCTTTCTGTCTTTAAGTCTACCCTGAAATCTCATCATCTGGAGCACTAGGACCATGCACTACCTTTGGCCAAACTCAGCACTTGTAATCTCAGAACTTGACATCCTCATACCCGTTTGACTGTCTCTTATTACCCATTTAGACTGTAAGCTCCTTGGGGCAGGGACATCTCTTGTTTTGTTTCTATGGATGTGACACTTATTTTATCCCCTCTTATTTATTATAACATACGTCTGTTGTAAGGTGCTGCGTACAGTGTGTGGCACCATATGCATACCAACGAATCTAATCTGTTTTTCAGTTTCCTCTTTTTTTTTTTTTATGTTATTTGTAGTTAGGTGTAAAAGTTCTTCTCTATTTTCTGCTAACGCCTCCTGGTACACATTTTCAGTGCTCTGAGTATCCTTTTTCCTTGACACTTTTTTTAAATCCTGTTGTGCAAATTCTTCTCAATCTAAGATATTGACCAGTTGGTATGCTTTTCTTCAGTGTAGCTGAATGTTCACTGGTAGCCTCAAAAAGGCTATTTGTTGCTGTTTCTTTCCTATAAATCTTGGGAATTATTGTGTTCTCAGGTCCTCTATTGATTGTAATATCTAGAAAGGGCATCTCACATTTATCTAGATGACTTGTCACTTTTAAGTTGATATAATTTTGATCTGTTTGTTTAACAAACTGTTGAAATTGTTCTTCATTGCCTGTCTATATTAGCAGTACGTCATCTATCGGACATGTATCTTCATTAAAAATTAAATTATTCTCCTACCATCCTAGATCTATATTTGCATACGTAAGGGCACATGTGCTACCCATGGCAGTACCTGAGAAGGGGAGAGAGCCTGTGCAATACTTGGTACCTGTATTTTTCTGATACATTGCTGGTGCAGGATTGGGGGGCTGAGAAGGGGAGAGGTCGAGATTCTCAGTGCAGGGATAGGGGAGCTGAGAAGGGGAGAGGTCGAGATTCTCAGTGCAGGGATAGGGGAGCTGAGAAGGGGAGAGGTCGAGATTCTCATGTCGCCATTTTAATCAGAGCGACATGCTGAATGCACCCTGTAGTCGCACACTATTTTGCATTCAACATTTTAAGTATTAATGCCTGCCTTTCTAAAACAGGCTTTAGGTCCTCTGTATCTATTTTCATCCCTATCTATTCTGTTGTAGTGGCAAAGTAGGGAAGTAGATAATGACTAATAGTACCTGGGAAACAAACTGAAACTGGGTGACAAGAGGTTAACTCACATCAAAAAAAACTGGGTAACAAGATAAGAAAGTGTACAAAAATGTAACTGAATTATCAGTCTGGAAGTGAGGGACTCACCGTATAATATGAATATTCTGTAACGAAAATTGCAACCATGTAACAAAAATGTAATTGATACCTGACAAAGCAATCAAACCAGGTAGCAATAAATGAAAAGTGCATTTGTGTAAATCATTAGCTGGTTATACGTGTCATAGTATATACCATATAAACTGAATATATTTATAAAAACAAATTTTGGTAACGAACACTAGTGATTCATACTTGGCAAAAATCAACTCTTTTTATACACTGTCTTTCTGATGTGACTTAGGGAAGGTGAACCTGGCAGAGAAACTTGCCCAGGGAGGTATTACTAGTTCTTGCCTCTCCCAACAGGCTTTAGGTGCTTTGTATCTATCATTTTCTACTCTATTGTAGAGGCTAAGGAAGGGATTTGGTAAGTATTACTAGCAGCTGGTAAAGAAATTGAAGGGCAATAAAAGGTGAAGTAGCGCCCAATAAATAAATAAAAGGGGAGTAAGCAAAATATTTGTATTTAGGGATGTTTGGTCTGTGGGTCTCCAAATAAGGGACTGAACCTGTTACTAGCAACCAGAAAGGAAGTCTAAACCAGGCCGTAAGAGATCAGTTAGGACTTTGCATAGAAACCACAACAAAAGAATACATACAAGCAACCAAATAGCTACCTACTAAAAAAAATAGTGTCATGTACTTTTTAGTAGAAATACGCAAGGCAAGATCTTATATTGGCTCGTGTCAATTTGGTTGAATTTAAGATCTCAACAATAGTGTAACATTGATAATATTGTCACTTTGAAGTGAATGGGGATACGAGTAGAGTGACCACATACAGATTACCATAAAATCTCGGGTATAGTACGCACAATTTTACCCCTTTCACCTTATGTGAAGTTGGGGGTGCGTATTATACGCAAGAGATTTTTTTTGATGACTTAAACATTTTTTTATTACTGCCGGCTACCTTCCCTTCCAACCCCCCCAGCGCAACCCGATGTCAAAAGAAGCCTTACCTTCTTTTGCTGCACTTGAATACAGTGATCTGTGTTAAGCTCTGTGTCCCATCTTCTCTGCGAGTGGGCGGCAGGCTTGCATTTTCCACCCGCTTCCTTCAATGAACTTTCAGGACCTTCTGCCTCCAGCCATTGATAATGCACCTGCATTACCATTGGCTGGAGGCAGAAGGTCCAGAAAGTCCATTGAAGGAAGCTGGAGGAAAATGCAAGCCTGCCGCCCGCCCGCAGGGAAGATGGGACACAGAGCTTAACACAGATCACTGTGTTCAAGTGCAGCAAAAGAAAGTAAGGCTTCTTTTGACATAAAGTCGCTCGGGGGGGGGAAGGTAGCCGGTAGGAATAATTTTTTTTAAATAAAGGGGAAAACAAGGGTGCGTATTATACATAGGCACTCTTGTTTTCTCCTAAAATCTTGGGCATAATATACACGTGCGTATTATACCTGAGATTTTACAGTATTTAACTCTCCTGTATCTGGCTGGTGAACGAAGATAATAGTAGTCATGAGGTGGTTAATTCCCTTCTTAATAGAGATGTTGTTTTTATTTTTCAGATAGCTATGGGTAGGTTACTCTGGATTTTTAATAAATACTAAGTTTTTAATTAAAACAAGTAAAAGCTAAGTTTTAGCATACAAGAAATTTGTATGTAAATTCAGTGATTCAACATTATGGGCCGTATGTTCAAAGGGATAACAACAAAAAAAAAGTTGTATGAATGACAAAAATAAGTAATTGAACGACATTTTCTATAGAGTATACGACAAAAAAATAGTAATGTCCGTTGTGTACGTCACAACTCCAGAATTGCCGGGCAAAGGGGCGGGACAAGGGCATGGCTTAACAATTCTCCACTGTCGTATACAAGAAAAGAGAATTTGTCGTATACAACGACAAAAAAGATGTCTTGCAAAAGACAAAATTTGTATATTAAGAAAAAAGTGGAGGGAATGTGAAGTTCTGAATGTGAGAAACCTATAATAATTGAAGGAAACCCAAAAAAAGCACACTTAGCTTACCTATATACCCACAATTTTGTCTTTAGTCATCAAGACATTGTTGTTGTTACATACAACTGATTCAGTCAGGAATTATACTTCAATGACAAAACAACATATTTCCGATCACAACCGACACACTGTCTGAAAATATTAATGAACCCAATGACACTGTACTTTGCAATGTCGTTACAAACAACAAAAAGCTACTTCTTTGAACAAATGGCCCTATATGCTGAACATTCCCTTTCTGTGGATTTGAGGGACTTTATGATACTTCCTAAGTGCTTCAAAGTCACAGATTTTAGCTTTTGAGGTCCAATATGGCGCTAGCCATAGCTTTGCTTTGCTTCAGTGCTCTTTGATTGTAAATTATGCAAATAATGCTACTGTACTCACATCAAATTTGAGCATGTCATGTTCCTCATTAATGGAATCTTATCTCTTGGCAGAGTTTTTTGCTGTTCATTTAATATGTACAGCTGTTTCCTCTATATGCTGCATTAAAAGGATTAACATTTTATCCTTGGCAAACTCAGATTTGCCTTCCTAAAACACACCATAGCATTACACAAAGGTTATATTAATGTGATGTCTGGTATTAAATTGATTTGCTACTTTTTCTTTTTAAAGTTACACAATGTATTCTAAGCTGTGGTTTTTCACATATTTTGCAATGTTAGGATAGCTACTGAACCTTTTCTCTGTGTGAAAGAAGTCTATTATTTTAATAAACATGGATATACAGTACCATGCAAATCAGATTGAGAAGCTATTGGCATTTACTCTTCACTAAGGGTTTATCTACAAATATTGGGGCATTCCCTCTCCACCAGCACATTTTCCTGGACTTGTTTGTTAACTGTGTTGCGTTTCTAGTGGCCTGTATAAGTGTGTTTGTTATATACAGGACTACTTGGTGCTATCTGTGCTATTTTCAGAATTTTCTGTTGCCATATGTAGTAGATGGGCGAAAAGTCCCATTTATTTTTTGCAGCCGGAATCTTTTCAAAGATAATTTGTCTGACACACAGTGCCAGGGTTCAGAATCAATATGTGTATTTCTATGGTTACTAGTACAGTGGGTCAAGGCTGGTAGGTCAGTGGGTTTCAATGGCTAACGTAGGCAATTCAAGGTTGGGGGATTTGTGGTTCCATGGCTACCAGTGTAGTAAGACGAGGCTTTGGGGTTGTATGTACAGTTCTATGGCTACCAGTGCAGTGGGACAAGGCTAGGAGGCCAATATGTGTGGGTGGGAAACCAGCACTTTTCACAGGAATTCCCACATATGGTGAAAAGTGCATTTTGTTTTATTTTTCTCTTTTCTGTTTTGAGGCAAAAGTTTTAGTGCATCCCTATCCATATGGTGTATTGTTTCAGTGCATCTTTTCATTAATTTGCACCTCATACATACAATAACGTGTTGTACTTTCATGGTGATTTTATGAAAGGTCACAATTCAATAACTGGCATGAGCTGTATAGTTACAGTACTCTAGGATCTCCATTTGCTCAATCAATACAGTTTTTTCAAGCAATGTAGTATTTACTTATCTATGCATGAACATAATGCAATAAAAGGTTGATGCAACCCTTTGCTGAGGCTGCATTTCACATTGACAAGTCCATTGCGCTCTCTGTTGCAGAGTGTCATATCCTTTTGGTTGAAGATTTGGTCTATGGACCAGTCTTTAGTCTCTCTCCTGTTCGTGGGCAAGCCGTTATTTGGCCCAGAATTGGTGGTTATTAGCTATGCTACTAGGGTATGAAGTATTCAATTGCCTCCTGTTACCACCAAGCATTCTTCCTTTCTGCAGATGTGTGGCTTTCATTCCCCTGACAGTAAGGCTATGTGTCTAGGGAATCCTCTGCAAGTCTGACAATACCTTCCACAAAATCCAAGCAAGTTTGGGCATACAAAAGGTTCCTGAAAGACCCCAGATTAAGTCTGCCTCCTCATCCGTTTCCCCAAGGGAGAGATTCTTGGGGTTCTATTCCAGTCTTTTCATAATTCTCAAAAAGGACTGCAGCTGTCTTCTATCCTGGAACTAAACTGTCTCCGTGACTTTGGCCATGCAACTTATTTCAAATTGGAGCCTCTGCTTTGCCATCACGCTGTGTGTCCAGGTAATTTCTTGGCTTCCCTAGACATAAGGTGCTTATCGACATATCCCTATTCATACAGATAATCAGAATTTTCTTCTTTGCCTTTCAAGACCTTCCTTTTTTGTTCACCACCCTATCTCTTGGGCTGGCGTCTGCTCTGCAGGTTCTCACAAACTTCATGGCATCTTTGTTCGGCCACATTTATTCACTTGGGATTTCATTTACTCCCTATCAGGACAACCTTTTCCTAAGTGCTCCCTCAGTGGAGTCCTTGCGTCTTTGGATTCAGAAGTACATATCCATACAGGAGCAGTATGGCTGGGTGATCAGTTTTAAGAAATCCTCTCTGCTTCCATTCCAAATTCTAGTCTTTCTTGGCATGAGATCAGACACTCCCCAGGCATGGTCTTTGTGCCAGTGGAAAAGTTTTGGTTGTTATATCACTGCAGGTGCCTCAGGCCTTAGGTTGCCCATTTTCACACTCTGGCACTGCAGGTGGAGATTCTCAGGAACTGGTCCAGATAGAAATGTCTTCTCTCATGACTTATGTCTCCCTCCAGCTGAATCAAGCCAGATCTTTGTTGGTAGCTCTGGGTCTCCCATCTGACTTTGGGTGGTCCATGGTCATCATTACTTTGTTCTGTGTTGGGAGCTGTGTTTGTCTCTAAGATGTCAAAGGGCCTTTGGCAAAACAGTCTGCTGCTCATCAATGTTTTGGAGCTTCTGGTAATTTGTCTTGCTCTTCTGTATTGGTTCCAGCTTTAGTGGAGTCTGACTGTTCAGATTCGGTCCGACAGTGCAATGGTGGTAGCATATGTCAGACCCCAAGGAGGGACCAGAAGCTCAGCTGCATGATCAAAAGGTTGCTGTTTCTCACTTGAGCAGAAGCTTTTCTTTCTCTCTTAGCTGTTCAAATTCCAGTAATAGACAACATTGTGGCAGACTTAATCAGCCATCAATGTCTGGACCCTGGGAACTCAACCAGGGAGTCTTTGACTCCATAGTTGAAGTATGGGGGTCATCTTGTTGTGGATCTGATGGCATCCCGGTTGAACCGAAAGGTTTGCCTGTTTTGTTCCAGAACCCGATATCCTGTTACTCTCTCAGTGAACATTCTGTTGCATTTTCCCCGTCATGTGTTTTCTCTTTCCCTCAGATTCCCAGTGTGTTAAGGAAGAACAGGATGCAGTGGGCACTCATAATTATGATTGCTCCTTACAGACCTCATTCAGCATGGTTCTCAGATCTTCTCAGCCTATCCAATGCTGAGCTGCTTCAGCTTCCACTCCTTAAGGAGATTTTGACTGTGGGTTCTCTGTGTTGCCCAGAAGTGGAGAGGTTAGCTTTAACAGCTTGGCTGTTGAAACCAGCTTTTTGAGGAAGAAGGTTTTCTCTGATCCTGTCATCTACTATAATCAAGGCCCAAAAGCCATTTTCATCCAAAATGTATCATATCATAGGTTCTGGTCATTGTTTTATGTGTGGTGTGAGGACCAGAGTTGGTGGCCACATCCCTTCGTCTTCCAGTTATTTTGGCCTTTTTTCAGGAAAGGCATCAGAAAGGACTTGGTCTTAGCTTTATAAAAGTCCAGACTTTAGTTATGTCTGTTCTTTTTCAGAACTGCATTGCCTTGTTGCCAGATATGCAAACCTTTTATCCAAGGGGCTTGCTAATGTCTACCTTGTCTTTTGTGTCCACTAGCCCATGGGACTGGATTTTCTACAAATCAGATTCACTTTTTTTTATTCCTGAAAGTCATTGTGCAGGCCAAACTGCATCTAAGGTGATGGTGGCTTCCTGGATTTAGGTGACCATTCACCAGACCTGTGTCCTTAGGAAAAAATCAGTGCCCTTCAATGTCACTGTGGTTGTTTGCTGGACCTATAAAAACCAGACCTCTGTTGAGCAAGATGGTGATATGGTTGTCACTTCACACCTTTGTGCACTGCAGCGTTCATGTTACGAGTTTGGCTGAAGTCCGGTTTGGATGAAAGGTTTGGTAGGCTGTAGTTCCTGTCTAAGAGCCCTTTTTGTCTTTCCTTCTAGTAACCTTTTTGCTGTTAGTTGGTTTGGTATGTCAGTATCCGTTGACACTGAGGTTTCAGAGTTGTTTCTGGTTTGTCTCTAAGACTAGTTTTCATTTTGAGGTGTTCTTCTCTCTCTCCTCCACTGAAATCTTGGTGGGATAGGTTTGGTACATCTCCATAATTACGGTGTTCCACAGTGTAAAAAAAGATAAAAGGGAACATTTGTGTACTTCCGGACAGGGTTGTCCTTTGCTTTCTCTAGTGCAGGTGACCACCTTCCTGTCTTTGCTATACTTTACTTTATAGTAATACTTAAAATGTAAAAAAAAAAAATGTTGTAGGGTTTATCCCCCTGAGTAAAACAAGAGTACTCCCACTGCTGAAAGGTGTTTCATTCAAAAGTGATTAATTTTCAAAGTTGAATTTTTTAGGTGCAATATCACAGTGGCCTAAAATTATACAGTGGCGCTGTTGCTACACCATCCTATGGAGATTTATGGTCCCGGGACCAGAGCTGTCCATAGGATCGTGTAGCAACAGTGACACTGTACAATTTCAGGCCACTGTGATATTGCACCTAAAAAATTCAACTTTGAAATGTAATAACTTTTGAATGAAACGTCTTTCAGCAGTGGGAATACTCTTGTTTTACTCAGGGAGATAAACCCTACAACATATTTTTTTACATTTTAAGTATTACTATCCCTTTAAAACTGAGCATGTTTGATGGGAGTAAAGTGGCATAGTAAGGGAGTCTTCACCCTCAAGAGAAATCTTTATGCATGTACTATGCCTCCAGGTGGGGGGAAGGGTACCCCCCCCCCCCCCAACCACCACCATGGATCTGGTGTTCTACAAGGACTATGAAAAGTATTTATCTGTAAGTACTCAAAAATCCCCTTTTAATTGCATGTGGTCTCTCATGTAGTCTAATTGTTTTCAGGCTACAATCTGATAAAGGCTAGTGACACTTAAGAGTAATTCAAGTCTATTGAAGCTTATTGATTGAGAGGAGGAGTGACCTAGAGGCAGACTTCAGCAGTGATCACAGCATAGAAAAAACTGCAGATATATTGCAAAACATATCTAGGCTTGGATTCCATTGCAGTTAATAACGTTGTCGAGTTTTATCTAAAAATATCCTCATAAACTCTAGTGGTAAACTGTTATATAAACCAATGTTAACACTTACAAATGCAATGTCATCTAGGCCATAGAGGAATATACCTGAATGTTATGTAAATGACACCCACCAAACAAGCCTGTAATGCCTAGAATATATTCCCCTTTGAAAGCAAGAAGTTAAAAAACACTACACTGTGTAACAATAAATAAATTAACTTAATTGGAAAGCCGCAAATCTCCCAGTGTTAAGTCTCATCAGTGCCGTTCGATGGGAGAGATTGATGCCAAAATGTAATAATCACTTTGTCTGCTTGATCACTGACAAGAGTAGATGGTGGGGTACCCTGCTTAAAGGGATGGTAATGTCTGAGAAAAGTATTAACTATACGGTAGATACAATTAAAAGAGAGTACTTACACTTATTCGTATCTCTCAAACCGTTATGGTTTGAGAGATATAGGAAAATAAAGTTCTCTGTTCCCTCCGCTTTCTGCTTGGTGAGCTGTAAAGCTGTCAGAAGCATATTCTGGTTTCTGGATCAAATGGCGGCTCTTCAGCAGCGCAGACATAGCGATACCTAAAAATAAATACTTCATCGGAACGGTCTACAATGTGTGCCTGGTTTGCAAACACACGTTCTAGACCATTCCAATGAAGTATTTATCTTTAGATATCGTTATATCGGCGCTGCTGAAGAGCTTCATCTGGTCAAGCGACCTGAATCTGCTTCTGACAGCTTTACAGCTCACCAAGCAGAAAGGGGAGGGACTAGAGAACTTTATTTTCCTATATCTCTCAAACCATAACGGTTTGATAGATCTGAATAAGTGCAAGTACTCTTTTTTTTTTTTTTTTTTTAATTGTATCAACCATATAGTTGATACTTTTGTCTGACATTACTATCCCTTTAATTTGTACTGATCACAGTGTGTATAAGCCCAGTAGTACTGGATTAATATTTGCCTAATAATAGGATTAATAGCTGTTGCTCTTTGGAAGTATTGGTGTGTCTGCAGTGGGAGTGGTACTCTGTTACTTATCATATTTAAAAAAACGTGTATTATTCTTTTAGAACACTATTTTAACATGTAATTCTTCTCTTTTTTTTTTTTTTTTTTTTTTTTTTTTTTTTTAATAAATTCGATTTAAATATAATGTTCCTATATATCCCACTATTTGTAAATAAGCTGTAAGTGCCACACTGGCAGTCATCTATCTTTTTATTTTCTTACTAGTTGAACAGCCTGTGTACACGAGCCACGGTGCCAGGCAGCAACAGCCACGGCACAGTAGAGACTGCCTGAGCCGCAGCTGATAACGGAGCAGGGTGCTCCTAATTCAGACTGCAGTCTGTACTGCACATGACTGCAGCACGTGCAGCCATCTGTATTGCGCATGTCAGCTTCTGACAAACATACATTAGCAAAATTATTATATAGGATGTATTCTACAACTATGGCACACCTTCTCTAATTTATTTGTGGTAGAAAGTAAATTAGGGTTAAGTGTTACTGTAGTAAGCATTTCTTTTTGCTCATTGTAGACTAGAGAAGAGCTGCATAACTGTGATGCAGTGGAAAGTGTACAGGAGCAGTGTGCACTTAATATGAAAAAATCTATATAATGTACCACTCTCCTCATAAGTAAATCTGTACTCCTTGCGCTGAGAATTGCTTCATTCAGGCTGTTTTGCTTAACCTTTTGAGTGCCAGATGGGTATGCAACGCATTGTTTTGCAATGCGTTGCGTACCCCCTGTCACATAAAGGGTTAATGTAAAAGGTAATACAACACAAATGTAATTTTTTTTTCTTTGGGATTTTTATTTCAAATTTTTTTTGACAGCCAGGTGGCGCTGTTGCTATTGCTGTTTATGGATAGCTTTTTTTTTTTTTTTTTTTTTTTTTGTTGCAAGACTGGGCTCCTATAGACAGTAGCAACAGTGCCGCCTGGCTGCAAAAATTATCTAATTGAAATGATCAAAGGAAAAAAAATTACATTTTCTCTGTAATTCTTTCTGAATTCACCAGCAGTAGGAATACTGTTTTAATCTTCAGGAATATCCTGTATATTTTTCTATAAGTGTTTTTTACTTTTCTTTCCTTTTTAAATGACCTTCAAAGAAACGTCTTAGAGCAACCATTCTCCGTTCTGACCCCTCCATGGAATATCTACAGATATTTGTCTGGGACAGAACAAAGCTAGATGGTGTGTGTTTTAATAACGTATTGCTTTGATTGTAGAA